>SSNR01000038.1:828620-878147 GCA_006937965.1 Callopanchax toddi | reverse complement strand
CAATTTGGAAAACACCCAGGGGGCAACTGGGGGTTCAATCTTGCCCAGAGACACATCAACACATGGCCTGCATGGGCCGGGGTTTGAACCCCGGTCTCCTGATCCACTTTCTGAAGCCTGCAGACCAAAATATTCTCCACAAAAGCTGCAGTTCTATAAATCTAAGAGGGGGAAAAAATGCTAAAATTTTGATGCATGTCTAATATCTTCCAAAAACAAGGTGATGTCTTAATATTTAGTGCACTGCTAAGTTTCATTTGTAATCTTTCCCTAGTTGCTTTCAACTCGCCTGTCGGTGGTCATAATGTGGTTGATCGATGTTATTGCCTCCTTCTTACCAACTAAAAGAAGAAGAAGAAGAAAAACAGCCAAGAAGAGAAAACTTCTTTAGCCAAGCTGGAGTTATACAACAGTGTGTGGGTGTTTTATAATGCCTGGTGAGGTAGGAGATCATTTCATAACACATCCTTAGAGAAGCCAGAACAGAAATGGTGCACTGGCATGAAAAAAAAGGCAGAAATGGATGTGAAAAGCATGGAGGGCTTTGACTCTGGATAGTTTGAATCACTCTCCAACAGGCGCTCTGAAACCCACACATCGACCTGGCAGGCTGGCAGGGCAATATGCTGCTTACAGCGTGTTGCTATACCACCTACATGCCTGAAGACACACTGAAGTGAGCTGTACAAGTCTCTCTCTCTCACACACAAACACACCTTACAAAAAACTGGTCACAGCCCGCCGCGCTTTACAGAGCAATTTAAAAGGTCATAAAACGCCTGAGGAGAAAAAGACAAAATAAACACGTGTCTGATCTAAATGAGGCGAAAATATTCTCTCTTGACTCGAGCGTCATTAACTGCTATAGTTGTGCTCCGTTTTTAGTATTTGTGAAGCCAGTGGAAGATCATGTTGTCATTATGAGCACTAAAAACAAGTGTTTGATGAGGGGAGTGTGTGTGTGTGTGTGTGTGTGTGTGTGTGTGTGTGTGTGTGTGTGTGTGTGTGTGTGTAGCTCAGAATCCAATGAGAGAGATGTGGAGCTAGAAAAAACACCAGCAATCAAACTGGACCTCTGAAAAAATGAATGCAACAAATACACTGTTTGCAAAGGTTTCCAAGTATTGCATGTGGCATCAGTGACTAAAACAGATGAATTATTTCTGATTATTTGTTTTTGTTGCAGGACATTTTGTAAATTTCTGCAAACAATCAATAAAGCAGGTTGAACAGAATTTGATTGACAGCTGATTTATAATGAGAAGGCTGTTATTGGCTCTGATTCACAGCTTTAATTAGCAGGATGTAAAATCTCAATCATGCTCGTTTTTTTGATTACCATTTATATTCTGGCCTTACAGATTGACCGATGTCACTCATTGTTAGTGTTTTAAAGGCACACTAANGTCCTCACTCTCATCACAGACATTGCTGACCATGAGTGACTCTAGTCCTACCCCTCTTGTTTGGGACAATGTCATAAAGGTATACTACATACTCTACAGATGTGTTTTGTTTAAACAAACATATTTTTGACTATGTATGGAAGCTTTTTAACAATGTGAAGACTAGACACAATTTGTAAAAGAATATGTTCAACTTTTGCTTCACTGTTTTGTGTCTGAAAAATGTGTTAATCCTGCTGGTTTCAAGAGTTTCTTGGATTAGAATTTTTCTACAGTTTAATACATTTTTGCATTCTCATGATGTTAAAGATGTGCTGCTGTACACGGCAAACATTTTGTAGTTTTTAAATGAACCAAAAATAGCATTTGAAGTTTTTTATTAACTGATGCAGTTTGAAGATGTACATTTTCAGGTTTACTGCACAGTTCTGTGCATAAAAAAGGTTGGTGTAAATATGTTCCTGCAATTTCAGATTTTCTTGCAGTTATGAAAAATTATTTCATTCTCTTGAATGGCATTTAGGTATTTTGAAAGAGCAACACTTAATGTGTGCTGACATTTTTGCAGGAATAACAGCACCAATAACACGTCAAGTTATCAAAGTATTGGTAAAGGTGTCAGTGAAATGTTTGCTACAGTTAATGTAAAATATAATGTACACTGTGATCTTACTAGTCTGGTTTTGCACAATTTAAAGAGAACTTGTAAGAATTTCTCTGGTGATTTGACAAGGTAATTATTTGTGATTTATTGAGTAAATTTTTTTTATATTTGATGTTTATAACTTCAAATATTTTAAATAAAACATTTTCTTGGGAATCTAAGGTTGACATTTTTGTGTTACATTTAGGAATTTGAAAAATATCATGCTTAGCTTGCAGAAAAGAATGATTAAAATCACTTTAGTCTGAAATCTGTATCATCTGATAACAGCAATAGAACTACAAAGCTAGCTGAGTATTTTACTTATATTAAATGTTTGTATGCATGAAATAAAGTAGCAGTTGATTAACACTGAATTGAAAGTGAAAGGTGATATTTCATGAGGTAAACCCTTTGATAAAAACTCATGATATTTTGTCATGTCAATACATTATGAGGTAAATATTGTGTTTTCTAAAGAGTAAAATAATGTTTTAAATCTAAGTTATTTCATAAAACAAAAAAATCTACTTTCACCCTTTTACTGTTACTAGTTGAAAATGTTTCACTGTAAAATTTACAGGAAAGTTTTTAAAATGTTTGCAATACAAAGCATTTTTTAAAATTAAATTCTGGGGATTTTTACAGAAAATTTTGTATTTTATTATTTAGATTGTTAATTTTACAGGGAACATATGTTATGTTTTGTGGCACAAACTTTATTTTATAGATTACTTTCATGTTAAATTTAGGGGAAAACATTGTTTTTTCTTTAAGTTAAATCATTTTCTTCTACAGTAAAATATTGCCTTTATCACAATTTGTAACCGTAAAATCAGCAATAACAATGTTTTAAAAAATGTTTTAGATTGTTAATTTTACAGGGAAAACATGTTATGTTTTATGGCACAAACTTTATTTTCTACAATGTTTTCATGTAAATTTTAGGGAAAAACATTGTTTTTTCTTCAAGTTAAAACATTTTATTATACAGTAAAATATTGCCTTCAGCTTCATTTTTAACCGTAAAATCAACGGTATCAAAACATTCTGACCGTAAATAAAAAAACTGTTTCGCCCGTAATTTTACGGTACCTTTTCGGCAACCCCAGCTGCCAGAGATTTACCGTAAAATCTACGTTTTTTTTTTTACAGTGTATATAACTAATATGTGCTAATATGACCCTACAGGGTTAATGAAAAGTCACTCAGTCCCATCTGCTGCTTGTGTCCAGAATACCACATTTGCAACTTCTGGTCCAGTGCTCTGAAGTCTCACAAAGTCACATATCTCACGAGGGTTAGGCTAACCCAATGTGGCTAGCTGTTATACTAGCTCCGGAGTGTTTTTAGCTCATGATTCCTGATTTTTCCCATCTCTCCCTGCTTGAACACAACTGATTTCTTTGAATGAGTGATGAACCGCTCCAGTAGAAAGCAATGAAGGCCGAGGAGACATTTCAACAGGTAGATTTAGGTGTTTTTGAGCAGAGACAATGCTAACATTTTTACGACAGTGACTTAAAACGGACACTAGGGGGTGCTAAAAACAAGCCAAAACTGCAGTGTGCCTTTAAATTATTTTATTAGTGCAGAACTTCATGTGTTGGAGACTGAACTTAAAGCTGCTCTTGGTAATCTGCAAACAAGCAGCTAGTTATTTTACACAAACACGGTCCCAGAGCTCTCACGCCTCTCGTTGGCTATTATCCCCCAGATATAAGACCGTGCATTGCCACATTAACAAGGGAGTGCAAAACACCAGTGGTTGAAACGCTGTTCAACCTGGTTTTTCCTCTTTCTGCGTCCAAATGTTTTTTGTTTTCTAGCTGAAAAGGTGTTTTTCTTTTTGGGACTCTGGTATTTTTTCCTAAAATCAAAGCGGTAGCAGACGGCTGTTTATCTCCTTCTCTCACTTCCGGGATGCTCTGCTGAAAAATTCTCCAGTGTGCATTAATGGAGGAAGTGCGGAAGTGCTGCAGTTTGGTGAGACAGACAACCGGATTGTTAAATACTGTAGTTGCTTTAGGTCCGAAATGTATGATTGGCTGAGGATTCTAGGCAAATGCAAAAGAACCATTTTATTAATTTCTTTCTTTTTTTATGTCCACAATATATTTATAGCTATACTATGTTAGAATGTTAAGAGGCATGAAGAAAATGTTTTGAGCTAATTAGTTTTGCAGATTACCTATAGCACCTTTAATTAGCAGGATGTAAAATCTCAATCAGTGCTCGTTTTGTGATTACATTTATTTTCTAGCCTTACCGATTGGCCGATGTCATTCGTTAGTGTTTTTAAATTCATTTGAAGTTAACTGAACTTAAGGAGGCAGATAAAAGTGGTTTTGTTGCCGTCAATATGAGCAATGAAAGCAGTAAAGGTTGTGTGAAGTACTATCAGAGACTATTTTCAATTACAAACAAGTAGAGGGTTGACATTTGTGCAACAGCTTAAAAAAAAAAAGAATGCAGAAACAATCCTGGCAACAAAATATGACACAAATAAACGAAGAGAGAGAGAAAAAATTCTCACCTTCCCCACAGCTCTTCTCTTCTCTTTCTATTTGTGGAATCTTGGCATGCACAGCACACACACATGCACACATGCCACGGTAACAAATCATTTAGGCTGATATAAAAGGTTTTGAGCAACAAAATAAATGTATATAAATACAGATTTAAGAACTGCACAGGACCAGACGAATGTTTTTGCATCAAAAGAGACACAAATCTCACCGATAGTAACCATTTAACTAAGGTTAAATGTGCAGATAACAGCAGTTACCTATGTGTGTGAAGATTATAGAGCGTGGTGTTTTGCGATATGTAGTTCAAGGTTATTTTATGTTTCCCGCTGTCAGATTTGAGCGACAGCCTACATATGTGGCTCCTAATGAGGAAAGGCATTTATAGAACACAAGGGATGAAGATTGAGCCACAGAGCTGAACCTTAAAATAAAACCTGTTATTCTGAGAGACCCAAAGCACATCTCCTCTGCTTGTTTTTATCCCTCGTGGCTTTAAAAAATTATATTTTGCCCAATCTTTAGCCATTTGACCATCATATATAAACACACATTCAAAAATCAATGTACACTGTAAAAAAAAAACGAAATGTAATTTTTACAGTAAAAAAGTGGCAGCTGTGGTTGCCAGAATAATTCCGTAAAAAATACTGTAAAATATTTTTTACTGTGATTTAACTGTGAGGATGACTGGGATTTATTGTGCTATAAGAAAGAACAGCATGTACATTATATTGAATGAATTTGTAATACAGCAACAAGCTAATTTACCACAAAAAATGTTGAATTAACTGGATTTAAATGTATTTCTTCACAAATAGTTTGTTATTATGTTCACTAGAAAAGTGAGCCATAAGGATACAGTAGTTAGCCACATTGGTTACAGTGAACAAACCAATAGATTGTTCATAAAATAACTAACATTATTTAGATTTAATAGGATTTAGGGCTGCATTATTCATGTATTGAGTCAATATAAAAACACTGCTGATGTTGTGATATTATACTTTAATGTTATTGTATTGTATTGTACTATGATGTTTTCATACAATATTATCACAATAATTATCAATGTGACAGTTTAAATTAGAGGTTATTAGATATTCCTATGAAATCATTCATTTTCAAACTAATTATTAGTTAATTGTGTTACTTTAATATTTTCAAAAGGTCTTGATTGTTTGTCATACTTTTTTTTTTTACTTTACTTTCATAAATTTGTTTGTTGCTTTTTTCTTTGAGAACTCAAGATATTATTAAACTTGTTCTAAATAATTTTTTAAATTAAGATGACATTAAAATGAAAAATGATTTTTATATAAAACAACCTTTTAGGGCAATCTGTAAATTTTACACTGTAAAACAGGTTAATCTGTAAAGTCGATACAGGTCCAAAGTTTTACAGATTTTTTAATTGTGAGTTCTTTATATTTTGGGAGGTAAAAGTTTTTTTTTTTACAGTGTATGATCCTCTACATCAACATATTAAAGGACGGATGGAGAGTGTTTAATCAATATAAAACAGTACGATCTAATCTAATCTAATCTAATCTATCTATTTCCACTTCATTCTCCACAGACGGCTGCAGGGAGCTGGTGCCTAACTCCAGCATCACGGGGTGAGAGGCGGGGGACATCTTGGACAGGTCACCAGTCCATCACAGGGACACAGACACACACCCACTCACACTGGACAATTTATAGACATCAATAGACCTAACATGCATGTTTTAGGTCTTAGGTGGGAGGAGAACCTGGAGAAAACCTACGCATGCACGGGGAGAACATGCTAACTCCTTGCAGAGAGGCTGCAGAACCAGGAAGTGAACAAACAATCTCCCTGCTGCGAGGCAACAGTGCTACAAACTGCACCACCAAGCAGAATATAATAGAATAAAAACTTTTAACATTTTTATGCTGCTTAACGAAAAAAAAAACCCCCACAAACATCATCAATGGATAACCAATAAATGAAAGTACCTTGATGCTGACGGATGCAATGAAGACATTTAAAAGGGATGATGATGCTGAGACAAAGATGGCTCCGATGTCAACTAAGACATGATGCTGGACATCTGCCAAAAGCCTTAACTGGAAAGCAGTTTGTAAGACAGTAAAATACAAAATTAGCCTTTAAACATGCAAACAGGAGATTCCAGCTCTGACCTTCCAACCAGCAAAAACTCTCCCACCAGGCGCTGCCGCCTCATGGCCATCAGGATGCCACGGACCGTCATACCCTCACAGAAACAGGCCACCACTCTGGCTTTAGGCAGGTGACCTCTGAGCTTTTGCAGCAGTTTGTCAAAGTTCTGCTCCCCTGCATTGCTGTAGATTTTATCAGAGTGGGCGATGCAGATCCCCTCCTTAGCCGCCATGTCTTTGAACGCCTCCATGCCGCTCTCACCATAGTTACCTGTGGAGGGCAGCACATTAATAAAAACACATCAGGTGTATTTGTGTAATCCTAGCTAATATTTTCTGTTAAAACTCTCAAACAAAAAAATGCTTAAATATGCTAATGCATAAACACTGAGGGGCCTTTTTTGTTTTTCATCCTTTAATCTCACATTTTGTCACAATTTCTTTATTTTTTATCTCCTCCTGCAGCTTTGGGTAAATATACAAAAAAAATACTCCAAAATAAAGCACAAACAAAATGATCAAAAACTGAACATACACATACGCAACAATGCAAATTTTAGAGTAGAAACTGCCCTCTTTGGAGCCTTCAGGTAGACTTCACAATAAAAGCATTATTTAAAATAAAAACTAGCCACAGAAGGCTGGACTTCACATGGCTGAGCTGACATTTTAATATTTTATGATTTTAATACAATTAAAGATACATTTTCAGGATTTTTAGATATGTTACAATGGAGCATTCCACTGAGTGTGATGATGTCATGCACCCTAACTTTTCCTATGTTTCAAACAAACATCATATAAAGTTTGTGCATCCATTTCTGTCTGCTATAGAATTATTATTTTCTTTTTAATCCCTCCAGTTTGCAGAGGACCCCCCCCCTCCAAACTCCACTTGACTCCCATATTATCAAAGCTTTAACTTTGCTCTTCCAAACTGGGACTGAATTTACATCATCATTATTTCCTATAGGAAATGCTTGACACACAAAAAGTAATTTATCTAACAAACAGACCCTTTGCTGCTTAGTTCAGGAATCTAGTTTTTGCACAGCAGCTGCTTGTTAGCTGGTAGTTCTGGCAGCTGCTGGGATGTAAACGTTCCCATCATCACTAAAATCAGTTCATCTAATTCTTTACTGGATCATAGATTTTGTCTTTATGCAGCTTCTCTGTTGCTGCCATGCTAACCTACTCCTGCAGTTAGCTAGTAGTGATGAGTATGAAGAAGATCAACATAGTTCCAGCTGATCATGTTTATTAAAATAAATCTTCTCCACATTAATTTGGCTGCCAGGTCAGTATTTTCAAAATAAGGTGGAGGCTGTTATACATTTTTAAGTTTCCGTTCATGTTTTATTGTTTGTTTGTTTCTGTCAAACTACAATCCTTCAATAACACAATTCCAGTTTGTTGTGTTTGAAAAGGAGCAGGTAGAAACTTACCGCCTTTCTTTATATGGCTCTAGCTTTAAACATGATCATTCATTAAAAGAAAGACAATAAAAACAGAAGAACACAATTTATTTCTTAAGGAAAGCGAAACATTCTGCTAATCAAATTCTTTCAATTAGGGAAAGCCAAACTGAGAAACTTGTCTATATTCAATGTTTAACCAATGAAGTCCACTTCTTTCCAGTGAGTGAAGACTGGGGGGAAAAAAAGATAATTTTTAATTAACTATTTAGATTTTCTGTCATTTATTTTGCTGTTTGAAAACAAAATGTTTTGTGATGCTGATATTTATAAAAGTATAAAAAATTGATGTATCCATCAACTTTTATTGCAAAATGCTTTTAAAACCCTTCTTTATTATAAGACTATAATGTTATAAGCTACAGTTTACAGCATAATAAATGAACCTTGCACATATAATTGTATTTACAGTTTTGCAGAGGTTAAACTTTTTGTCTCAGATTTTGTGGATTCTCAGATTTTAAAATGTTTTTTATTTAAATCCTCCTCAAGAGCAGTTTGTCAGTTTTAGACGATAAACCCAAAGTCTCAGGGATTCATGCCATTAAAAAGGATTTAAAAAAAAAGAATGGAAACAGAAAAGAAAATGACTCATTTTCAAGAACTTTTTACTTCTAATAACCATCCTGGTTGATAAATAAACAAAACAAATGTAAGTGTTTTCAGATTTTGGTGTTCCTTTAGAAAAGAAGAAAAAAGTACTTTTCTGTTTGCTTTGTGTCTCATTTTTTTTTAAATGTCAGGTTGAGAGTCATCAACACATTAATAACTCTATGATTACATTTTTTTTAATATTAAATTCAAAATTTTCAGGCAGTTTTGGTTTGAGCTGGTAAAAAATAACCTCCTAAATTTCACGATGCATTTAAAGGTTTCACATGTGTCTTAATTATGAGGTTTTACAATATTACGTTTACTGTTGCACTTTTGCACAAATACAGTTTTTAAATCCACGTGCACAGCCGATAACATGCACTCAGTCTTACCCTCGGTGTGTATTGCAGACACATAGCTCCAGTTGTACCTCTTGACGATGTCCACCATGGCTCTGGCCTGCTGCATGTCAGATGGCACCACCCGCATGAAGTATTTGTACAAGCTCTGTTGGGAAATAAATACACCTTTAGAAGTCAGTTTGCACATGCATCCATTAAAACCCCTTTTATATAACTGTTAACGGTTGAATTTGGCCTCCAGTCACCAGTTTTCTATTATTTTACTCATATTTCACTTTAAATTGAGTTTTTTTTCCACCTTTACCTTGTCACTGAGATCCATGCTGGTGGCTGAGTATGCTATCTGTGGGATGTTGAAGAGCTGCAGGAGATTCTGCACCTGGATGGCCACGGAGCTGGATCCTGGGCCGATCAGTCCCACGATGGGTTTCTTTCCCTGAAGAAGCTGACTCCCCGCATCCGCTGCACATCTGGCCTGGTTCTCCTCCTCGTCGCTGGACACCAGAGTGTCCCGGATAAACTCGATGCTCTGCTCCAGCGCCACCGCCGAGTGCCAGCAGGAGTCCCTGGTGTAGAAAGACTGAGCTCAACAACACAATGTTCTGGCAGGAATGGTTGTGATGAAAAAAAGAGGCAGAAGTGTGACAGAAGGAGGCACGATTCTCTCGTTTTTCATTAATTATTTTATAAATTAAACAATAAGAAATCACTAAAGCTAATATGAAATTTCCACTATTTCAAACAATTGATCAAACAAGAACATTAGGGTACATTTCTCTAATATGTAGCTAATCTTTGATAAAGAGAAGGATTGCTGCAGATTTTAAGATTTTTTCTTAAAGGTTAAAATGACATTTTCCTTCTTTCTTTCTTTTTAGATGAACAGGTTTGCAGCCATTATGAAGGATTACAGAAAGTCAGCAGGTGAAGAATTCAGGAGCTGAGGCTCCTTTCACCTGCTAAAACTGAGTCAGTGCTTCCTGCCATGCAGCCTAAAGTCTAAAATCTTAACCTACCTGGAGATACTTTGTCCTCAGAGAGCAGGAAGTGTGTATATAGTCCCAGTCGATTCATTTTTACTAATTAATTCAATTATTACTCTGTTTTCTCATCTTGTTCTCTTTGTTCCTTCAGTTCGGGATCAGCTGTGCTCACCTTTATCAAGAACCAGGGTGTTTTTAGGAGTATGTTTTGTGTTTTAAAGGTAAATCCAAAAGGAAACGACTCAGTAACCAGAAACCAGCGCTGAAAGAAACGTAACTGAAATGTTCTCATCAGTCCTGCAAACGGACCATCAGATCATTATTTCCTGTCTTGAAGTCAATCTGTTATTTCTGCTGTTTTATTTACTGCTGTCTTTATTATTTTGGTCTATAGACCTACAGCTAAATAAATAATATTTATTATAATTTCTATTATTATTATTTCTTATGTTAAATTATAATGATGATAGATGAAAAATGCATTTTCTTCAAAAATATTTTTCTAAAAATTAGAAAATGAACAAATAAAGACATTAAGTCATTTTAAACCTTTTGTCAGGTAAGTTAAACACTTGTTAGAATAAACGTTAGTCTCTTTTTCCTGTTGAAATATCCTGTAGAATGAATTAAAACTACTGTAATCTGGATAAAGTACTAATCTAAAAAGACTAAAAAGGAAGGGAGCATCAGAAAAATATGAAAATTTTTTTTTTACCATACCATACAATCTTAATGTTATAAATAATAGAATTATTACATTTATAATACCTGTATATTATACCTAGAGATGCATCGATCCAGATCCTTCAGTCCTGATATCGATATTTGGGTTTTGTGGATCAGTCGATACCCGATATCCATCAATACTGATGCAAACACTAAAATATTGAAATATAGTAAACCTCAAACATAATATAACTTGGACCAGAAAACCCTCAAATAGTCTAACATTAGTAATCTGTGAGCTACAGTGATGTAATGTAGTTTGACACTTTTTTCCTCTGCTCATAATCAGGATAAAGTCTAGTAAAAAACATCAGATCCATTATCGGGCAATTTTACCGATCCACCGATTCAGTTAAAAGGCCTGGATTGGCACCGATATCGGATCCAGTATCGGTATCGGTGCATTACCTTAAATTAATACAAAATATATATACATATGCATATCAGTGTTTACAAGTCTGCTGACTGATTTGACTGTAAAAGATTTTAACCATCAGAGCTGTATCCTATAAGAGAAAACGTCTAAAACTTTATGATCCAACATCATGTTAGCCAGTCCTGTCAGATGAGAGGAAGGTTCTGATTGGTTGCTGACCTGATCTCACAGCCCAGGGAGATGTTAGGGAGGATGGTTGGGTCTGCGTTGATCCGGTCCAGCGTGTGCATCATGGCCTCCACTCTCTGGATTCCATACTGCTCACGCACAGCGCCGCACTTCCTCTCATGGACCTGAGCAAAGTTTACCATTCACCACACGGTTGTTAAACCTACACACACACACACACGTTTCCAACAGCAGGTACCTTGTCTGCAGGTGGTTGGTGGTGGACGGAGAACAGAGCTCCGATGATGATGTCACCCGGGAGGTGAGCCAGCCTCCTCCTCTCATTGTTCTGCGCGTTGACCTGGTGTTTTGGACTCATCCAGTTCAGATCAGGTCCCAGGAACAAAACGACTACGAGAAGCCTCATATATACCTTCCTTCCTGCATTTGGGCTCTTCGTTCCACCTCCTGCCATCCTCCGTCTTCTTAGATCCGAGGTTCAGATGAAGTTTTTGACTTTTGCATGACGAGTTTCGTGCCAAGAACAAGGGTTAGACTCCTGGAAATGAAGTCATTAAGCAGTGAATTCAAAACATCTTCAGCTAAATGTTAAAATCTCTTCTTCGCCTACCTAAAAGATACTTCCTGCCTCCCTTGTTATCCTGTTTCTTCCAGCTGCCATGCAGATGTCAGTCCTGATGAGAAGGTTTCCATCACAGAGCAGCAGGAGAAGCTGCTGCAGCTTCCTGCTCAGGCTCAGTCTGGTGCCTGGCTACAGCAAACTGCAAATAGCAGCAGATAATACGGACCGTTATTGGAACATGTTTGACTTACTGACGCACAAGACAGCCCCCCTCCTTCTACTCTCCCTCCTCTTCCTCCTCCTCCACCTCCTCTCCCCTTCCCTCTTCCTCTAAAACAGTGTTAAACAAAGAGCATCATCAGTGAACATTCTGCTCTTTAGTAAAAAACAAAGCACCACTGAAAGGGAGAGATGTTGCTTTTGTGCAGCTTTAAATGTGAGATGTGTTTTTATAAACGTCTCCATGGTTTTAGTTTTGCCTTTTCATCATTTGAAGCTGGTTTAAAAGAATGTGAATTTTGAACATTTTTTTTTTTTTACCTTCAGGAGACATTTCTTAGCATGAAATTAAAAAAGAAATTCACTGAACAATCTTTAGTGAAAATTTACAGGATATTTTCCTTAAATTCTCCAACTGATTGGCAAAAATATCCTCATTTCCTTTTCAAAACACATGTTTTTTTAAGGAATATTCCCTGAAAGTTTGTTTGTTTTACAAAAACTAGGAAATCTTAAGGAAATCAAGCATCGGATTCTCCAGTTTGTTGAACTTTCAGACAATTTAAAGGCACACTCTGTAGTTTTGGATTGTTTTTAGCACCCCCTAGTGTCCGTTTTATATCACTGTAGTAAAAACAAACTGTGGGCCCCCCTTTGTGTGTTTTCAATCATCAGATGAAGGTTTTCTTTGTTTTTTGGAGGCTCCACCATGATGAACACGATACAGTCGACCTCTTAGCTCATATATGAGATGTCTGTGTTTTCAGCTCGTCTTTCCAGAACAGGTTCAGAGGCGGAAACACGGATTGCTGCTTCCTGCGAGATACGTGACTTTGTGAGACTCAGAAGTTGCAACTGTGGTATTCTGGACACAAGCAGCAGATGGGGCTGAGTGACTTTTCATTAACCCTGTATGAGTCACATGAAACATTTACATAGTGTGCCTTTAGGGGCTAAAGGTTCCCGAATTATCCGTCCAGTCATCGTCTGCTGCTTATCCAGATCCAGGTCATGGGAGCAACCAGACCTCCTTCCCTCCAGCTTCCTCCTCCAGCTCATCCCAGGGGATGTGATCAGGCTGACTGTCTTTAGGTCCTCCTCTTGGGACGTGTCTGAAACACCATCCATCAAACGTGTCTGGAAAACATCCTCACCAGATGATCAACCTGTTGCTTTTGATGAGGAGGAGCAGCAACTCTATAAGCTCATCCCCCTTTACCTGGGCCTGCTGCAATTTTGATTGCATTTTTTAAAAGTCATTACTCACATCATAACCACAAGGGTTGGGATGTCGATTGATTAATAAATCAACACCTGGCTCTTGCTCCACCTGGTGCAGTGGCTCATTGGTAATCCACCCTTTTCAGATTGAGACCATATAGACTTCCTGATCCCAGACCAGCTGGCAGTCCTGGTTTAATGAATGCTTTTGGACAGATGAACACATTAACTCACATGGCAGACGACACACAATCCGTCCGTTTTCCTCTGAGGTTTATCTGCTCTCCAGAAGCATCTTTGTGCTTTAAGAGACTGGGTGAAAATCTTTAACTTTGTCAAAAAGTCAACCCAAATATTAAAGATAGAGGCGTTAGTAAGTGAAACTGTATACTACTAACCTGAGGAGGGAAGGTTCTGTTAATAATTTTAGGGAAGTTCAAGGTAAACTTTGAGAATGACTTTGGACGTCATGACAAAGAAACACCTTCCAGTTCTGATGTAACAAACACATTCATTTCTCTTCTTATCTCTGTGAATGGAAATGTATAAAATCATGTTAACAAAAGGTAAATCCTTTAATGTGAGTAAATTAGCTTGAAGTGGGGAAAGAGGAAACAAAAAGCAGAAACAGAAGCTTTTTGCTCACCATTGTGTTTCAGAAGAATTCGGCCAATGAATTAACCTCGTCTTTATCTCACCTCGGTTTCATTTACTACTGAATTTATTCCCCAAATGACTGAGTTAGTAAATGTTTGGTTCACAGGATGTCTGCCTTCAATGCTTGAATGAGACGACGCCTTTGGGTATTTTAGATCAATTCACTAAAACACTGTGACTCATTTGCATTTCTGCAGCTTCTCTGTAAATTTGCTGACACTGTTTTGTGTTAGTGGAGCTGGTTTGGTGTTTCTGACTTTGTCTCACATTAGAAAGATTTATGGTGAATATAGAAAACTGGGTTTAGAAACCTTATGATTTTTTTTTACTTCAAGAATCACAATAAATTCACTTTTTTAAATTTTAGAATGAATGCTGGAAATTGTGCAAAGATAGTTAAATATCTCTGGCGCCCTCTAGTGTCAATATCACAAAATTGACCTAAATGGTTCCACAGTTTTCACTTTCTATGGTCAAACAGAAGAAAAAAACCCATAAAGGTCTGGATGAGGGGAGTCATGTGAATCATCAGCAGAAAGAATGAAGACATTTAAGTTATTTTCTGAGAAATCATCATCCACCAAAGCACTGCCCAGAGCAACAGCTGATCAGCTGCTTTGTTTCTGCTGTGATCTGTGATGTAGACGGCATATGACCAGACTCAGAGATTTCTGATAAAACAAAGGTTGGTTTTATGGATGTTTGGTTACAATTGACTAAGTAAGTAAGATCACAAGGTGGGTCAGTTCAGATGAGAAAAGATGGAAGCGTGGGTAATGATTTCCTGAGATATGAAAGAAGGAAGCGCAAAACTGACATGAGCATCCAGAGAAAGAGGTGCTAAGCTAAAGGTTAGACCAAGATTCCTGACAGGAAGTAAGATGACCAAGAGAATCCCTGACTTTGGGAACCAGCTTGTCCGGAGCACAGATGAGGATTGTAGAAAGTTCCCAGCCATCTAGTGTTTAATAGAGTCTAAACATGTCTGAAACAGCTGTAGTTTAGACGTCTAAAGGAGATTTTTTATGTGTGGGTTTACATAAATGACCTTAGTATCGGACCAATACTGGTAACGGGATTTGTGCATCACTAATCATTTGCATAAAGATGGTAGGAGATTTCATTAAAGGCACACTATGTAACTTTTTCATATTTTTAATCTTTTTCTTGAGCCAGTATGAGGGTTAATGAAAAGTCACTCAGCCCCATCTGCTTGGATCCAGAACACCACGTTTGCAACTTCTGAGTCTCCAGTCCGGTGCCCTGAGGTCTCACAAAGTCACGTATCTCGTAAGGGTTAGGCTAACCCAATGTGGCTAGCTGATATGCTAGTGCCGGAGTGTTTTTAGTTCATGATTCCTGCTTTTTGTTGACCTCTCCCTGCTTGAACACAGCTGATTTATTTGACTGAGTGATGATCTGCTCCAGTAGAAAGCATTGAAGGCTGGGGAGACATTTCAAGTTAGATTTAGGTGTTACTGAGCAAAAACAATGCTAAGGTTTCCACGACAGTGACTTAAAACGGACACTAGAGGGTGCTTAAAAACAAGCTAAAACTGCATATGCCTTTAAAAGAGCTCAGAATGTGCTGAAGAGGGACGAGACAGAGTATCAGTAGAGGCTCCAACACGGAGCCTTGTGGGACACCATAGGCGAGGGAGGTGAAGGAGAACCTGTATTTTTAAACAGCCACAGAGAAATAACGCTCAGACAGATGTGATGAAAACCACTGCAGCACCAATCCTGATAGTGAAAACAGAAGATATGAGTTTGTTTTTAATACCACAATCACTACTTTTGGGGATATTTTGCTATAAAGCATGAGCTTACAACAAAAATGTGCTTTCCTGGAAAAATCACGTTTTATGTAGTTTTACAAATGATGCAACGAATGAGGTGTTTGTTTTCTTTTTGCTTCTACTCTTTCATAATATCCATCTACTGCCGTGGTGACTTTTATCCTGTAATGGAAGAAGAAAATGTTTATTTGTGTGTGAGTGCAATTCAAGCCCAATCTGAAGGAAAATATTATCATTCTAACAAGAAAAGAAGCTTTTTTTAAACGTGTTAACACATGCTCTTTTATTGTCTATGAATTTGTGTTTTGACAGTAGTTTTTATTATTATTATTTGAGACATTAAAAATGATTATTGCAGGCTAAGGAACATCCTGAATCAAACAGAACAAAAGTCATGTGACTTCTCTTTATTGTTAGAGATCTCATCTGCAGTCCTGGGATGTTTAGCTTCTCAAGCCTGAGGTGAGCTTGGGTTTTTGGAAGCATGTGACTAATGGGGGGAGGGGAGGGGGGGGGGTCTATGGAATTTAAGCTCACTTTGAGAAATCCTGGTTATTTTCCCAGCAACTGCCTATCGTCTCCTTGCTGCTGGGATGTGGTCTGTAAGAGTCACAGTTTTCCTCCTGTGTTTGGTCCCCTCTGATCAACAGTTCCCTCGACTTTGTGCCACCCGAGAAGTCCTGCAGAGCAAGGAGTGCTGCCCGCCTTGGGAAGGAGACGGCTCAGCCTGCGGGGCCAGGTCAGGCAGGGGTTTCTGTGAGGACGTGGTGGTCTCAGACCGGCCGGACGGGCCCCAGTACCCCTTCTCTGGGTTGGATGATCGAGAGAAGTGGCCCTTGGTTTTCTACAACCGGACATGTCAGTGCGTTGGGAACTTCATGGGCTTCAGCTGTGCGGACTGTAAGTTTGGCTACTTTGGGGACAAGTGTAACGAAAGAAGAGAAACTCTCAGGAGGAACATTCTTCACCTGACCAGGTCTGAGAGGACCAGATTAGTCTCTTACCTGAACTTGGCCAAGCAGACAGTCAGCAGGGACTACGTTGTGGCAACGGGGACCTACAGGGAGATGGAGAACGGCTCCAACCCCATGTTTGCTGATGTGTCCGTGTACGACGTGTTTGTGTGGATGCATTACTACGTGTCCCGGAACGCGCTGTTAGGTGGGCCGGGGAACGTGTGGACCGACGTGGACTTTGCCCACTGGGCTCCTGCGTTTCCGCCGTGGCACCGGGTTTACCTCCTGCACTGGGAACACGAGATCCGGAAGCTGACCGGAGACACAAGTTTCTCCATTCCCTACTGGGACTGGAGGGATGCCCAGGGCTGTGACGTGTGCACAGATGAGCTGATGGGGGCCCAGAGCCCCCAGGACCCATCTCTTATTAGCCCAGGCTCTGTCTTCTCTTCTTGGAAAGTAAGTGCATTAAAACTCAACTAATTACAGTTTTATTTTATGAATTAAGTGATTTAATTTTACCTCCATAATCATTTTAGTATTTTTTTTTATCCCAGAGTAAAATTACTTGACCCACTGGAGGAAAATGTGTATTTTTCTTGCACATTTGGGCAACTACAAAACTTATTTTAATTATTGGTTAAAAGCAAAGATATCAATTATCTTTTTAAATTTGATGAATTGTAGGAGAAAAATACATTTAGTGATCTCAAAATATTTCATAGAAACTTATTGTCCCTGATTTGTTAAAGTGTTTTTAAAGAATGCATCCTTTAGAAATCATCTTAAAACTATTTATAAGATGAAAACAATTTGTTTTATAACTGCTCCATATTTTCTGCCGTTTTTGGAATCTAATAAAAGTGACTGATTTTACGTTGATGAAATATTCTCGCTCCATCCTCTGTGCCTGCAGGTCCTGTGTTCCCAGGCTGAGGACTACAGCGTCAGAGGGGTCTTGTGTGACGCCAGGGACGAAGGCCCGGTGCGTCGTAATCCTGGAAACCACAATCGCAACCTGGTGGAAAGATTACCAACTTCAGCTGAGGTGGAGTTCACGCTCAGCCTTCCTAATTATGACACCGGAGCGATGGATCGCACCGCCAACATGAGTTTCAGGAACACTCTGGAAGGTCAGAGACCTGGGATTCACAGTGATGGTTTCATTCTGTAGTGTAGTGCAGGCTCAGCATTACAAATTTAGCACACATTGTACCTTCATCTGATCCAGGGGCCTCACATGACGGCATGTGGCCTTGACCCAAGATGCCCACATGATGATGCGTTAGACACACATGTGACCTTAACACTGACGTTGGTGACCAGCTGACCTGAGGGTCAGTCAGAATTAGAGAAAGCCCTCTGACAAGAAAAGCCTGATTATCTTTTACTGTGATCACTTAAGGTAAATTTTAAGTTACTTATAACCGACCTTCTTGCAGGATTTGGGGACCCTCGGACTGGGCGGGGCAGCAGTCCTCGTCTGGGGATGCACGCTGCTCTGCATGTGTTCATGAATGGATCCATGTCATCAGTGCAGGGCTCTGCAAACGACCCCATATTTATTCTTCACCATGCTTTTGTTGACAGGTGAGCCGTGCAAAAACATTATGGAAACAGATCAATATTTAAACATTTTCACTCAATTTTCTTCTTTTTCCTCTGACAGTATTTATGAGCAGTGGCTCAGGAGGCACAGACCGTCTCCCTCCCAGTATCCAGAGTCAAACGCTCCTATAGGGCACAACGGTGATTACCACATGGCACCCTTCCTGCCCCTCCACAGGAACAAAGAGTACTTTATTTCCAGCAAAGACCTTGGATATGAGTACTCTCACTTGTTAAATGCCAGTAAGTAACCTTCAGGGAGAAATCTCTTTCTCAAAGAAATCAATTCTTTCTTTCTTTCTTTCTTTCTTTCTATCATCTTCACTAGTTTGTTTCCCTCCTGAAGGAATAATTCAGATCTTCTGAAGTGAATTTCTGTGAAAAGTTTTGTTGTAGATTGCTCTTTGAATTAATTCAGTTTCAAGAAACAGAGAGGAGTTCTGATTAGACAAATGAGCTAACGGCTAGTCGGTTAAAAAAACATCTTTGATCTGAAAAACAGTGACTTCCTCTCAGGAAAACCACATGAACGTCACATGATGTGGAAATCACATGTGATATACGTGAACTACATGTTAAAAACAGGGTTTTTGGGGGGTTTAAATCAATCTAAAAACAAATATTCCTCCAAACTAAGGTTGTTCAAAGAGCTGTCTGTTCATCATCTTATAAATATTTTTAAATTCATCCTCCTTTCAGACCAGAGGCTTGCAGAGTCCATGCGTCCCTTCCTGGAGGAGATCCAGGATGTGTGGCCCTGGTTCCTACTGGCAGGACTTTGTGGAGGAATCCTAACGATAACCATCGCTGCTGCTGTCCTGATGGCAAAACGGCAGCATAAAGGAACGTCTGGGAAAAGTTGGAAAAATGTATTTTCTCTTCCAGAAAGACAGCCACTCATCTGGAGCAATGAGAAGGAAGAAGCCAACCACCATAATTACCAAACAACTATGTAAAAAGACACGTGTACGGATGTACTGATCCAGAATATTTACATCAATGAGCTGTCATCTCTCTAAATATGTATAAAAAGTTATTATTCAATACATCTTGAGGATGTTTTTCTCACAACTTGTCAAATCTTTTAGAATGTTCCAGATGATTTATCCCCAAAATTAATATTTTTTCACACACAAAAAAACCCCTTTCCATGACTTCAGTTAGTAAATCTTTACTTTATAAACTTCAAACTATATTTTGCAGTGCATGTCATCAGTTATGAAGACTTAAGTGTTTATTAGAAAATAAAAACCATTTATTGAAATCAACTGCAAATCAAAGTAGAACCAATGAACTTTACTTGTATAAAATCCATAATCAGAAAAAAGTTAAAAATTTTACACTAAAGGGATTTTTGTAGAAGAAAAAATATAAATATGACCATTTATTTAACAGATAATAATGTAGGTAAACACTTTTTTCCTAAAAAAGGTAAAAAATAATGGTAAGAAAATAAAACTGCAACCAATGTAAGGCAGTCAGTTCATGTAAAAAATGTATATTTGTGGGGAAAAAAAGGCTGAAGACAATTAATCATCCTGCAAAACTTATAAAGAAAACAAGAACATTTAATGAAAACTTTTAGTTTGTGAATGAATAAAATTCAATATGTTGTAAAATCAAGACATGCAAGAATGGATTAAAGGCACACTATGCAGTTTTGACATTGTTATTTAGCACCCCCTAGTGTCTGTTTTAAGTCACTGTCATAAAAACATTAGTTTTTGCTCAGTAACACTTAAATCTAACAGTTGAAATGTCTCCTCAGCCTTCATTGCTTTCTACTGGAGCGGTTCATCACTCATTCAAAGAAATCAGCTGTGTTCAAGCAGGGAGAGATGGGAAACAGCAGGAATCATGAGCTAAAAACAATCCGGAGCTAGCATAACAGCTACATTGGGTTAGCCTAACCCTCGTAAAAGTCACAGCAAACCTAAACCTTAATTTAAAAAGTCAGATGTTAAAATTCATGAAGCGTTTTCGTTTCACATCCAAACTGGAAAATTCACCGAGACACGGTGAAGCCTCACAAACAGAATGACCCAGATTTTATCATAAAATTTATTTGATTTTTTGAGTGAAATAAACTAGTTCCTTTCTGCTCCTTATAGTGATCTCATTAGGCCAAATAAACATCATACATTCTAAGACTAGACACATGCTGTCTAGTACTTCATTTCAATAATACAGTACTTTGCTCAAAATACTTAGTATTCATTTGGCATTCTCGGATATGACAGTACATTATCAATAATGTGAGGATGTGATACCTTCAGCATATCAATGAAAAATTATACAAAAAGTGTGAAATATAATAAAAAAAGAACTTAGAGCTCTGAGGATGAGATAATTGGAGCACACCAGCCGCAGATATGAAGATGATTTTTACTGAAGAGGTTTATTTAGAATAAATTCTTATTGTACAATCTCAGAAACCTACACTCTTCATTACATAGAGCTGCTTTTTCTAGAGTAATAAATGTATGAGGACAGTATTTAGACTGATGCAAAAAAAGAAACGTTACAGAATAAATGAAGTCCAAGGATGGAATAAAAAAATATTACACACATGGAAGTACATCATATATGTGCCACATAGAAATCAATGTAAAGTACAGGTAGAATGTTTTACTACACTTTGTTAAAAAGCTGTGGTCCATCAGGACTGGATCTGGTCCAAACTGAAGTTGTGTTTAAAGTTTGGTTCCAAGTAAGTTTTCTTTCAGAAATTTAACAGGACGTTTCTGTCTTACATAGAATGAGTCGTTTACTTTTCATGTTGTCGAGAAAGGTTTTTGCAAAAATAAACTTTATATATTTTAACTTAAATCTTTCAAAATGTTTAAAGCTGCAACAACTGGTCAAAAACAACTCGCGATAGAAGAGAAACGCAGTGAATGCTTTAAAAGCCAAAATGGTAAATAACTTACAGTACGCCTTGATGCTTGAACTAGAAAATACCAGCATTTAACCATTAATCCTCATCCTCATCCTCACTATCTGCCTCGTCTTTCTTCAGCTCGTCCTCCTTAGGCGGAGGGACGGGAGGAGGGAGGTCCAGACGAGCCCAGGACATCACGTCAGCCTTCTTCATGGCTACCTCGATCTTTGCTGCCATCATGTTTACTAGACTTTTACTCACATCTATCACCTAGGAAACAAAACAATAAGAATTTCATCACACAGGAGGTTAAAAGGTTGATTATAATGCTTTGTAGCAACAAATGGCGAACTTTTTTGATCTGAATAAAGCTGTACTCACTCCCCACAAGCTGATTTTCTGCTCAAATTCCTTTTCTCCATCAAATATAATATGGATGTTGAGCTGAAAAAGAAAAGAAAAGATGACTTTAGATTAAGAACAGAAGACAAAGCCGAGTGTTTGAGATGGGAGCAGAATCTCTCACCGTGGTGCTGTTGGCGTCCACATAACTTAGCTCAGGGACGGCGTTTTTGGCGTAAATAGAAATGATGACCTGTGCCCCGGTCTGGTGCCAGTCAAACCGACAGGGAACCACCTTCTTTCCCTGCAAAGAGATTTGAGGTAAAGCATTCATAAATCTGCTGCTCTGTCTCCACCTCACAGCGATCTCTTCGATGTGAAACCACTAGATGGAGTTCCAGCTAAACTTGAATCAGAAAATGACTTCATATGGTCACTCATACCTCATCCTTTTTCCTCCATAGATGTGTTCCCTTAGCACAGCCTTCCTGAGACAGGAAGGAGTTAAAGTCAGAGGTTTTCCTCTTACAGCAGCTCCAGTATTTCATCCTGGATATGAAGGAGACATAAACACCAGCTGGGATTTTAGAAGCCAAATAAACAAGACATATAGGGTAGTTACCAGGAAAATGCTAATGCAGCTCTTCCTTATTCTTTTACAGTTTCCAAAGAATATCTTCTAAATTGTCTCGATAAATAAAGACTTGGCTTTGAATAAACAAAATTATGCATAATAAAGATGTAATGTTTGAAATGATACCAACCCTTCATGGAAGATAGGAACTCCAGAGTGGTAGCAGCACACATCTGAGTCACTGGTAGGTCCCTCGAACGTCTGAAGAGAGCAAAAACAATAGAGCTCAAACTAGAACTGACTAAAAACTAAATGAAATATGTATAGGAATGATCTTTGACTCAGAAATTTTTGACATTTGGATTTACTTTACTGATCCCTCAGAAAAGAATCCTCTGGGAAACAGTCATAGAAATCCCAATTTGATATTTAAAGGTGCCTTATTCTGTAAAACTCACTTTCTAAAGATCTTTTAAGAGTCATATCAGCCCCAAAGACAGTGTATAATGTTTTGCGCTAATGCTAAAATGGGTGGTTTCTAAATCTTTCCCCTGCTGACGTCAAGAAGGGAAAAGACCACTCCTCTCTAGAGGACAGAGCCAATCACGAGCACCTTTGTCTACCTGAGCCCACGCCCACCCTTTAAAAACCGCGCTCATCCTCACAAACCGTCATGGTGAAGCTACGAGCAAAGCACGGCAGTTGCTTCGTAGATGGTTGATCAACAAGCACAAAAGTCTTTTTCTATTCCCTTCATCTGAGCCCCTGAAGACCCACCAACGTCTCACAAAATGCGTGTGGAGAAGAGAGATGGGTGGAGCTTAGAGAAGCTCATCTCCCCAACTGCCCCGCCCATTTGAAAGGAAAATTTTGCTTCAGGAGGTTGGATGAGGGGTGGAAGAACAACAACTGCACCTAAAGTAAGGGTCAACTTGACCAATGCAGAGCTTTGACGTGTTATTGAGATGTAAAAGAAATGATTCAGAGTGGATAGAAAGGGCAGAATATGGGACATTTAAAGTCATAAGTTTGTTATTTTGGTCCAATGAAGGATCACAGTGCCACAAAAGCTTGTTTTTTCTAGTTTGAAATATTCTTTTTAATATTGCTGTAAAGACAAAGGTCGATATATTTTTCACTGTATACAAAAACAATAACTGTTTTATTTAAGTACCAAGGTTTTCATAGGATTCTGACTGATAAACAGACTACAAGCAGAAAGACGATGAAAGAGTAGCTTCAAATCAAATCTTTTAGAGTATGATTATGTAAATCAATTCAAAAGAGCTACCAAACATGTCAATGCAAATTTTCCTCACAGTTTCTGTTTCAAATCTGGCTTTCTGCTCCGACAGGTCAAATTAGCAAGAATAAAAAAACTTAGTTGTACATCAATCATGCAGAAAATATGAATATTCTTTAGAGATTATTTAAATCAGCCTGGATGGTTATTTGTTTTTATATAATAAAATGTATTAATTTTTTTGTGAAGATTCAGTCATGATGTAAATGATGTCTGAAACTGAATTCAACATTAAAGCTGCATAGTTTATTGGTAAAAGACACAAAAAACTTACTTTCATGCATCCTCCATTTTTACAGGATGTTCCAATTTTGATCTCATCACCATCCTCTTCTGAAACGTAAACACATGCACACACGCAAAGAGAGAACTGATGAGAATTAAAATGCACCGTGCCATCCTCTACCTGTCACCGTTAACTCAAATATCATGATGTGAATTACACAAATGATAGAAATCTCCCAGTGGCTCTACTGTCAACACGACCTTCATAACAAGCACTGAGTGAACGGACACATTAAATACAACAAACAAGAGTCAACAGCTGTTCCTACCCTTCTTCTCTTTTGAGTTTTCAGAAAGTTTCAGTTTCTCCAGCGCCTGCTTTAGAGAGGCAGAGATTTTACTCTGCAGCCTCACCGTGGGCTCATCAGAACTGGAAGAATCACGAAAAACAGAATTAAAACGACAAAACGCAATTAATTAAAGTTATAAGTTGTCTTGCAACAATTTAAATCCAACTTTTGTCAGGATACGTTTAGTGTATAGGTTAGACTTTTATATAATTCCTGCTATACTTTCACTGACGTCTAAAAAGCTGGTGCTGAAACCAACCTCGGTCTGTTTATGGCCTCCTGAGGTTTGGGAGCAGAGATTATAAACTCGTTAAACTTTGGTTTTTGGCCGTCTAACTCCTTCTCTCCTGAAGTTGTCACATCAGGCTTCACCGGCTCAGGGGGCTTCTCTTTGTTGTGGGAACCTTTTGTGCAGCCCTGTGAGAGGTAGAAAAACAAAAATCACAGTGCTGGACTCAAAAACTATATTATTGTATTGGCAATCAATACCTGTGAAACAGCAGACAATGGAGAAAAAGTGAAGAAGTGAAACAGTGGATGATTACAACAGAAACTTACTGCAATACTAAGGAAGTCAGAGAAGTCGGTAGTTCTCCTCTTGCAGCAGGACCAACCCTTAAAGAACATTAAGAAACATCAACTCTGACCAGGGTTTTGAAGTGAATACAAGATATCTGAATTGTTTTAGGCATTTTACCTTCAAAGCATCGTGGAACACTGGGACTCCGGGGTGATAGGTGCAACCATCTGTGAAAACAAAAACACATCTTAGATTAAGTTGGAGAAAAATCGAAGGCTGCAAATCAAAACAGAACCAGTTTACAAGTAAATCAACCCGGTCACTGGTTAAACTGCCCGTTTAATAAAGATATGTTCAAAGATTGAAGCTTTTCAAACTCAAAAACAGATGCCAAAAAACATTTTACCAGAGATAAAGCACTAAAGTCATCCTGATTTGTCATTAAGCAGTAACTGTATTATTTATATAAAAATACATAGATCGAAGCAAACCATAACTGCAAGCAAACACAGATCAAATTACAAGGGGTTAACATAAACATCTTTAAAAAAAGACCCTAAACTTCACTATCCCAGATTTCCACTTTTACAAAAAATCCACATCAAGGCACAAATTCCCAAAACATACTGAAATATCCATGCTGGGACAGGAAGTAGAAATAAGATCAATATATTATTGACAGTTTAAATTACACGATTCTCCACCCATCTAGTGATTCTTTCAAAACAATCATAGTTTTTCATTTGTTTACCGTTTCCTTTCAATAATTAACATTGTCGGCTCAAGACCAAAGTTCAACATCATCAGGGTCAGGACGAATGTTCCCAGATGCAGAAAAACAGCTAAAGGCCGGATCAACGTAGTGGTTTTGTGCATCCTCAATACACAAAGCAATTATGAGTTAAGTGTGAAAGAGGAAACAACAACATCTCAGTTTGTCAAGTACATCACAAACTGAGTTTAAAAAAAATGCTCTTTTAAGAAAATGAAAATCTCATTAAAATATCATTTACATGTGGGCAAAAGGTGCAAACAAAGTCTAACAGGGTTTGTTTTGCAAGATACACATGTCAAAGTTGATGGGGTCTAAACCACTGTGGAACAAATGCCATTAAAATGGCCACTGAGGAAATAATCTACCAGTTTTTTCTTTAAACTGTACTAAAAATAAGGTTTACAAACCGCATCTGGGATTCCAACACAGTGAATTATCGGCACCACTTTATGTACTCTTATAAGAAGTACCCTGCCTGACCACAAATCACTGTGGAGTAAATAAAGCTTGGTATACATCATCGGCCATAAATCACTTTCTATGCGGTGCAGCCTGAGCGGTGTCTTTCCTGTGCTACTGCCATAGATACACCACTTAGATATCCCTACAGGTAATTATAATATACTCTACTGTTATGATAAAGCGACATCCTATTAAAATGGAAATTAGACTTGGCTTTTCCTTTGAGTGTCTGGCAGTACACAATGGTAGATTACTTGAGAGGAGGACAATTTTGAATAGAGGAAATTGAGGAATTACTGAGGGTCTGTTGAGGGAGCTGAGGACAGCGTCGCCACCTTGACAAGTCAATTACATTTCAATACATAGCTTAACATAAACAGTGTCATCAAAAACAAATGCACTCTTATAATACTAAAAAAGGCAAGTAAAAGAAGTGTCTTGATAATGTTCTTCTACGCTCAGAAACGTGTGGGTTTTCAGAGTTACTATGCAGGTGTTTTAAAAACAGACACAAAAACTGTATGAATTAATGCATTATTATCTGAATGCAAAAAAACTATAGCTAAAACTCACATCTTGCAAAAAGGGTGACATACATCCTAAACGGTCACCAAATTCTGGTTTCTGACTGACATCCTGTTATTTAGAAGTCTGATCTTACATTTATAGATTGAGGTTTAACTGCTGACAGCATAAGGATTTCAAATAAACTCCTCTGGTAAAGACTCTGGCTGCAAGGAAAATGATTAAATTGCTAACATCATACTTCAATCCATTCAGGAGTTTCACGCAGTTTGTGATATTTGCTCGTTATAAAATCAATATAATATAATCAACAATAATTTATGTTTGACTTGTATAACTGAGAGAAAAAAAGCAAGAAAATTAAGAAAACAAATTGAAAAGCTTTGTAAACTAAGAAAACCCAATCACCTGGAAACCCTGCACAGAATAAACATGTATAAATACTCAACAAATATATACAAAAACCAGACATTTTAACATTTCTTAGCAACATCAGTAACTTTATGAGTCACCGTGGCAACAACAACCTTGTTTCTGTCAGGCTCTGTAAGCCATCATTTCGTAATTTAAATATGAGGTGTAAAAAAGGTTTCAATATGCAAAAAAGTATCTTGTTTACTTTATTTTGCATGTATGGATTTTCAAGATTTAAATACTTTTGGGGTTATTGAGTAGATCACATCTCTGTATATCAAATTAGATTATAAAAAAACTTGATAAATCCCATAGGGAAAATTAACATTTAAATAACTCATGTACGTTTTGTTCAAAATTGTTCTAGCCGTTAGCATTAAGGATCTTCTGTAGCGACAGGATGCTGCTGCTGAATAAAACTAGCAGTTCAGTATCTGGGCTGCAGAGATGATATTTTACAGTAGCATGAATTAGATTACACCATCTGTTATTGAAAGCACTGCTAGTCCTCCTCCTTTGCCTTTTACACTCCCCTTCATATCTGTCAGCTCATATTGTCCAAAACCCAGCAAAATGACGGAGTCAAGACAATGATGCTGCAGCTAAGTCTCAGTGAAACACAATACTGCATTCCCAATATTCTGGCCAGGTTCTCATCAGAGCTTCATGCTTGTCCATCTTATTTGTGAGAAATCTCAGGTTCCTTGATCGAATGAAGTGATGGTTTAAACTTTCTCTTCTGCTCTCTACGCTTTGCTTCACACCTCTACATTCATGTTTCTTCTTTACCAATACCTTGTCTAGGATATTGGGTCACAGTTTGGGTATTACTTCAGCTTTTGTCAATTATCAGTTCCCTCTTATAGATAAGTCTCTTGTTGCTATGGTTACACATCATAAGAAGTGGCCAGAAAGTAAAAGAGATGCAGCAAAAAAACCCTCCAAGCCTCACTGAATTCAAACCAAAACAACAAAACAAAAAGACCCTCTGAAAAAAGAAGAAATAAAGTCCTCAGAACAAAAATCACTTGTAACAAAACAGATTGACTGAAACAAGCCGTTACCCTGTGTGGGGATATTCTAAAATACATATAATAAAAAAAATATATAGCTATAACTTGAGGATCATGCTAAAGATGTAAATTAATCACTGAATCAGGTCCATTCTGTTTTCTGCAGCCAGCACCTTCTCTAATCAAGATGCAAGAAGTAGGAAAACAACTAAAGCATGCAAGACGGTGTCCCTCGAGGACCAAAATTGGACAAAAAGTTTAAATAATGACCGTCTGAGACACATTCTTTGATTTCAGAGATGTTTAGCCTCTCATTTTATAGCCTTCTACTAAGCAAGCAGTATGGTCTTACAGGCGTTTACATAAGGATGTCAAAATGACTCAAACTTTAAAAATCAAGCAAGTTGAACAGATACGTTAACCAGTTTATACAGCTAAACTTGTTAACTCCGTTTGAGTTGAACTTCTTTATGTTTGATTTGTTTACGTGGTAGCAAAATAGTGTTTAAATAATGTCTTATTTTTTTATTTTAGCAGAATGTCCAGGTGTAATACGAGAGCGCAGACGTCATTAAAGTTTTAGCCATTTAGTCCAGATAAGTCCACGGTTCAGTAAAGACATGCTAACCTGCTAACAGGATCCTGAAAACGTCAAGAAACAAAAGGCTAATGCGTGATAAGCTTCTGGAGTTGTTACCGTATTGGTGGTGTTAAGGAATAAAGTTTTAACCATGTTCGGACCACTCAGCTACCGCCAGCCTAACACGAGCCCAGATAAAGGCCCGCACGTTGTAGAAATTTCCAGATGATCAGAGGTTAGCTTGCTAATTTTCTGACAACCTACAAAATACCGTCAACTAAGCCCCCAACTCACCGTCTGGGTTGTTTTCTGGGTCAAAACGCTGTCCGCATCCCTTATTGTAACACAAAACAGACATGTTGATGGATTTAAAGAGTTTAAACGGTGACTTGACTTCTAACTGAGAGGCTGTTTGAGAGATGCGGCGCCGCTGAAGCCGTGTGGCTGACTGGGCTGACAAACCGCTCACACTTCCGGGTGTTTTCGGCTACGCTCGGTAAAGATCGGAGCTCGGGCGCCGCCTCCTCCTCCTCCAGTGAGCGTGGTACCACATCAGCGTCAACTGATGCTGGCCGCTTCTAAACTTAACACCTTCTCAAAGCACCGCGTTTGTTACGGACCTTAACCTTGCAGCAAACGAGCTACAACTGCTGTAAGGTCACTTTTGAGTTCTGAGCCGCAGATTGCGCTTTTCGCGCAGGAATACATCAGGTGCACGAAACTGGGGCAATAGCTGTTTAGTTTTACAAGGATGGCTGCAGTGTATTTGTCAACTGCCTGTCAGGATATTTAGGTGCGAATTAATTTATCTCAATCGCGCTTGACTCTTCTCCTCCACACATTTTTTCCCCCCTAATTTTTTGTGTCATGCGGAGAATTGGATATTGCATCCGTTTCATCTAAAGGTAGGACACTTTGCAATTTGTGAGAGAGATTTTTAAACTCGAGCGACCGAAACTGTCATAAACTCGTGGATTTGTCACGAATGCGAGCTCCACTGACCGGAGCCGCGGATCTGCCGGGACAGTTTCCCAGTGGGAGATTTGTGTGGCTGAATTCTGACAGTCCATTTGGTGCTGATGATCAATGCCACACAGTCCAGAGCACTGCACGGACGAAGTGTGCTCAGATGTGCTTTAGTGTCTGTGTTTGTTTATGGCAAACGAGATTTTTTTCACATGCATCCTGGATGCAAAAAAACATCCAAACATCTAACAAAGAGAAAAAGCTTTTTTCCCTTTTTATTGTCTGAAACTTTACCTGCTGCTTTGAGCTACAGATAAGCTGTCTGAAAAGTGTTTTTTTGCAACAGATTTCTAAACAAGTGTAAATCTGAGATTTTGATCACATCAAAAGACTTATTCAGGGTTACAGTAATTGTTTCAGACACCTTGCAGCTGTCTTTTCTTTGAGACGAAACATGCTGATTTCTAATGCGAGATGTTTAAAGTCCTGTCATTCTGTCAGTCACAGTATTTAGTGTTTTGAAATCAATCCAAACCATTGGCGGAACACCAACTATGCCATCAAAGCCCTGTAGGGATGGCCTGTGCTGCAGAAATGTCTTTTTAAGTTTTGCCCCACAGTTGTCTTTTAAATACTTTGCATTCAGTGTACATGTCTTTAATATCTCACCAACTGAATCCAGGTCTGTCTCTTTTTGTTAGGACAATTATGATGGAATGTTGATGAAGTCTAATCTAGGAGGAAATATGCTTCCTCTTCCCAGTTTTCCTCTTTTTTTACATGTTATTTTATACATCATCCTTCATCTTGCCATAACTCAAGCCCAGTTCTCGCCCACACCGAGGACAGGACGGGGCTTGCTGCTCTTCACGCAGCCCGTCTATAACGCTTCAGTCTTTGAAAACTCTGCTGCACGAACTTATATCAGAAACGAGGTCAAAATGGGCGTCACTCTTGTGCCATCTTGGCCTTTAGATGTGAAATTTTCTATTGAGTCTGGGGACAGCGAAGGCATCTTCCAAGCTGAAGAGTTTGCGATGGGAGATTTTTGTTTTCTCCGTATATGTGTAAATGGGGGCAGTGGTGCCACATTGAACCGGGAGGTGCAGGACAATTACACTCTGACAGTTAAGGCATCTGCCCATGGAGGCCTAGAGGCCTTAGCCACTGTTTATATCAAGGTCCTGGACACTAATGACCTTCGACCTCTCTTCTCCCCAACTTTCTATTCATTTGTTGTTTCTGAAAGTGCCCCTCTGGGCACCAGCATAGGACGTGTAACAGCCACGGATGCCGACATCGGATCCAATGGAGAATTCTACTATTTCTTCAAGAGCAGAATAGATCTGTTTGCTGTTCATCCAACCAGCGGGGTCCTAACCCTGACAGGTCAGCCTAGGTTAGACAAAAACGAGAGATTTGAGCTGGAGGTGCAGGTTGTGGACAGAGGGATGAAGCTTTATGGGAGTAATGGAATCAGCAGCACAGCTAGGCTGGTCTTAACGGTGGAGCGGATTAATGAATTTGCTCCTGTTCTCAGTGCTGTTGCTGTTGCTCCATCATGGACGGATAAAGACCCAGTCTATGCCTTAGTGACTGTGGAAGATAAAGATGAGGGGCTATCTGGGGATATAGAGTGGGTTTCCATTATTGAGGGGGACCCTTATGAGCAGTTTGTGATTGAGAGATCAGCTGTTGGGAGTGAGTATAAGGTCAAAACTTTAGAGGAGATTAACTGGGATATGTACCCTTATGGCTGCAACTTAACTTTCCAGGCCAAAGACAGAGGGATACCCCCCAAGTTCTCTAATACTCAAGTTGTTCAGTTGGTGGTAGCAAAACGAGATTTCATGTTAGTGAAATTTGAAAAAGATGTTTATGCAGTCCAGCTGAGTGAAGTAGCTCCCCCAGGCACTATTGTAGAAGTGGTAAAAATATCCCCTGCTCCTCTGAGTGTCAATTACAGCCTCAGCAGCCTCTCGTATCCAGTGTACTTTGATATAAACCCTTTGACTGGAGTTATTATGACCACAAGGCAGCTAACAACGATATCACAGGATTTCATAGAGATAGAGGTAGTTGATCATATCAGTCAGCAGCGAGCAAGAGTTCAAATTACTGTAGAAGATGCAAATGACAATTTCCCAGTGTTCAGCCAGCTGTCCTATGAAATTGCAATCAACGAGAGCTTGCCTATAGGTGCTGTTATTCTCGTAGTGTCTGCCATAGACAGCGATAAAGGAGAAAATGGGTATGTGACTCACACAATCAATGGGGAGAAGTCTCTTCCATTCAGCATAGATCAGGACTCAGGAGAGCTGAGGATCACGAAAGACCTTGACTTTGAGTCATCAGAGGATGTGTATACCTTTGCAGTCCGGGCCTCGGACTGGGGTTCGCCCTACAGAAGGGAGAGTGAGGTTAACGTCACGGTCCGCGTGATGAACATCAATGACAACCGCCCTCTTTTTGAGAAGATTTCTTGCAGAGGGATGATAAGCCGGGATTTCCCTGTCAACAAGACCATCGTTACCTTGTCGGCCATAGACATGGATGAGCTAGGAATGGTGAGGTACAAGATAATGTCCGGGAATGAGTTTGATAATTTCTACCTAAATCCCAATTCTGGGGCTTTGACTTTGAAAAGATCATTTGAAGGAGAGAGTTTAAAAAGTGGGATATTCAACCTGAAGATAGTTGCCACAGATGGAGAGATGTTCTCTGATCCTACATTTGTCAACGTATCAGTGGTGAGAAGTCGGATGCCACCTGGCGGGTTCACCTGCAAGGAGACCATGGTAGCTCAGCTGTTGGCGGAGAGAATGCTCTCCAAAGCATCAGCCATGGCTAGACCACGATCATCTGACAGATACATAGATCTCCTCTCCACGAACAAACAAGCTCCACAGTTTGAGGCCTTGCCTACGAGCATTCTGGTGAGGGAAGACCTTACTGTCGGAGCTAGCGTGTTCCAAGTGCGAGCTCGAGACGGTGACTTCGGTTTCAACGGTCGCATCCTCTTTTCCATTTATGGAAACAAAGAAAACAGCTTCAACATCAACATGGAGAGCGGGCTGATAACTGTGCTGCAGCCACTCGACCGTGAGAAACTGGATCGGTACTTTCTTAACATCACCATCTATGACCAGGGCATCCCTCAAATGTCCAACTGGAGACTTCTTACCGTGATCATTGAGGATGCTAATGACAACGACCCCCAGTTTTATCAGGATGAATACTCAGTCGTTGTTTCAGAAGACTCAGAGATCGGTATGGAAGTTATTACAATCACCGCCTTTGACAGAGACATGGGCCAGAATGGGCAGCTTTCGTTTCTGATGCTCACCAGCATCCCCCAGTTCGGGATCGACAGTGACACCGGAATTGTGTTTGTTGCCAGTCAGCTGGACAGAGAAACGTTCCCGTTGTTTTCACTGCAGATTGAAGTGAGAGACAAGGCTGAGAAGGGCACTCGAAGGTCGTCAGTGACCACTCTGAATATTATTGTGGATGACATCAATGATTGCTCTCCAGTTTTCGTGCCCAGCAGCTTCAGTACTCGGGTACCAGAGGATCTGCCACCAGGAGCTGTGATCACCTGGGTTCAGGCTCAGGATCCAGATGTGGGACCTGGTGGACAAGTCCGATATTCCCTGATCAATGACTTCAACGGCACTTTTGAGGTAGGCTGTGACGGTGTTCATAATCCATGATTACTCTGTGAAACCTAAAAGTATTTATCATAAAGCCAAATTACACAATTCTATTGTAGATAAATCATTGGACACCAAAATACATATTTTATTAACTTATTCATGTGATATTTTTTCCTATATTTGTTTTTTTTACATCCTACTGTATATTAAATGTATAAAAGATGATATAAGATATAAAAATAATCAAAATCACACACAAAAAATAAACATGCCAGCTTTCTTGTCCAATCAGAGTAGGGGATCAACCCCAGTTAGAATCAATAGAAAGAAATAATAAAACACAGTATCCTCTAATGCAAAATCTTACCATGATTTCCCATCACCTCTAGCAACAGAATAGTTTTTTTCTGTAAATCCTAGTTTGGCATGTTTATGAATAGTTTGGGTATTCAAAGTGTGTTAGTCTTCCTTCTAGGAACAAGTGATGGATAAAACTGATGTGATGTTTGTGCAGATCGATGCTGTTACTGGAGTACTGAGGGTTATGAGGGAGCTGGACTTTGAGACTAAACAGTTTTACAACCTGACTGTACTTGCTGAAGACAGAGGGGTACCGAGCCTTCAGAGCCAGACATTTGTGGAGGTCGAGGTCAGTGAGACAAATTCATGCTAATATCCTCCACATTTTTTAAAAATTGGTACATGATTTTTCTGCTCAAACTAAAGTGAACTATCTTACTTCTTCAGGTGGCAGATGTCAATGAAAATCTGTATGCTCCCTACTTCCCCGACTTTGCTGTGAGAGGCTCAGTGAAGGAGAACTCTCGCGCAGGAACAAGTGTCCTGACTGTCAGCGCCAAAGACGATGACAAGGGGCGAGACGGGGTGCTGAGGTACTCCGTTCGCGGGGGCAGCGGACTGGGCACTTTCACCATCGACGAAGACACAGGTGTGACATTAGATCAATTCCGAAGCCTATTTACGTGAAGTGGGAATCCAATAATGTGCAGCACCACGTTTAGAATATCAACAACTGAATGCATTGCTAATGTGGAACCTCACCAGTTCATAAGCCGCTGATCACGAGGTGGTTGTTGTTCAGTTTTGCTTCTGTTTTACTGCTTTATCCACCACAAATATTCTCTATTATTCCTTTACATATGTATTTGTGCACTCGGGTTGAGGGGAGGACGAGGCACAGTCCCAGTCAGCTGTTTTGATGGGACCTCACATGGGAGCAGTGTACTGGGAGATCATTACTGTAATGATGGCAGTCAGGCAGGCAGCTGCACTGGCTGGGCCTCAGGCTGCGTCGTGTAACTCACCCAGCGCTGTGCAGATAACGTTGATCAAGGCTCCTGTTGCAGAGCAGCCCATATTTTTCAAGGATTGAGAAATAAGTGTGACTTATTTAAGAGGCGTGACCTAGAATGAGAATTGCATCTGAATAGGTGTGAGTGAGATCTTTCTTTTCCATAAAGGAGTGTTGCAGGATCTTGCAGCTGCAACATGTATGAAGCCGAGCTCTCTGTGTCTCTCTCCATGGTGCTGAAACGCTCAAACTCAATGTCTTCATTCTTACCCCCCAGCATGGTGCGCTGCGTGAATATTGCTTCATGTACATTTGATTATATAGTCATAACCACTTTCAAAAACATATATTAAAAGATAAGGTGAAAATTAGGACAGTTTTTAGTTTTTTCTATAAATTTTTTATTGTTAAAAAGTAAGTAGTCTGTTGCTGTTCTGCAGATTAAAGGATTCTGTTGAAACATGGCCTACTTTACTACATTACCTCTATGTTATGGTCTCATTTAGACTTAAACTTTGTTCATTTTATTTAATATTCCTTATTTGTTGCTATAATTTCTTATTATTTTGCACTAGTTTCTTTTTGCAGCTGTTTTTATTAATTATCCATGAATTTAACAACATACATAGGTAAGTGATGCATATTATTGTGTGAATACATAGTTTTAAAGTATAGTGTAGAACTATGTGAAATACTGATAAATGCCAATATAACAAGTTTTATTATTGAATTCTAATTTGTGATAATAGAGACGTTTTTTAACCTAAATTAGTTTCCACTGGTTGCTGAATTTTGACAATAAACAACTAATTAACATGATTTTTCATTAAGATCTCTTGTAGTTACCAGCAGCTCATAAATAGTTATGTTAGAACTAATAATAATGGACATATCTGGTAGTAACTGATTATTTTTTCCTTTACATTTTTGCAATATTCAATAAATTCAATGATTTCTTTACTCCATTGCTCTTTTCCTCCCCTCGTGTTGCACCAGTACTGTATATAACTGACTCTGGAGGCCTGTATTGACATTTAACTAGGCTAATTAGTATCGACTGTATACTGAGTGAAACACATGGACAGAGAGGATGTCCCCCCAGCTCCTCCCCTGCTCTCATGTGTCTATCTAAACATATGTAGTATAAAAATAAACACCCATCATTTGATCCTCCCCATCCAAACAGCTTTGATCTGTCAGAAAAAAGTAAAAAAGACACAACTTTATTGGGGATCTGGTTTTGGGAGGTTACTAATCAATGGGTTCTGATGAGATTTAACTTTATTCCAACAAATGTCATCAGATCTCTTCAGATTGGAGTCCATTTAAAGACTTCAGAGCTTTTTTTTTGTTTCTTTTTATAATTAAATATTGATCATTTTATATTTGCAAAAATAGAACTTGAACAAAGTGGATAAACAACATAAATAATCCCCAGATTCATAGTGAGTAATGACATCATCTAAAATAAAGCAGCAATAATTAAGTGGGTGAGTTTATATTCATGTTTAAAATACAATACTTAAAGACAAGCAATACATTACACATTTAATTAATTCTTATTAAAATAACAACTCAGAATAAAACAGCTGTTTGGCTGTGAGTTGATTCAAAACCCACTGATAAAAAGATGAGTTTAAGGATAAATTAATTTATGGAAGCAACTGCAATTTATATAATTTATTCCTCATAGCTGTTGATTATGAACAAACAGTAAAACACAAAACATACCCAAGTTGTTTTTAATATCACTGAAAAAAAAAGAGACTAAAAAAGTTTTTTAATTATCCCGATGTGGAGAAGCTGTTTGTTTTGCATCCTCCGTCCAAAATGACCAAAATCCTTTTTTTTACCTCTCATAAAAGCTCAACCTACCAGTCTCTTATCGCTCCTGGAATGAGTTTGTAAACCTCACTCTCAGCTGCTGCATGGACAAGGAGATAAACTCCAATTCAAAGCCTTCAGCATCACTCCAGACCCTTTCTCGTACAGTTTGAGCCGAGTGGTTTTTGTGTGTCGACGGCCGTCCTGCTGGGAGGATGCCGGTTCCATGAGAGGGAGTAATCAGTCTGCGGCGTCGCGCTCATATTGATGTCAGGCTGCTCTTTCTCCCAGCAGAACGTTGTCACAATGAGTAGTACTACTTCACTTATCATTTTAAAGCAGATCGCTGCAGTTTAATTAAACATACGTGTATTTCCATATGTTCCCTGTGTGAGAAAACCCTAGCTGGAGTAACGTTGCGTGTTAAAGCCTCAGCCAGGAACATCACAGCCGGTGAGAACGTTTATTGAGTGCAGATTTTCCAGGGGAAATCAAACTGCTTGTTAGAGCAGAAAGTGAAGGGAGTGGAAGTGAAGTGAAGAGAGGAAGGAAGAGGATGAAGGGGGAGTCTGGAGTACATAAAAAGTGTCAGAAGAAAATACGGCTTTCTTCCTCACTAGCTTTTTTTATTTTATGTTTTAGCAGTTTTATCTTTTATAATCTTGCCGTTTTTTTGTTGTATTCCACCTCTAATGTAGCAGGCAGATGAAATTCTAGAGCTTTTTTAAAAATTAGATGAGGAAATACAGTGAGAAGAAGTTTTTCTCTTTCATAGAACAGTTTCAGCTGTGTGGACGTCAGCGCTGTCAGCTGCGGACAGCGCTGGACTCTGTCCTTCTGCTGTGCATTTAGCTGCCATGTTGAGTGACTCTGCTCTGGCTGCTTGTCAATCTGCAGCTCTTAGTGCCAAAATACGGACGAGAACGACACTGAGCGATGGTGACGGGAACTAAAGAAAAGAATGGGAAATCAGTTTCTAGTCTTTTAAATCATATTTATCTCTTTTGGCATCATGTTTGTTCATTATCTGAAATCCTGTCCACCTTTTGTCCCTTCATTTGAAATGTATATGTTTCTGATGAGTCAATCAATGCACTCATAAACGAAAAGGGATTTTTCTCTCTCAAAAGAGATGTAAGATCTCTGGCTCATACCCTTAGCTCTCTGCATTTCAGAGCCAAATTTGTATTCCTGTCATCGGTTAAGGGAGGGAAGCACGCCCTGCAATTTCTCATTGGACGGCTGTCAGAAGTCGCTGCTCCTCTATTAGAGGGCTTGCAAGCTCCAGTGTTTGTCACAGTCAGGATAAAGTATTCCTTAAGTTACAGGGGAACACTTTTAAGAAGCAGACATTTCACATTTATTAAAAATTAATGGCCTGCGCCCTTTTTTTTTTCTTTTATGGCACGAGCCGAGCTATTTCTCAGGAGAAAAACGATCTCTATATTCTGTCATCAGTCTTGGCATTGATTATTTGTTGGCATTAATTAGTTAGTTGGATCACAAAACCTGCTCCTTAGACGGGGGGAAGTTGGACGGACTTGACGAATGGATGTAAACTCTGCTGTAACTTCTGGATCAAAAAAAATTATACATATATATAGCATGACCCTTGCTTATTTATTTATTTTTCGGTCCACTCTTTGAAGTGTGTTATTTATGGTGAGAATGGATGCTGTCAGGTCCGATTTAGATTGAATTCGGTGAATAGTGGCTGTCGGTTTTAAAGTTCAAAGAGCTTTTGAAACAGCCGGCTCTGTTTTCCTTGTCTGTCAGTCCGTCGGGCTCGCTGACAGAGATGAGATGTAGTTTGAAAAGGACACGGTCAAGGACGACAGGGCAAGGATGCGTTTCAGCAAACATTTTTACTATGCGCCGTGCGTGGCCTGGGTGGCTGCTTAGTCCTAATCTAACACACACACACACACACACACGTTTCTGGTGGTAACCTGCTGATTTCTAGGAGGTTGTTCGGAGCAGCAGAAATGGACAACAAAGAAAGAAAGATGTACAAATAAATGCATGCGTCAAATACTTGGATTTTGTAATTTACATAAAAAAATCTGGTGTGTTTTGTTCTTAAATGCCTTATTTTGAAAGACACAAAAGTACGGCTTCTCTTTACTGTGGCTGAAAACACGGACTAGTAAATCAGATTTTCATAAAAAACATGTTTTTGAGTTTTCACTCTATTTGCTCTTATGCTAAACCTCTTCTCTTCAGTCTGCCACAGCAGCATGATGTAGTTATGGATTTATTGTTCAATTTGGCACAGAAACAGACTCTTTCTGCAGCGCAAACCACTAAATCAGCTACTTCCTTTAAACATTTCCTCATTATATAGTCATTGTCTGTCACTGCAACAGCAACAAGCAAATGCATGAGCTGATTAACTAATTGTTCTTGAAAATAAAAGAAGTTAAGCATCCAAGAGCCAGATTAAGTTTGATAGTGTTTCTTTAGTTTCCTGTCCTTCTTTCACTCAGTCACATTCATGCTTCCAACTACAGAAAAGTTCAGTTGTTTCCACACTTCTTACTCAACAATGCACTGCAAAAACTGATTTCTAAGAAAGTTTAAAAAGCCTTGTTTTTAGACATTTTAACTTATTTTTGTCTGAAAAGAAAAAGTATTCTTACAGCTCTGCTTGAAATGAGCCGAATCTTCTTAAATATGGTCCAATTTTCTAGATTTGAGCAAAAAATAAATGCCAGTGGGGTAAGAAGAAGTTGCTTGATTCCTTAAAAATAGCAAATTTTTCTTCATTTACAATAACACGTGCAGCCCAGCGGACTGAGGCGCTGTGTGCAGACTTGTGTCCAGGGAAGGGGGGGGGGGGCCTGGATTGACCGGCGGGAGCCATTTGCTTCAGGATGGACGTTGTGGTCCACTCCAGGACACACACCCTATCCGGACACAAGTCCTCACCAAGCCGCTCGCCGACAGCACCTGCTCTGGGTCTGGATCGGGAACGGAGACCGCCACAACCCGATAAAGCCCGATCCAGGTGGAGGGGGAGTGTCACATCCTGGTCCCCACCAATGTCAATACGCCATTGCAACAGCACATCCATAAACTCAATCAGAGAAAATAAAACATTACATTTATTTGAAGAAGTTAAAGATGCACACGGTTTCTCTCCTCCTTCTTTGTCTTCAGTTCTGCAGCAGCGACTGGAGATCAGTCCTACTATAATAATGAATTTGTGTAATTAAAGTTAGATTTTTCTATTATCTCTGGAGGGTAATACTTTTATTCTGGCTTTATTTGACATATGCATTTAATTACAGTCAAGAAAACAGAGTTTTGCACACAGAATATGTAAAAAAAGGTGGATAATTAACTAAAACTTGACAGTAATCACTTAAACCTTTTATTAGAATTTGTTTTACCGTCTACATTCTCTTTAGAAACATTACCAGGACTAATATTAGAGAAGCGTGTTCACTTGGCGACATTATTTCCTGCCGTCATGCAGAGGTGACGACTCCCTCCATGTTTGCATGTGTTCAAAGTGAATTGTATGAACGTTTCTCAGTAGATCGTGGACTCTGTGGTCTCTGACACACACATCCTTCTCGCCTCTCGATGAGCTTGTCTGACCGAATTCAAATAAATGACTCGAATGTTTGAGTCTGGCTGCTGCAGGGAGGTGTGATGAATATTTGTCAGTTGATAACTTGTTTCTTGTGATCAGCCTGTTGTAATAAATGACACGATGGATTTTGTTATGAGCTTTTCCAGCTTTAACATGTGGCTCAGCTGGAGTTCTTGGCAAAGTACGACTTTGCTGAACTCTTAAAAACTGGACCGTGAACATTGTGAGTTTGTGTGTCATTTTCTGAGAGTCTGGACAGCCCCCTGCATGACTGATTTATAAAAACAGAGGCGTCCATTTGTCATCCGTCGTGAGTGTTCTGTTTGTCCCTAAAGAGGTCACCAGAGCTGTCAGCCACTCATCTTCCTTAAGGCCACTAAACACGCTTCCGTCGTTGTGTATGAGTGTCTGGGTGTCTTTGTGGGTTTTTGTAGGAGTGCGGGGTGGTTGAGGGTACGTTTAGCAGCCAGCAAACAGCAGCGGGAGCAGTTTGGTCAGCTGTGATTAGCTGTAGTGCAGCTGAAGCATTGAAGGTGACTACAGCGGCGCCGCTAATGCCTGTGAATGTCACTGAAGCCGAAGTTTAGACTAAATTTATGTCTTTGCCTCTGGAAACTTAGTATTCAAAGAGTTTTCCCGTGAGACCTTTTAGGGATGTATTCTCCCGATAAAATCCAATCTACACCTTCACACCCACACACAGACACACACAAACACACACTTAGCGGGATTGTCTAACCAAGTCACAGCTGCATTAATGTTTCTTTGTGCTTCAACAGGAGTGATTTATACTGCTGGCAGCTTGGACTGTGAGACCAGAAACTCCTACTGGCTCAGCGTGTTCGCCACAGATAGAGGAGCTGCTCCCATGTCAGCTTCAGTTCAAGTCTTCATTCAGGTAGTTATCACCCTGCAGCCACCGCTCGCTTCGTACGATGCATTCAAGGAATTTTCCTGAGAAAGATGGCTTCACTTTTAGTCCATGTACTGTAGATTTCTGCTAGAATAACACAACAATAACTTTTGGATGTAAGATGGTGTGGATTTTCAGCCATCCAGGATGTGATAATCCTATAAAATGTAAATAAAAACAACTAAACTTCCTTTTTAAAATCACTTTTGAAAATGTTTTGGTTCTCATTTCTTCACTTTGAGATCTTTTCAGGAATAAGAAAGAATTAAGCTGCTTTTTCACAATACTGATTATCCATCCATCCATCCATCTTCTGTAGCCGCTTAGTCCTCCACAGAGGGTCGCGGGGGAGCTGGTGCCTATCTCCAGCGGTCAAGGGGCGAGAGGCGGGGGACACCCTGGACAGGTCGCCAGTCCATCGCAGGGCACAATACTGATTATATAAAAAATAATAAAGTATGGAGAAGAAGAAAATCCATCGCTGTATTATATAAAGTCAAGTTTCTACTAAATAGTTCTGGATTGTTAGCACTGTATAACTCACTGATTGTACCATACTTCATTAATTGTTTGGAAATCTGGGGAGCCACATGCAAAACTTATACACAACCTTTGGTCATTTCACAGAAAAGAGCATTAAGGATCATTAACAACAGCCACTATAGAGAACCCTCTAACCCATTATTCATCAAATATAAAATACTGAAATTTCATGACCTGGTAGATTGGAAAATATTACAAACCATGTACAGAGCAAATACAAGTACATTACAAATAAATATTCAAAAAATGTTTCAAAAGAGAGTCAGTGAATACATGTTGAAAGGTGTCGAGGTCTTTAAAAAACCTCGATTCAGAACCATAATTAAGGAACGCAGTATTTCAGTAAATGGTGTAAAATTGTGGAATAAACTCAGCAAGCAAATAAAAGTCTCACGGCCACTTACCATATTCAGAAAGCATATTAAATCAAGTATATTAAAAAGTTATGAAATAAAAGTCTAAGATTACTCTGTAATTTGGAAAATAACTGTTTAAATGAACTGTATATCTGACAGTTTGAACTGAGAATGTGTTAATTTTCTTTTGTTTAAAAGGGGCAGAAATTATAAGATAAGTTCTTCTATCTGCTCCTTTTCATTCAAATTGCTTGTGTTATGTATATATATATTTTTTGTTGTTATTGTTTTTTATCATTTTATTTTATTTGAATGAAATACATTTTAATTAAAAAAATAATAGAGGTGTTTACTTTAAGACTATAATTGTATAATATATTTTTTGAGGATGGTAGATCAGAAACTATGAAGAACAAAAGATCCCCTCCATTTTGTTATGATGTCAGAAAACATGTTGGTACCAAACAAGCTAATTAGCTAAACCTGTATCATCTTACCAGCTGATTACACTGAATTCATCACATAAACACATCTTCCCTTACTAAAACCTTCAGATTTTTCTAAGTCTCCTTTTTTAAAATGCCTCAAAGGAGTAAAAAAAGTGGAATAAATGGACCAGATTTTGGGAGTTAGTTTGGACTCATTACTGTTACATGATGTGGATTTATCCTCTGAAGTCACACTAATGGAGAGCTGAGGATTAGTAGAAACTCCTGCCTCCATAGTGGTGGTTTTACATCTGGGACAAACAGGAACAAATAAACCAGTGCTGCTGGTGAACCTCATCTACTTCTATTTCTCCATCCAGTGCAGGTCATTAGTTCTGCTGTAAGAGCAGTCGTTTAACGTCCAAATGGTCAAAAGGGTGAATATTTTCTCTCAGATTTGAAAAAGAAATATGCAACCTAACATGTTGGGAGGAAGATGGAGAATGTGGAGAGCCAGGATGCAAACCCATGACCTCCTTCCTGCGAGGCAAGCAGTGAGGATAAAAGTAATTCAAACTAATCAAGAAGAAACAATTGACCCCTAAATTTAATAAAAGGTCTTAACGCCATTGATGGCAACAACTGTGATCCAGGTTTTATGAGAGCTGGTAATGAGTGACATCATCACTGTGGATGGATTTTGCTCCACTCTTCTTTACAGAATTGTTTCTGACATTTTCCTTCAGGATTTCTTGGTAGACAGCAGAATTCATCCATTCCAGCCAGTGGTCCAGGTTCTGAAGCAGCCCCAGACCATCACACCACCACCACCGTGTCTGATGTTTGTCTACTTTTATCTCAGTGGTTAAGTCTTGGGGATCATCGAGGTGTTTTTTGTTCATCGGGAGACGAGGCTTTGTGGTGTTTTTTATATCAGCAGATTTCCCCCTCATAACTCTCCCATGATGTCTCTTTCTGATGGTTGAATTATGACCTCAGACCTTTACCAGCCTGCAGGACTTCCGATGTTGTTCTGGGCTCTTTTCTTCTCGACTTTCTTTAGAACAGGGCATGCTGTGTTGCTTTTTGAGATCTTTTAGCCTCCTTGTGCCAGACAGGTTCTGTTGATGTGGTTTCTTTATCGTCTTTTCATTTTCTCAACTTATCTTTGTCTGAAACCGAAGTTTGTTTTCTGTCTGTGAGATGGGGAAATACTTTTCCTTATATGTAAAATACTGTAAAAACAACAGCGGATTAGACATAACTTTTGATGTAATACAGTTCTTAAACATGCAGATCTTTACTTGCTGAGCTAAAACCATGAAATTATTTATGAGGCCTGCTGAAAGGTTAGGGTCTTTGTTTGTGTGTCAGTGATGAATGTTCAAAGCCCGTCAACATGTAACTGCAGGCTATGCTTATTATTATATATTCCTGGGAAGCAATGCAACCTAAATGAGAGCAAGATGGCAAAAACAATAAATGTGTTACTCTGTAAAATGGTAATTGTGTTTAGTCTGTGAACTGGCAAAACAGCTTCTTGGGCACAGAATAATCTATTGTTAAAAACTCGAAACACACACGTCTCCGTTTCACCTCTTCTCCCCCCTGTGGGAAGGAAATCAGCTGCGTATAAAGAAACAAGCATCCTTTTCTGGCCTCGGGATGTTCAGGTGTGGTGATCTGATTGGCTGCTTTATTCCTGGCCTTTTCATCACAGACAAAAAGCTGAGAGATTAATCAGGAGCAGGTGCTTCTCATTCACCTGTTGAACTGTCTTGGCTCTCTGTGCCTCTCAGCAAATGCTCAATCAACTCTCTGTTTACCATAAATATTCCAGATCTGCGCTGTTAGAGGGGGAATTAATTCACGCTGCTTTTAAAGTGTGACATCTGACATTTTCTGGTAAATAAATTTCCATGTTGTGATTGATAACAGATCAGCACAGATGCAGACTGAGGTTGATTAGTAAGCACTCTGCAAATACTTCATGCTGGTTTACTAAGATTCAACTTCAATATTGTGCGGATTTAAGTTGAAGCTTCTCTTTTTTATTATTCTCCCTCAGGTGGAAGATGTCAACGACAACGCTCCCCTCACCTCAGATCCAATCTACCACCCGGTCGTCATGGAGAACTCTCCGAAGGAGGTGTCGGTCATTCGTATTCAGGCGCAGGACCCTGACCTCACAGCCACACCCAGCCGCCTGAGTTACCGTATTACTGCTGGCAACCCGCAGAACTTCTTCTCCATCAACCCCAAAACAGGTAAACCTCACAAACGAGGTACTTAACGAGGCAGATGTACGGCGTGGATAACTGACGGGGTGTTAGGGAGGCAGAATTGTCTGAAAAATAGAAATCAATCAATGCAGGCAAAAGAAGAATGCATAAACTTATAGAAAAGCTTCAACTCTGATCTTTCTCTTAAAACCAGTTTTTTAGACACTAGACTGAAAAAAAGTGACCTTGATGAATGTTGTTGCTAAATTAGGCAGAGTAAAGGATACTTTCACCATTTCACAATCAAATAGTTCTGTTTTTAAATTAACAGTTATACAAAACCACCCTTTTTCACAAAATAAACACTAAAAATGAAGGTTTCTCTATTCAAGTGTCAATTTCTAATTAACCATTATTATCCATGTATAGCTGCATACAAATTAAAGTCATTAAAATATTAATAACAGTAGCCCACACACTCATTTTGTTGATTAAATGTTTGCCTGAACAACCTAAAACAAATGTGTTTGTGAACCAGTGATAAGAAAATCCTTGGAGTCTGTAAATGTGTTAAACATTGTAATATTTATGGAAGCTTAGAGAAAGAAAGTCAGTGGTATCCTTGTGCAAGACCCTGATCTCATTGCACTTGATCTGGAAGAAAAAAACAAACTGCAACAAGGTCAAAAAGCACAAAGTATTTGTGGATCTTTTGCTGTCTTTAATCCATAGACATCTTGAAGTCAATTCAAGGCCTGATTAATGCAAATTTCATGATCTTCATCCATCTTTGAGGGCCCATGAGGACCCTTTGTGGCCATTTGGATTCAGACCAAAGGCGTCTTCCTGTGTGCCAACCATCCACGTGCCTGTTCTGTTCAAAAGGTGTCAACAGGAAATCGTTTGAAAGATGACGAGCAATGAAGCAGAATAGCAGACATGTGAGGTAACGCTCAAAGAGTTAGGGGGAAATAATCTCTTTTTCCAAACACTTTTTCTTGACCTTAGTTGAGGACATTAACCAATGGTAGAAGAGCTATGCTGGAATACAAACACGCTAACATTAAGCTGTGATTTTGGTCTATAGTTTGAAAAAACCTTAAAACATAAAGTTGTTTCAATAAAGCTTTGTTTTATACATTATAATAATAAAATAACATCTAAAGTGACATTTTACTTTATTGTAAAAGTTAGGATAAAAGAGGCTGGTTATAAATGCTGCTCACACAAAAATGACCTCATTTACATTAATCCTGCTTGCAAGAATGTCAATATTAAAAAAACAAACAAAAAACATTCTGAAGAAACTGTGTGAGAAAATAGTTTTAAACAATGTATATATTTATGTTATTATTATTTATATTTTCCACTTCACGTTCTTTCCGTCACGTCCCTTGTGGTGAATGAAGGGTATTGCAACTTAACTCAACAGTAACTATACACAAAAATGACAAATACAAATGTTATTTTCAGAATCTGAAATGTTAAAAACAGATGCAAAAAGAAAATAAAAATTATACAGCAAAAACCAAATGTTAACTTGATGTTCCTGCTAGTGTTAGCGTAGCAGCACAGCTAGCCACTACAGGAAGCTGGAACCCAAACCTGCTGTTTATTCAGTAATGAGTTTGTTTATGATTGTTTTTTGACTATACGTTGTATTTTGACATGTATCAATCTTTAGACTGATATTAAATTGTGTAATGTAGCTGTGTGTTAAAAGCTAATCAGTGTGTCCTGCTGTTAGCATATGTAAGAAGTAGCTGTTCATTTTTAAGAAAGTTGGTGAATAATTTGCTCATAATGGTCTATGGATGAGTGTTTGTTTCACACCTTGAAAGAATCTTTTTAATCTTTTTAATAGAGCTAATGGCAGGCTAACCTGTTAGCAATTACTTGTCACATTGTTGACTGTATGTTGTCAAGACACTGACGAAAAGCTTTCTTGTCAAAGCACCTTAAGTACTAGGAAAGCCATTCCTGAGTGTTCAGCTGAGTATTATGCTAACTAGCAGCTAATGTAGCCTTGGGCTGCTCCAGCCTCAAGCTAAAAGGAAAAACGGGCCACAGAGGTCTGCTCCACACCTCCAGGATCTCAAACACATTATCTTTAGCCCTAGCAGGGGCTGCCGGAAATAAAACGGCTTCAGGTCGTTTATCAGATTTGAAGTCACAAACAGCTTGTACGGTTTTGCCGCACTCTAAAAGACCTGTTTAGACACTAAATCCAAAAAGTTCACAGTTCACAGTTTTGTAACTTGTTTCCTTCCTTCTTTTCAAACTTTTTATGTCACCTCACTGTTGAGATGACTTGTGCAAATTTCCTCAGACATTCGCACGGTTGACTTTCTTATACATATTTTAACAGGCTCACAAAAGATGATTTACACAGCAGCCTGTTAAAATGGCTGTCATGTCACGGCACCATGCCTGAACGTCACTTCAGACTTTAAGTCTTTTGGGGGGGAAAAGGATGGGATCCCTGTCAAAGTGCGTTTTCTTTTTTTTTTACTTTAAATCTCACGTTAATAATGTTTCAAAATCTTTGCTTTTTAATTACTTATTGAGTTGTGCAAAGAAAAGGTATTAAAAATAAAAATTCAGGGAGCTGTCACTATGTTAGTGCGAAGTACTGATAAAATTAAAGCAAAAAAAAAAAAATCTGATGTGTGTCAGTTTTAGCTGTCAAATTTGAAGTGGATGTCCCCATGCCATTTCGGCTCTGCTTGACATTTATATGTTTCATATGTTTTATTCAAATCCCCTACCCACACCCCACATTGTGATGTCTGTTATCTCTGCCCTAGATTGCGTTTTAAGTGCTTCAACAAACAACTGAAAGCAAATATGAGCATTTCAGCTGTTGCACGGAGTTTGATTTGCGTTCAAAGAAATTCCGATGTAGTGATCTAAAACCGGTGGCCTATATGCTGCACGCAGCATCCCCGGTGCTGAGGTGATCGGAGGAGATGTTTCCTAATAGTATGCATGTTCGCTCTGTAAATCCACGACGATGCTTCCGTTTGTCATTCTCTGCTCCTCCTTAAAACGCTTGTGTGCATTATGGCTGTAATATTGACATTATGTAGTGAAGCAGACTGAACTGGGGTGAGAAGGCTAATATTGATCCCATTAGAGACATTCTGGCCCTCACACACACACACACACACACACACACACACACACACACTCATTAATATGTAACCCGGACCCGACGCGGCAGCATTCTCACACAGATCGCGTTCCTGTAGTAATGACTCACTGAGTCTGTTTTGATGCATCCCTCTGATGTGATTAGCGTTAGTGCAGGTGCAACACCATATCGAGTCAATTTGTTATTCTGCTGATTAGAACACTCATCCAACAGCTGTTTCTATGAAGAAATGTGCGTGTTTGTGTGTGCGTCAGGGAGAATGCATAACAATTGAATCAATTGATTATTAGGTTGCATCATGTGGTTAGAAAGGATAGTTCTGCAGCGAAGAGTCAAACGGCATTAAGCTACAACCACAGCATGCAGATGTATTAAAATACGTGTGTGATTGTGAGTTTGTGCATTGTGTGAGTTGTGTGTCTCAGGGGGTAAGAGTGTAATCATCTGAGTCTTGTATCTGTCAAAGAATAAATAAATTCATTTATAAAACTCATTTCTGAATTTCAGATTCAGTGATTTCAAACAATCATTTTACCAGTAAGTTACAATAAGTGTACAATCACGAGTCAGAATGCTCCACTAACATTGTTTTCATTCTGAAACAGTGCAGTCTTCCGTGCCATAAATTCAATTAAGTAAACTACGCAACAAGAGGAGTATCTAGGACTCTGGACTCTTACTGTTGTAGAGTTAAATTTGCTCTGATATAATATAGAAGTCACATCCATCATTCTATCTGCCTAAACTGCCAGAGCAGGACAGGTTAAAAAAAATTATAAAAAAGATCTTGAGGCACATTCTGTATGAATCCCTCCTTTTCATAACTTTTCCATGTAACAAAGATATTTCACTGTAAAGATCTGAAGTCGAGCATTCCCTAAAAGAATGCATCTTGACAGGTGACAGAGTTTTAACGTAAGATTGTCCTATGTTGAGAAGTCATGGCATCGATGGAGCCATTTGGTCAAATCTTAAAAATGACGTTTCGCAAATAAACTCAATTTTTTAATGATGTAATTTCCCTCTGGGACGAATAAAGCATTAGCGATCGATTGATCATTTAGTGTTCAGAGTTTGTGTTGTAAATAACTCATGGAATTAGGTAAATATCTGTAAAATTGGCCGAGTTGGTGCCAGTTTGGTGTTGAATCTATATGACGGCCATCTTGAATTAGTTTGGCTCAGTTGTAGATTCATATCTGAGGGTTAATTCCTGAGAATTTTATTAAAACCTCTCCTATTGTTGTTGTCAGTAAACAGGGTTGACGCTAACAGTTTGTGTCAAAGTTTAAGCAACGTTCTTGAGCGATCAGTTGGTGTCATATTGGAGATTAATCTCAGCTACTAACACACCAAATATTAGCTCACTGTCTGTAAAAGTGACTAAATTAAAATCATTTTTCAGTTTTATAAAGTCAGTTTGTTGTGGTGGCCATTTTGCACTGAATCGACTAATTGTTAACCAGTAGTTGTTAAGTTTTTATGAAATTTTCATTACAATCCATCCATTTGTCCATGAGATATTTTTACTAAAATCACAAACACACATTCAAGAACAGGCAAAAACATCATCGCCCACCTTCCTGCTACAGGCGATAATAACAAACAAAATCCACCTGATTGATTTGCTTTCATTAAAGTGTGAACGACACTTTGAACCGAACTCCTGAACTGTGTTCATGTTCCAAAAAGTTCTTTTTTATTTTTTTTAATTCAGTCCACGGAGGTATGAAGTAATGCATTTGCCCTCAGAAAGTGTCAGTTTGATGGGTTTGAGATGCCACGACAATTCCCAAATTGCACTGAAGCTGAACTTTGAATGAGAGGCAAAGTGTGTAAATGTGCTGTGACAGCTTACAGTGCTGTCTGTTGGGCTCCGGCTGTGTGATTGAAGACTACCTCCTTTGGGGAAGAAAACAGAACAGATATGTGTTGACACAGGGTGTTAGATGGAGCGCTGCTGCTTGTAAAAGCAGGCGTGTTTGCAGAGCGCCATCATGGACTCCTGCAGCCTGGGTGGCCTCAATTATCTGATGAAACTGGTATCATAGCAAGAAACAAGTACAGATTTGTGTAATTGAGAAGCAGCATCCTCTTCTGTTATAATAGACATGAATCCTCTCTATTAGTCCTGTCTCTTAT
>SSNR01000038.1:816407-828387 GCA_006937965.1 Callopanchax toddi | reverse complement strand
TGTGAGTAGAATTTGCTTCATTTTACAAAATAAAAGAGTGCATATGTGACTTATTATGTTAACAAAGCCACGACCTTCGTGGGTTTAATAACAGCAGTGGTTACTGGAGCGGGCCCACTTTAGCTATTTGCTCATTTATTTCACTTTTTCTCTCGTGCTCAATAAGATCGCTTAACTTCAGATTTGCTTTGAGCTGCAGATCATCGATTTTCATCAGAGGTGTTCCTGTATTCTGCTGAACAAGCCCCTCCTCCCCCTTCTGTTCCCTCTCCTATAGCTTATGAGCGCTGCTCTAGATTTACTCCTAATTTGCTTAATTGAAGTTAGCCTGCGTAGCAAGCTCAAGGTGACACTGTGATATGTGTAAGCAGGGGAATGTGTGAGAGTGTGTGTGAGTGCGGTTTCCATCGACTGTATTTAAAATGCCCCCAAATAATCCCACTTCACTTCACTGCACTGAAACAAAAACACCATCAGCAGGGAGGCACGTTTACTTTAATCGCTGCACACAGAAGTACAGATTGTGTTTGGTTAAAATGATACTCAGGAATAAATAGATGGATACGCAGACATATGGCATCTCGTCCAGAAGTGCGTTCGTCTGTCTGATGCTCCCACAGGATCTCAACTCTCAGCCTCTGTCAGCGGCGCGTCCCATCGGGACTCGGGGAAGTCGGACTTGTACTCAGCACAGATGTTACCCAAAACGATGTCACTCGGCAAATGTCACAGCTTATTCTCCACTACTCTGTGCCGGATGGTTTCAGAGGGCCTTTTTCCACACGTGGAGAAAAATACACCCTGAAATAGACTATCTACAAAAAACAGGTTGACTAAAACAAATCAATCACAAAGTGCTGGACAGAAACAATAAAAGACATTAAAAACAGCAACATTTTTTAAAAGTTCATTGAAAGCAGCTTTAAAAAGATGCATTTTTAGTTGCTTTTTTAAAAGCTTTACTGAATCAATAGACCGCAGTCTAAAGAGGAGAGAGTTCCTGTCACCGTCAGTTTTCAGCCTCGTACAGGGACAACCAGCAGGCCTTGGTCACATGATCTCAGAGACCTGCTAGGGACAAAAATACAAAAATTCCTTGATGTGTGCCGGTTCTTTATGATTCAGAGCCCTGTACGTCAGAACCAGAACCTTAAAATGTATCCTGTAGTGGATGGAGAGCCAATGGAGCTGGGTGGGTAGTGGTATGACAGTCTGCAGACGCTCCACTGATGCTTTGTTTAGGCAGGGAATTGCAATAATCCAAAAGCATGAACAACAATTTTAAATTTCAGAGCCTTAAAAAGGGAATGAAAGCCAATTTCTGGCTGTTTAAACCCAAAGACTTTGCAGATTAGTAATGGCGGTGTCGTTCGTGGAATTGAGTCGGTCCAAATATGTCAAGTTGTTTCATCTTTTAACTTTAAACTAAAATGTAAACATTTTCTTAAAAGTATCAGTTTAAAAACAGAGTAAAGTATTCAGGAAGTACAGAGAAGTTAACTGTGGCACAAACTTGTATCATCAAGAAACAAAGAAAAAAGTATCTGCCTGAAAACTATTTCTTTCCCTCTGTGATTTGACTTGCGACCCTTTGATTGATTTAGTTATAACCTCAAATGTCTTTGTCCTTCAAGCCGATCCATTCTAGCCATTTGTATCATTTCTAAAAACATTCACCACTTCCTGTGTAAATGCTGCTGACGTCAGTCTGGAAGGGTTTGGTTTTCCATAACACTTCTTCTTCCTCTGCCTTTTGCTTTCTTATCAGATTTTCTTGTATTAATATATAAATAAGAATTTTTTAAATGTAATAAACACCCATATTGTAAATTTGGAAACACTTTCTGTAATCTACTAATATTCTTGTATTTAATCTCTAAGCCACCAGCTGCAGCGCAAACAACAAACCACCATAAATCCAGCGCTGAACACCGACATTTATTATTTTAATGAAATAAATCCTTCCTTCTAAAATTCTTCTGCTCATGAATACTTCAAAGTAAAATGTAACTTTGTGTGTACAGATGACTTATTTTAAAGTTGCATCAGGCTTGTTTGGATGTTTGACTGCTAGTTTCCCTCCAGAAATGTAAGAAGAAATATGTTGCTTCACAGCAGAAAGTGTGTCGAGTTCATAATAAAGGCCTAAAAAAGAGAAATTTATTAAAATTTCAAGAAAGTTGTTAAATACTTAATGTTTGTACGAATCACGTCTGTGTGTGTGTGTATTGTTTGTCTTTATGTCCAGGGTGAATTTTAAAACAAACTTTTCGTGTTAGCTTTACTTTAACTGTCAGTGAAAAAAGATTTTATTCTAAGAAACAGAGTTAAAAATTCAAGCTTGATTTCACATGAATTTTGTTCTAAACCAAGAAAAGATTTTAAAAAATGCTGTCACTGTTTTTTAAACGTTGCTGTTATATTTTTATAATTTCACCTTATGGACAAATGTACATTTTCTGAGGGGTCTATTGTAAATAAATAAAGTTTATTTGTTAATATTCGCCTGTAACCACATAGCCTATAGCTTTTATTTAATTATTAGGAAAATAACTGCCTAATATGTGATTTTTGCTTTTGTAACCTACTCTGTGGGGTTCCACAAGGCTCAGTTCTGGGACCTTTATTATTTTCTTTCTGTATCTTTTAGCTGGAATCATAAAGTCTTTCTCAGACATCTTGCATCACATCTACAATATTTAGCTGTATTTGTCCTTCAAGCCCCAACAGATGGACAGGCTGTCCACCTTTGTCCTCTGTCTAACCCAGATCAGTAACTGTCCAGCCATTTTCTTGTTCTGAAAACCAAGAAGAAAGAGACCTTGATCTGATCCAGAACTTCATTCTAAAATCTAACAGGCGTTTGCTCATCAGCCAAGCTCAATATACAAAATCAAAGAGTTACCTTTGATTCAGTTTTAGCTTTGATTCAAACTAAACGTGTCACTACGTAAAATGGTTTCAGCTGCATAGCTGGAAAAAATAATCCATGCATTTATGTTTAGTCACTTATCAGACACTTTTATCCAAAGCAACATAGTTAGCAATTATCAGGAACCTGGATGAAACACATGCATGCACGGGGAGAACATGCCAACTCCAGAAAGGATGACAGAAGCCGGGATTCAAACCTGCGATCTTCTTGATACGAGGCAATAGTGCTACCAGCTGCGCCACCATGCAGCGTTTGTGTCACCATGTTTAGACTCAGTGGGGGCGACATTAGCTCAGTTGGTAGAGTGGCCGGTCTGGCAACCGGAGGGTCACCGGTTCGATCCCCAGCTCCGGCTGGGTTAGATTGTCGTTGTGTCCTTGGGCAAGACACTTCACCCAACTTGCCTACTGGTGGTGGTCAGAGTGTCCTGGAGGGCGCCGGTGCATGGCAGCCCCCACCTCTGTCAGAGTGTCCGAGGGCAGCTGAGACTACAACGTAGTTTATCACCACCAGTGTGTGAGTGTGAGTGTGAATGGGTGAGTGACTGTTCGTGTTGTACAGCGCTTTGGGGTGTTCTGCACTGTAGAAAGCGCTCTATAAATACAAGCCATTTACCATTTAGACTTCTTGTTACTGGTCTGAACAAATCATCCTTCTCACACCTTCAAACCATTCAGAATGCAGCACTCCTGACTAAATCCAGCAGGTGAACTCACAACAGGCTTTACACCGGATACCTGTACAATTTAGTCTGTTTCAAAGCCAGCTTCTATCCTCACACACTTCCTTACTTAACCGTTGACCTCAAAACCTGCAAGCTGTTCCTCACACCAGACTAAAAACTAAGGGGGACGGGGACATTTTACAGTGTCTATACTGTTTTGTCCTGATTTTATGTGTTGTACAGAACTTTGTGATATCTTCTATGGACTCTATAAAACAGTTTTACTTAGTATTCTTACTTATCTACCATGTTGGACTTCATGTATTTGCTCGATGAGTTTTTAAACCTCCATTAACTTTTCCTGCCCCGGAAACCTAATTAAGATCTGGAACATAAAATAACTCACAGACTAAATGTTTTTAGGTGCCTAAACTTTTGCATGCTTCACTTTTCCTTATTTCACTATAAAATATTAGAACAACCCTTCTTGTAGATTTTATGGATCTGCTGCAAATTAAAGTAAGAATGCAACAGGAAACCAATATTTATTATGGACAACAAGAACTATAACATGGTAAATTGTTTTCAGTGAAAGTATTTCTTATGTGCAGTTGCTGCTCGAGTCTTCCTATACAATAAATCCAAAGTGAGACATGTCTTTTTATGCAGCTGAGATGTTTACTCGGATTTGATAACATTTTTTATTCAGAAAAACATTTTGTTTAATTTATAAAAAGAACAATGTTTGGTGAACTTTTGATTTCTTTAACTTTTGAATATTTTGCTGACTAAACTTTGCAAATCAGCACAACTATTCTAATGTCAGAGCTGCTGTTTGGAGGTCACTTTGCCAGATACTGTATCTATTTTTATGTGAAAAGCTTCTGTTATGCAAATTTATGTGCGCAAATATTTAATTTAACAATACTGAATAAAATTATAATACATTTGTGTTGTTCCATCAAATAATTTTAAATGTAATATCCTCTAAAGAGATGGAGACATGAAACTGTATAAATGTTCTTTATGTAGGGAACAAAAAGCCAAGAAAATCCAAAGAAAACAAAGAAAAGAGAATTTTTTAATGCATTTTCTTTGCAATCAGCCAAGCCATCTATCTTCCACCTAAATAATATGATTCACTCTGAGCTTTCATCAGTTGCTCGGATTTCCCTGGTGGCTTGTTGGCCAACCATGTGACCCTCAGTCACACAGAGCCGTATAAACATGTGCCAAATGTGACGTCCTGTGCCAGGGCTGCAGGCGATGTGTTGTGGAGAGTAAGTATGAATGCACTGGCTCATTAATAAAGTGGATCTCATTGCAAAGATTGTTTTTTTTATGTCACCATATAAAACCCCTAAATTAAACATTTCAATCAGACGGATGCAATTCTAAAGAGTTATTCACATTTATCAGTCGGCGCTCATGTTGACTAAAATGACTCTTTTGTGAATTTTAGGACTGATTACGACTACCGCGAGGAAACTGGACCGAGAACAACAGGCCGAGCACCTTTTAGAGGTACAGTAAAAACCGAATGGTGTTCACAGTTTATAGTATGATTATTTATCCTACCCTGCCAGAGACCACTATTAACAAAGACAGGGTGGAGGACAACCTTGGCAGGCCCTCGAGGCTCCATAAAATGTGATAAATGGCTGTAGTTTTGGGGGCCCCAGGTTTAGGATTTTTCAAACGTAATCATTCATCCTCGGTTATCTCCTCTGCTCAGGATGGGAACAGTGAGCAGAGGAGTTGGTCTGTCCGGCATTTTGATAGGTGCAAACACTGGGCATACAGATAGCTCTGTGATTACCATTTCTGTTGCTGCTGCTGCTGCTCTGCATGCAGATGAACCTGATAATCAGAGATTCTTGACTTCAGAGACATGAGCAAACTTGTTTTTCCTCCGACTTTTCTGTGCGACTCATCAAATGTTAATGAATCTACAAGCACTTTGCCCTTCTACGAAATGGAATAAAATCACCCGCAGCTGACCCAGAGCTCTGCAGCCTGGCGTCATTGTTATGTATTGAATGTCTGCTTTGCCAGTTGGATTGTCTAGACTCTTTGCGGCTTAGATTAGCTCCAGTGCTAATTAAGAACCCAGCTTGTGCACTACAAAGTGGAAGCAGCAGAGGGGCGTGAAAATAAACCGCGTTTAGCAGAAACTCGCATTTAAAATGAGATTAAAATGAGGGCTTTCTTTCCTTCTCATGTTTTCCTGCAGAAATGTCAGTCATGCACACGCCACCTATTGTTTCGCCTGCCTGCCGGTGCTGCTTGTCTGTAATTAATAGTCTAGTGAGCAGTCAGGCTGGCAACAATGATTTTCGCCCTTATCTGATCCGATTGATCAGCGATCAAACTTCTGGCTCTGCTTCCAGGGGATCAATAATACAAAGAGATTTCCCGGGATCTCATCCCCACGTGGCTCAGCACTCATACTGCACAAGCAATGCTTAACGTGTCAATACATGCATGCATTCATTTTAAAAAATCCCACCCACCCACACACACTCTCTGCAAAGCATGTTTTAAAAATATGACACAGGAGTCTATGTGTTATTTTCTCATGTGGTCTGACTGCAGGTGACAGTGATAGATGGTCCAGTGATGACCCGGCAGTCCACCGTGTGGGTCATAGTGCACGTCGAGGATGAGAACGACAACCCGCCCACCTTCCCGGAGGTCACTTACCGCATCAGCTTGCCGGAACGAGACCGGAACAAGCGCGGTGAACCCGTCTACCGCGTCTTTGCCTACGACCGTGACTTTGGAGCAAACGCCAACATCACCTACAGCATTATTGATGGGAACAGGGATGAAAAGTTCAGTATTGACCCAAAGACCGCTATGGTGTCCTCAAAGAAGATGGTGACGGCAGGCAGCTATGACATCCTCACTGTGAGTAATGACTTTTAACAGCACAGACGTACCTGTAAATCTGTAATCTGACTACAGAGATCACCTGCTTCCTTTCCACCTGAGTTCTGCTCCTTTGTTTTCATCTCCTCCATAATTACAGCCAGTCATGGTTTAGTGACTTTATGAGCTGCTGCTGCTTCTAAAGCTGGCAACAAATAAGTGCACACTGTCATCTTTTATCAAGCACTAGCTCAGGTATTTGGAGTTTACACATTTCTTCCTGGCCAATGAACTCAGCGGTGGCAGTGTGAGAGTAGCAATTTTCTGGCCCTTCTTTTGTTCTGAACACAATTTGAAATGAAGGTTGTTGTTATCTCTAGACATTTGTTTCTGTACATCTGTTCTGCTGTATTTGTCCTTAGTTTGAGTCCGTAGATGCCTGCGTTCGCGGTGCTTTGGGGGGGGGCATCCCTCTTTAACATGGGCAGCAATGTCCTCCTTTTGGAAAAACAAACCTTGAATGAGCACCGTATGAATTGTACAAGTATGTAGAATATGAGCTCCTGCATTTGCTCAGTTGATTTATTTGGTTTACTCATATTGCTATTAGGTGTGGAAAGTAGAGCGAGCTGTTTGAAGTCAAACACGGCGGAAAATCAGTTTAGCTTGTGGTTTGCTTAGGCTTCAAGTCCCTCCGCTAAATGGTACTTTTAAAGTTTTGGTCAATTTGTACTCATGTTTAGTCCTCTTTTTGAGTACGCCTTTTCATACCCTCTTTTAGTACTCCTTACCAGCTGTCTGAACGTTGATGATTTAATCCACTGCAGTAGACTTTGGAAAAGAATGGAAGCTTTTTTTTTTTTTGCATCCTGCACTGTCAGTGTTGACCTGGTACGCACCATGACTGAGCCATCATCCTAGTGTAGATGAATTATTGTACCAGAGTGCATGCTGGGTCAGTCATGGGGATACGTTCTGTGAAAGTGCGTGCAGGGCCGTATGCACACAGGGATACAAATGCATGGGTGTCATATCCAACTGGTACAAACGGCTGAGTTTAAAGCTGGGATGCAATTTGCAGTAAGTTGTTTATGAATTGTCCTCAGTATTAGACTAGAGAACGTATTGTTTCACCTCCTAGATTAAAGCGGAGGACAGTGGTAACCCGCCACTATGGTCTACAGTCAAGCTCCACGTCGAATGGATCCGTAAACCCGTCCCCTCGCAGGTCCCCCTGCTCTTCACCCAGAGGTACTACAACTTCTCAGTCTCTGAGACAACAGCTGTGGCTCAGCCGGTGGGCGTGGTGGCCGTCAGCCAGTCCAGCACACCCGTCTGGTTCAGTATTGTCGGTAAGTTTTATTGTGCATGAAATCTGGATTTATTCCAAAAGGCGTTCCCCCAGTACAAGATGAGAGAATGGATTTTTAAAAAGGATTTAAAATTCACCTGCCTAGTGAGTTTAGTGCTCATGTTTTAGGAGGTGTTGGAACATTTTGATCCAGATACATATATATATATATTTTTTTTTTTTTTTACTTGTGAAAGTTTCAGATATTCAGTATTCAAGTTGTCCACAGACTAAGGTGAAAAGGAAGTGCAAACATTCTAGTATTTCTTTGTTTAACGAGTATTTTTATCTCTATAGAGATAAAAAAGGACAATATTTAATATTTTATTGTAAAAACAGATTTTTTTTTTCCATTTCAAAGATTTTTACCCAACTATCACCCACACAATGCCAAGGTGCTCTGTAGAAAAGTACACCAACATTACTTACACACACATAAATGTGTGTAAGACTGTGTGTGAACATTCAGCGCTTGGATCACAAGAATATTCACAATTCATAAATATTGATGACCTGCTCTCTTTCTTTCCCCTCTGTTAAGGTGGACGGCTCGCCAGAGAAATGTTCTACATTCCCCAGAATGAATGTGGGAGAAACTGCTCTCTCGACACAGGTTTGGCCAGAGTTAATTTTGCTTTACCGTTTCCTCAAATGCCCCAGGTTTGGAGAAAATTCAAAAATTCAGGAAGTGCAGCACACAGTGGCTCGACCTTAGTTGGCTGCAGGTAGTTTTTCCTCACACAGCTGCTCCCAAACAGCACCGCTTTGTTTTCTCCGTGCAGACAAGACAGATTTATTTCATTAGTTCAGCTGAAACTCTGCTGCTGCATCGGAGAGTAAATGTGAATGTGTTGTGATGCAATCTGCGCCTAACTGTAACGCTTTGAATTTCAATCTTTTCCTTAGAAAATGTTCGTATAGGTTAACAATGCCACTAGGCCTCAAAGCATCAACATATATCATAACCAGACACAGGAACTTAAAGGTGCAATAGGGAATTTGCAAACAAGCTATGTATAGCTAGTTATTTTACACAAACACGTCTCAGAGCTCTCACCTTCCTGTCGGTTATAATCCCTAGGCTGCGCCTCCCCTGGACATGGGCCCGCACATTGCCATTGTAACAAAAAAGAGCAAAACACCAGTTGTTGAATGCTAATGCTAATGTTCACCCTGGTTTTTCCTCTTTCTACGTCCAAACGTTTTTGCTTTCCGTTAGCTGAACAGGTGTTTTTCTTTTGGGGACTCTGGTATTTTTTCCTAAAACTGAAGCACTAGCTGCAGCTGTTTCTGTCCTTCTCTCACTTTTGGGATGTTCTGCTGCAAAATGCACCAGGACGCATTAATGGAGGATCCAAGCAGTGACAGTTTGGCGAGACAGACAGCCAGATTGTCCAATAGTTTTGGTCTGAAACATATGATTGGTTGAGGTTTATAGAGAACTTTATTGATTTTTTTAAATTGCCACAATATATTCATAGCTATACTATGTTAGAATGTTGTTAAGAGGCATGAATAAAACATTTTAAGATACATTTTTTATCAAATTCTCTATTGTACCTTTAATGTAGAGGTTAAAGCAGAAACAAGATGAGCACCCCCTAGTGGCTGGCTGCAGCATCACTATTAAATCCCTCCTCCTCCATGTAAATATATAGGACATTTTTCAGATTAAAAGCTGAAACCCACATATAGAAAATGTTAAAGCTAAAATGTCTAAAAGTTATTCAAAAATTAAATAAATCAATACATATTTTGAATGGGAAATCCTCTAATACTTCCACACATAATCACAGGTTTAGGGAAACACTTTCAAAATAAAACCATATTTATATTACAAAAAAGAGCAATGAGAAAAATAACCAACTTTTATTATCACGCATTCAGAAAAATTTAATATACTCAAATTTACAGATCTGGTCAAACAAGTACTTCTTAAAGTACATAATGATATGTTCAGAGGCTGTTCCAGAGACACACTAAGGGGGGAAGGACAATTAGTAAGACAGGAAGTTTATATGTTAGAAGTCTGATTGTGTAAAAAGGCTACACTAATACTAATTAATACAAAAAAATGCAGTTCTTACTTTACTGCTACATGAGCAGGAGTTTAGATGAAATGTTGCTTTGACAAATATAATAAGTGTAATGTAACCTACAGAGAATCTGTCTAGATTTATTACATTTGACAGATTTAGTAATATTAGATTTAGGTGAAAACCACATTTGTTGATATGAAATGTAGAAGGAAATGCTCTCCTCTGTGTCTCTAAACCAAAGAACACACAAACAATGAATAATAAACATTAATAATTCTTCGATGTGCACCTGAATTTCCCACTAAATAAAGTCTATTTCTATCCTATTCTAAGCTGGTCAGAAAGCACGCAGTGTGCTTACAGGTTATTATTTATATCTCTCATTACGTTTAGGCAGCAATCGAAGCTGTCTGAGACTCAATTGTGAAACAAAACAACAGTTCTGGTTCATTAATGTTATTGAATGCAACACCCACTGGACACATATCTATAGTAAATCTAATTAACTCAGATTTTTGTATCATTGTGAGTTGGATGCTTCAAATGAACTGGGAGGTGTGATCAAACCCCTCCTGCGGAGGATTCATGCCGGGACTTTTTTTGTTTTCCAAAGCGCTGTGAAATTGATCTCTTGCACTGTAATATNGCCTTGGTGGATTAAAACTTTACAGGTAAGCATTATTTCGAGTTAATAAACTTTTTATTTTACTTTGACAAAGGTTACTCTAAATAAAAGATTAGATTTTAGGAGAGTATTTTGAGGAAAAGCTCTAATAAGTTTTAGCTATTATTGCATGTTAGCTTAACATTTTCATTAGCTTGTTGCCCTCAAAAGTAAAGCTTTAGATAGTGTAGAGAAAATATAACTTTTTAAATTAGTCGTGTATAATTAGAAAAATGATGATAGTTGAATAATTTAATTTTTATTTTGACCGTTTTTGTACTGAATTTGCCAAGCAAAGTTGCTTGTTCAGTTTTAGCTTGTCACCACATGGGAACTATGCTAAGTTTTGGTGACTACTTGATTAGGCTTGAGTTTAGCTTGTCCTTATGAAGGTCTTTATTTGGTATTGTGAAGCAAGAAGAAGGTGAGGAGATAAATAAAAGTGACCAAACTAGGTAATACTCATGACTATAAATACCAAAAAATCAACTTGTTTCCCCTTTGTGGTCAGCTAGCTAAGCTGTTTCTCTGTTGCTCTGCATTTTTAAAAAATTTTTATTAAATTTTATTTTTATGTTTTTGTTGCATGTTTTTGTAAGATTAGGAAGAAGGTGTCAGACTTCCGATGAGCCTAAATGAATTGTGAAATATGAAGTTTCAACAGCATAAGATTAGTGTTTGTGTAATGTTTTGATTGAAAATAGTTCACTACGGTACCAAATGGTTAGATTAGTTTTGAATATTTTCATTAGCTATGCATAAAAAGATACTGTAAAGATGGTTTGAGCTATAATTCTGTGACATATATAATGAATTAGATGTATTTGGCGATAATTGTTTTTGGACTGAGCAAAAACAGAATGAACATTATTCTTAGTGGCCTCTATTATTGAATTTAAAAACTTGGCATGTAGTTTGCTGTTGGATAAATGATATATTGTTATCACAAATTCTCTATTGGTACAAGCCTTTAGTATTTTTACATCAAAATACCTTAGACCTGAAAGGTTTAATAGTTACTGTGCCACATTGTAGTTAAATGATTCTTCCTATCTGTGACTGACGGTGCCATTTTTTAAAACTATATTCTAAAAAATTGTGATATAAATTAAATCTGCAGACATGTAGTATAATGTCTTCAGCTGAGCAAGATTTTGATGTGGCATGTACACCAATGACATCTGCACATTCTGAAAATGTGTCAAGAAGCCAAGGTTAAAACAAGATGTGCACATCTGTGACATGTTGACTTCTAAAAATTGTTAGCACAAATTGTGTGTCCTAATGTTAGTTGGATTTTATTGAGCAATGTTTACTAACCAAATGTTGCATTTCTTTATGAATGGTTTGAGTTTTGTATATCTCTAACTTCTATTCATTATCTGATGCAGATGACCACTGAGACAAGCCAGAGTCAGATGGCAGCAAACAGCCTGGACCAGACTGATCCAGTCCT
>SSNR01000038.1:751889-816401 GCA_006937965.1 Callopanchax toddi | reverse complement strand
CCAGAAAAAGAATGAAAACAAAAAAACTATATTGTGAGTCTAAGTGGTTTGCTCCCACTCAACACGCATCAGAGATTCTGTGAAAAATGCCCAATCAGTATTCATACGCCGAGGGGAGCTCGAGCTCCCAGATATCTCAAGAGAGGAGCGAGGGATGAGACGAAGGATGGCGCTGAATACCTAACACGTATGAGTCTTCCGACTCGCTTTAATCAAACATTAAGCCTTCTAAACTGTACACCCATGCAGCGCCCGTGGAACAGACCCGGCCGTGGGTTTCTGATCTCTGTGATGGGTTGTGTTTTGGAGTGATAAGACAGATGTTTGTATGGCTGTTAGCGGCTCACATGCTGCCAAGTGGGTTCACTACTACATCGCATTACATTTCAGTTCATTTTATTTCACAGACCCTCCAGCTCCAGATGGAGGCGCCTGGCCAAAACAATTACACAGTAATACCTTAGAGCACCTGAGTTTAGCTCCCAGCCTGAATACAAATGTCTCTCTCTCTCTCTCTCTCTGTGTGTGTGTGTGTGTCATCAGGGAGTTTTGACATGCAGTTTGACCTCCAAGTTGGGGTGGGGACTCTGGTCGTGGCCAAGCCTTTGGATGCGGAGGTTCAGTCGGTGTACAACATGACTGTACAGGTTACAGATGGAACCAACTTTGCCACATCGCAGGTGCACAGATGTTTGATTTAAGCTCCAGTCTGACCTCTGAAACACTTCTATATCATATGAAATTGTTTGTCCCCTCTCATCCGACCTCCAAACACACGTAATTATTATCTGTGCTGAATGATTTGTCCTGACTGTGAAAGGCAATTTCCTGTTTGTTGGTACTGCCTGTGTTCCTGTTCTCATGAGGGAATCCTGGCTTTATCCAGGGTCAGTTGAAGCAATACTTCATATTTTTTAATTGGGGTGCACATGGCTCTTTGAACAACCTCAGTTTGGAGAAACAGAGATTATTTATTGCTGTGCAGATGAGCTAATGGCTAGTCACAGTATGGATATTTACTAAGTGGATACCTGGCATCTCAAAAACATCCAAGCAGTTCATGCAAAGAGTATCTAGTAAGCATTTGCATCATCATACATCTCACATAAGGTTCTGTGGGTAGTGACAAGTGCAAATGGTAGCAGCAGCAGCTAACTGCTACACTTCCAGTTCAGAGTGCAACTATTCTGGTTTGAATTTTTTGGCATTGCTGCAGGAATAACTGAAATGCAAAACTGACATCAGTATTAAAACTTTTTGCATGAACTGTTATGTTTTATGACATCAGAAATCCACTTTGGTCTTGACTCCTGGTGATTAGTTGTTAGCTTGTCTGTCTGGTCAGAACTAATCTCTGTTTCTCAGAACTGAGACACTTCAAAAACCTATTTGCAACAGGTAAGACAGAGAACAATACTTCAAAAAGTAAAATATCACAAGGTCAAGTACTGTATCTGGTTGTGCAAAGTGCTTTATGTACATCAACGTTTTTGCTGCACTACAAATTGGCCTTCGGAGACTTAAATAGTGGAGTTAAGTTGCACCCTTGACCATTTCCTGTTTTTCATCCAGGTATTTATTCGAGTACAAGACAGCAACGACAACCCGCCGGTCTTCTCACAATCTGCGTACGACGTCAGCATTTCTGAGGATGCGCCAGCTGACGTGGAGCTCCTGCGGCTCCGAGCGTCGGACGTGGATGAGCGCGCCCGTCTGAGCTTCTCCATCTACGGGAGCGTCGACCCGGCGAGTATGAGACTGTTCAGGGTGAATCCCGGCACGGGAGTGGTTTACACCACAGACAGGCTGGACTACGAGGCCAGAACGCAGCACATTCTCACCGTCATGGTGAGCGGAGGAGGAACTTTGTTTCTGTCTTTGATCTGTGCCGTTTGCGCTCTGTATTTAACGGCGTCTCTCTTGACGGCCGTGTCTGCCCTCTTTTGAACCGATTTCGTTTACGTGAAGCCTCCTACAGCTCCATCCATATTCAGTTCTCCTTTCTGCTGCTCCAGGTTAAGGATCAAGAGTTTCCATTTAACCGTGACCTGGCTCGTATCCTGGTGGCAGTGGAGGACACTAATGATAACATCCCCTACTTTACAAGCACCATATACGACGCTACTGCCTATGAGACGTATCCTGTGGGTACTTCTGTGCTGCAGGTGACGGCCTTAGACAAAGATAATGGGATTAATGGACAACTTATTTACACTATTGAAGCAGGTACTGTTTAGCCTAAAATTAAAACAAGACTTTTCTTCTGTTTTAAAGTGTTTTCATTGGTTTTCTCTGGATTAAGCAGGGTTTTCTCTGCACCTTTCATCCAGGTAACACTGGGGGTGTGTTTGCCGTTGATAACGCCACAGGCCTTATCTTCACTGCGAAGAACCTGGACCTCACCACTTTAGGTTTCTACACCCTCACCGTCCGTGCCACAGACAGCGGGTTCCCTCCGTTAATGGCTACTGCATCCGTTCGCATTTCCTTGATGCTCTCTGACTTCTCCAAACCCAAATTCTCTCAGAAGGAGTATCAGGCAGAGGTAAAGGAAGAGACAGCTGAAGGGGGATCATTGATTCATGGGTTAAATGAGGAAACTAGGAGGGAGGGAGTTTAAATAAAGACTGGCTTGAAGGCAGTAGGTAAGGATGGATGGTGAATGACCAGATCAATATGCAGGAGGTAAATACTTTAATCGAATTATGTGGAGAACCAGATGAAGTGCCTAAAACGAGTCGCCGATGTTTGCTTTCACAGATAATGGAGAACAGCAAAATCGGAACACATGTGATCACAGTCAGCGCCCTCAGCCGCTCTCCGGTCATTTATGACATCATCAGAGGCAACGAGGAGCGCCGCTTCTCCGTCAACCATCACACCGGAGTAGTCACTACTCGCAAACCGCTCGACTTTGAGGTTTGTTGTTGGTTTTGTGTTAATATTTCAGATTATTATCAGATCTGCTTAAGCTCATACGTCACAGTCTGCAAAAATCCTCTGCAACTTTTGATGCAACAGTTATTGGCATCCACGCTGATTCTTAGCATTTTACCTAAATGTTTAATTCCAATTAGGACTTGCAGACACACCACATGGATAAACTGTGCAGCTGGCAAGCACAAACTGTGACTTGATTATTTGAATCCAGGACTTTTGTTTTTGCAGAGAAATTATTTACTGCACCACAGGGAAGACACAGTGTTCCATATATGTTCTTGCAACTGAATCACAGTTGTTCTCATTATTTTGGTGTACTGTGATTCAACATTTGAGGAAACAGACTTAGTAGATGTGTTTTACCAAATTATACCTCTTTATGAAGTTAAATGTCTAAAGATTTAGGTTTATTGGAGGCAGCTTTAATTATTTAACCCTATATTTGAAGGATGACTGAGTCAGGACTTTATATTGTGCACTAAAAACATCCATCCATCCGTTCTGCTTGACCAGGATCGAGTCAGAGAGATAGCAGGTCCAGGAGGGAAGCCCAGACACGCCTCTCCCCAGTGACACTCCCCAGTTCATTCTGGGGGATCCCAAAGCGTTCCCAGGCCAGAGAGGATACATAATCCCTCCAGAGAGTCCCGGGTCTTCTTGACCTGTGCTAAAAAACATATCAATATTTTTAAAAATAGCATTTCTGACCACAAGATTTAATGTGCAGTACATTTTAGAGTCACACTTATTTGAATTATTCAGTGAAGACAAGATCTCATTCCATCACAAAGTGCAACAAATATCAATTCAAACTCTTTCATAAATTGACTTGTAAAGATTTAATGATATATTGACATTTCTTAGTTATTGAGTTAGTTTTGGTCCTATAGCTTCTAATGAGATGTCCAATTATTGAAACTAATTATTAAACATTATTCATGGTTGTGTTGCACTAATGTGCCTTATAAAGGGCTGGATTGCACTTTTCTTGATTTCCCTTGGTTCTGTTTGAAAGCCAGTTGATTTTTTTATTTTTCTGACAGCTAATAACATCCTACTTTCTGATGGTTCGCGCCCTGAGCATGACTGGAGTGGAGGCCAGTACCACTGTCATCATCCAGGTGGTGGACGTCAATGATAACCCACCAGAGTTTCTACAAACCAGGTAAAAGTTGGTCACAGTTCACTCAGACGAGAAGAACTTTGTTATACCCTCAGGCTGTTTTGTACAGGTCTCTTTAACCTTTTTAACCTCACAGATATGTTGGCACAGTCAGTGAAGCTGCTCCAGTCAACAGTGTGGTCCTGGGGGACGACGGTAATCCTTTGGTTATCCAGGCTACTGATAAGGACCGCAATCACAACGCCCTCCTAGTGTTCCAGATCATAGATGAGACCGCTCGGATGTTTTTCAGCGTGGACTCCGGGACCGGATCGATTCGGTAGGTGCTGTGTGGAAATCAGACGAGTTACATCACCATCGATCTGACCCAGTGGTTTGTAATGGATTGATTTATGTGGTTGTAAATGTTTAGAACAATTTCCAGCCTGGACTACGAAACGTTCTCAGAGTTCCTGTTTCGGGTCCATGTTCGAGACGGTGGCCAACCTTCAAGGACTGCTGACAAACCAGCAGAGGTGATCATAAAGGCAAGTAGATTAGATGTTTCTTTAAACCCTCAACATTTTCTTGGTTTATCTTAATCAGAAGTTAATTTTTGTGACTTTTCTTTAGGTGATCAACATTAACGACTCACCCCCAAAGTTCTCGCAGGACAATTACGAGACAATCCTCCTGCTGCCTACGTTTGTGGGAGTTGAGGTCCTCAGGGTTGAAGCTTCGGACCCTGATGTGACCACAGAGTCCGACACACCCAACCTAGCTTATTCCCTGGTTGACAGCAATCAGGAATACTTTTCTGTGGAGCGTTACACTGGACTTGTGACTGTCACCAATGAGAACCTCAGTAAAGACCGTTATCGCTTTAATGTCAAGGTAAGTGATCGTTTAATCGTATTTAGAAAACAAGGACTTTTGTAATGAGGTCAGAACATTTATCAGCTGCAGGAAAACTTTTTTGTTTTGTTTCAAATCCATTTGTACTCCATCCAGTTCTGATATACTTGCTGTGTGTTTGTTGAAGGTTTGGGATGGACGTTATTCCAGCATGGCGTCCATCACCGTGCTGGTGAGAGAAGCTATAGACAGCGGTCTCCCCTTCACCCTCCCCGTTTACTCGGCCTCCATCCCAGAGAACGTCCCCAATGTCACCTTAGTGACTGTCGTCAGCACGGTGGGCCACCGCCTCAACGAGCCGCTGAAGTACACTCTGCTGAACCCCGGAGGACGCTTCACCATCCGGCCCACCTGTGGAGTGGTGCTCACCGCCGGCGTGCCTTTTGACCGAGAGGAGAAGGAGAGCTACGAGCTGGTGGTGGAAGTGAGCAGAGAGGATGAGATACTCAAAGTGGCGAGGGTGACCATACAAGTGCAGGTGTGTGTGAAAGAGTTTTGGGTTTTTTGGGTTTTGCAGGTTTTTCATCACTTTGCAAACTATCAGCAGTTAAGTTTGGGTTTTTGTGAAGGGCCAACGAAGCAGCTTGGCGTTGTGTTTAAATGACAACACAAGACAAAATGATCGCATCATCGTGACAGACATTACAAATTAGCTGAAGCTACAGATGCTAAAGTGCTTGGTATTTGTTAATGCTCAACACTGGTCCCTATACAATAATAATAAGTTGAAAATAAAATTGGCTAGTTCTAAACTTATACTCATACTGGGTGCTTTTGCCTGGGTTTGTGTTTTTATTTGTTGGCAAAAATCTCCTGAACTACTGGACGGATTTAAATCAAACTCTTCAAATGTAAACGTTACATAGACACGTTCAACTGATTGGCTTTTTGGGGTCAACCAAATCCAACATGGCTGCCACAGCCAACAGAAAAAATGGTTCTAACTCTGTACATTTGAGAGATTTTAAGCTAAAAATTTGCTGAGGGTCATCCACAGCACATACTCTTGAGATCTTGCAAAAAAAAAAAAAATGTAAATTTCATAGTTTAAACTCTGTCATGAAAGGCGACGTTCAATAAACATGTTTTTCAAGGAATGATAAAACTTTTATGACGTGTTTTTGTTAATTTTGTGTGACACTTGGTTGTTTTTCCCTCTGTGTATTCATCTTATTATAGTCTTGTACAGTTTAGCACTGCTCTGTTAAGGGGTTTATATAAGAATCCAGTCCGAACCTGTTTGCCTTTAATTTTGTTTTTGATCTTGAATCTTTCAGCTGCAGCTCTAATAATTATAGTCAGTCATATTTAAACATCTCCAAAGAAACATAAGAAAAACCAGAATGTAATATTTAGATTCACTAAAGAACATTATAATGCTTTTGGAGGTTTTGTACTAACATGTCTTTATTGTGTGTCTCCTGTTTGCTGTGATAATAACTGCTGACACATGAATCCCTGAATGTATTACTTTTCCTATATTTATTTTTTAAATGTAGGTGGAAGACGTTAATGACAACGCTCCGGAGTTTGTGAACCTACCGTACTATGCTGCGGTCCAGGTGGAAGCAGACCCAGGATCAGTTCTTTTCAGAGTCTCAGCTGTAGACCAGGACTATGGTCTGAATGGAGATGTTACCTACAGCCTGAAGATGGAACACAGAAACTTTGAGGTAGAAGCTACAGCTTTCCTGCTTTATATAAGCACTCATCTAAACAGTTTTTAACGCTGTTTCTTTATTTTCTTCAGGTGAATCCTGTGACGGGAGAGCTGACCCTGAAGAGATCCTTTGAGTCAGACTTATCTGATGCAGAGTACAGGCTGGTCCTGGTAGCCAGGGATAGCGGCTCCCCTCGTCTGTCCGGTGAGGTGGAGATGCTCGTTACTGTAGTAAATAAAGCCATGCCGGTGTTTGACAAGCCCTTCTACGGAGTCACCGTCAAAGAGGACGTGGACGTCTCCACGTCCGTCCTCTGCATCAACGCTAGCAGTCCTGAAGGCCAGGACATCATCTTCACCATCACGGATGGAGACCCTTTCCTTCAGTTTGACATCGGCTTTGATACAGGAGTCATCAGAGTGATTTATCCTCTAGACTACGAGGCGGCGCAGTACTACCGCCTAACGGTGAAGGCCACCGACACCCTGACCGGGGCAAAGTCCGAGGTCGATGTCGACATCGTGGTGCTGGACGTGAATGACAACCCCCCGCTTTTTCAGAACACCTCGTACTCAGCGGTGCTGTCGGAGAACTCCATGATCGGAACGTCTGTGTTACAGGTGTGTGTGTGTGTGTGATCCTTTGTTTAGAGTTGATCTGTTTAAACTCAGTTCAGCAGCAAAAGGTTAATAAATACAAAATGATTTATTCATGGAAAGAAACTTTAATATTTCCTTCAAAGTTTCCCTGACATATTTAAGAATTCACCAAAATCCTGAGCTTTTAGCCCAGAATCTAATTGATCTATTATTGATGAAGATCTCAAGCATGAACCACACAAATGTTAACTACATTTATGTTGATTCGGCCTCAAAACACACCATGTTCTCACTCTGTAGAATCACAGGTTATCTTAAAATGTACCATATTGTTGGCTAAAGCTACATTGTACTATAAATACATTTTATTTGTGTTTTCAGCCATCCTCATGTAAGTTGCAGAGTGTGGAAAATATTCCTAGCTGTTGTGACTAATCTATGCATTTACACATTTACATTTTCTAGTGTGCACAATATTCAATTAGCTGCCATCTATATAGTCACACTGACATCGTGCACAAAAGATCACAGAGAATAAAAGATGAAAAATGCTTGTTTGCACTAATAAATGCTGCTACCTGCAGGCTGGAGACGCTGATAAATGTTTTATTATTCAGAAATTTTTTTTTTGCTATAATGTCATAAATGTAGTTTTTTTTTTCCCCCTTGAAATGTCATATCATAAGTTTTATATTTTAATTTGCTTATTAAAAAATATGTCAAAAAGGCCCCATCAAGATTACTCTATCAGAAAAGAAAATAATAAAGTAAAATAAAGGTTAGAAAGACGAAAAATATGATATTGTTTTGGAGCTTTAGAAATAAGAAAACTTAAACATTGCAGTTTAAATGTTTATTTTTTTTAAATTTTGATCAAAAAAATTGTTTTTCTCTCGCTTTCTTTTTTTGTTTGTGATTCACAAGCCGCTGAGTGACATCCAGTTCCAACATATTCAAAACAAAAACAAACATCATGACAGCTTGTATCTCTAAAGCTGCATCAAAACAATCCAGAAGGCTAAAGGGTTTTCGTGTAGGTGTCAGTGTGAACCGTCCTGTCAGGCTGTCTCGTGTTTTATCTATTCTTCCCCTCGTTTGGTCAGCGTTTGCTCAGTAGACTATGTCAAGGTAAACAAATCAGACTTGAATAATGCATAAGGATTTGGAAAATGTTGTATTCCTCTCCCTGTAGGTCTTTGCTCAGGACCAGGACTCGGAAAAGAACGCCGCAGTGACTTACCAGATCCTATCTGACATCTACAACAGCACCGACTACTTCCAAATCGACGGCAGCAGGGGATTGGTATTCACGGCTCGCATGCTCGACTATGAGCTCATGCAGCGCCACAACTTCATTGTCAGAGCCACCGATAGCGGAGACCCTGCCCTGAGCAGCGACGTTAGTGTCAGCGTGGTTGTAACTGACACGAACGACAACCCGCCTAATTTCAGTCAAACGCTGTACGAGGCTTTTGTCAGCGACCTGGCTCCCAGAGGGCACTTTGTGACTTGCCTCCAGGCGTCAGACGCTGACATCTGCGACTTTCAGAGGCTGAGGTGAGAAAGAGAGATGCTTTAGGATGTTATGGATTTAGCTTTTCTTTTAAAAAAAAAAATTTAAACCATTTTTTTTATAATTTATAATAAAAGCCTGATTTAGATGTTTTAAACCAGGGGTGTCCAAAGTAAAGCCAGTGGGCCCTTTGTGTGGCGCTCAGCGTGGCTGTTGATGCGGATTGACTGATTTTGTTCTTTTTTTCAAACCTAACAAAATGCAAGTAATCTAAAATATGTACAAGTTTTTAGTCATTTATTAATCATGTTTTATTTTGCTTTAATTTCACTCACTATTATTAAAAAGTAGAGTTATGACGACCATTCGTTCATCAAGAGTGACCTATATCCTGTTCTTGTTGCTGATAATGGATTAAATTAATAATTTTCATAAATGTGACACTAGAAAACAATCATTTCTAAGTTTACACATATTTACAGATAATTTCCTTCAAAAATATATGCAAATAATTAGTTATTTTCATTAAAATATTCCATGTTTGAGGTTTTTTCAGTTGAAAAAAAAAAAAAAACAATTCACAATCAGATATTTTTGTGGTCCAGAAATAGTTTCAGCTACTGTATGTGATTTTTGTCCCATATCTTAAAAAGTTTGGACACCGCAATTTTAAATGGTTTCTTGCAGGGCTGCACAATTAATCGTTAAAAAATTGTGATCTCAATTCATAGTTTTATGCAATCTCATTCCCAAATTACAACAATTCAAAAAAAAAAAAGAAAAAGACGATGATTGTACCACATTTGATCCGGGACATAATCTGCATGAAAACAGGCGCTCCTCTTTCTTCCTCAAATGAAAAAGTTCAAAATTCTTATTATTGTTAAAGTTATTCAAAGGTTGTGTATGCAAGAGAAGACAAGCGAGACATTTATTGTTTTTTTTTTTTGCTCAGTGTCAGCTGTGATGAAGTTGATGTGCAGGTAATAAGTGCAATAAATATTTATATTGGAAAAAAAAATCGTGAGAGAATCGTGATCTGAATTCTAAGCAAAAAAATTGTGATTCTTATTTTATCCAGAATCGTGCAGCCCAACTTTCTTGTAACAAAAAAAAAGTATATAATGATCAAAGTTTAGAGGAACAGATTAATTCTGATCAAACAGACAAGCTAACAGCTAGCTGACTTATATCCTCCTAAAACAGCTTTAATTCCAAAACAATGTCAAAGCAGTTCAGGAAAACACCGTTTTTCAACCTTTTCACTGTTACATGCTAAACCTGGAAGAGCTTAGCAAGCGTCTTTAATTATTTCTGCTCAATACCCAGAGAATTCTGTCAGTAACCATCTAATCTCTGTATAAAGATTGATTCATAAACTGGTAAACTGCTCTGACTTTCTGAGACTGGAGTTATTTCAGGACTCATTCTGATTTGAACCCTTCTCAGATTAGCTGTTAGCTCATGATGTTTCTCCAAACTGAGGCCTTCCAAAGATCTATCTGCAACATTTATGATATTTAATGTTGCTTTACTTTAGAAACTCACCTCAAGAAATATTTTTAGATCCACTAAAAAACTATAAAGATTATTGGCGTATCATTTTTTGTTATAAAATTCCTCGCCCTGGTGTTTCTTTGCTTGTTTTTAATCATCACTTCTTATGAAAAGCAAATACTTGCACTTCTTGCGTCCTCTGAGCCAAATAATGTCATACACATTTCCTCTTCATATATAGTATTCTCCGAGGCAGTGCGGTAATGACGTTTATGATGCAGGATTACATGCTCTTCTGGGATTTTTTATTTTATTTTTTAGGTACAGTCTCCTCTCAGGGAACGAGAAAATGACTTTCATGATGGAGCCGGATACAGGGGTGCTCCGTCTGTCTAACAAGAGGAGACAAGGCATGAAACTCTCCTATCAGCTCAATGTGTCCGTGTCAGATGGAGTCTTCACCAACACCGCTCAGGTAAACCCCCTCCTGGCAGGTACAATCTAGTCCTGTCGGCTGATTTGCCCTCGTTTAAAACCCTTGTAGCACTTATTCTGCACACCGAGGGCTGAGTGACCAACCCCTCGCTTTAGAATTATTACAAACATCTGACACAGCCGTCCAGTACAGCTGCAAGTTTCTGCTGGAGGTTAATGACATGTCACATCAGATTTACGGTGAGGACGAGCTGCAAACTGGAAAATGTGCTCACATTTATCTCCTCGGGGTAATTAGAAATGGGATACTCTTTAACTCTGATATTCCACATTTCTAAGTATCCACAGGTGGTCTGTAATTCATATCATGCACCGTGCGCTCGCGGGTCCGCTGCTCGTGTTGATTTGATCGTGTTTGACAAAGCAACCCGTGGTGGCATCAGGAAAACATCAGAACCCAGAGGATAATCTGAGACTGTGATTTTTCAGGTGACTGTTCGTGTCCTGGGAGCTAATCTGTACAGCCCAGTCTTCAGCCAGAGGTTCTACCTGGCCGAGGTCCAGGAAAACTCCCCTCCAGGAGCAAAAGTCATACAGGTATAAGCTTCATCCCATGGTTTGATTTGAAAGAAACAAATGTTTTGTTGCATCTTTGGGTGGATTTGCAGGTTTCTGCAACAGATGAGGATTCTGGACTGAATGGACAGATCACCTTCTCCTTTATGAACGATCTGGGGAAAACCCAGTTCAGCATCGACGCGGATGGAGTCATAACCACGGTTCAGAGGCTAGACCGAGAGAATCCTCTCAACAAGGACATGGTTCTGACGGTGATGGCTCTGGATGGTGGAGGTATTATCACCTTACGCTNNAAATTAAGGAGACATTTTTCTTTTTTTTTCCCACCATCCTAAGTCACAGTGTTACTTTTCTCAGGGCGGGCATCATTCTGCACAGTGCGAGTTGTCCTGGCGGATGAAAACGACAACGTCCCGCGGTTCCGAGCGGCCGAGTACCGTATGAGCATTAAAGCCAACGTGGCCAAAGGTTCTCTGGTCACACAGATCCAGGCCAGCGACCCCGACGCCGGCTCTAATGGAAGGATAACCTACTCCCTGTACAGCGAGGCCCGGCTGTCGCTGGTGGATGTCCTGGAGGTCAGTGCATCCCGACCTTTAACCCTTCATCACATCCTTAGAAACATTCAAAAAGATGAAATCAGATGCAACCCTCCCAAAAAACGCGTCTAAACTTCAGCGGTGCAGATAAGTTATTCGTGTATGTTTAGATTTTTCCATTTGGGAATATTTTCAGCACCACCCCCACCCCTTTCTAAAAGGATTAAGAGCCATCTGTTTTTTGTAGATTACAGATTTCTACCATTAAATCAAAATTATGTAGCTCTGAGGTTGATGCACTGGTCAATGTCTGATTTATAACTGTAATCATGTAGAAAGCAAACGAGAACATCTGGTGTAAACAGGACGATACGTTAAAATTTAAAGCTTCAGCTTATTGCAATAAATCATATCAAGCTATAAGGCTGATTTCATTTACTGACATACTTTAGTTGATCCTGTGTGTGTAGCTCATGGTTACAGATATTAACTTTATTCTGTGATTTCTCAGGTGGAGCCAGACAGTGGTTGGATGATGACTAAGAGCGCTGTGGACCACCTCCAGGGAACTGTCCTGTCCTTCTTCGTCAAAGCCACAGACTGCGGTTCTCCACCCAAACACTCGCTGGTGTCGGCGTTCATCCACGTCGTCCCCCCCGACTCCTTCGTCCCGTCCTTCAGCCAGCCTCAGTACTCCTTCACCATCCCAGAGGACACGGCGGTGGGCACGGTGCTGGGGTCCGTCTACATGGGCCCCGGGCAGACGGGCGTCTTCACCGCGGTGCCAGGAGAGACGCTGGACAGCAACCAGAGGGCAACCTTCCTGGTGGAGAAAGAGACGGGTCTCATCCGTCTCCTCAAACCTCTGGATTATGAAGAAGTCAGTATCTTCCGCTTTAAGGTCGCAGCGACGGCAAGGAAAGACCTGATCGAGACCGTCTCTACCGTGGACGTGGAAGTTAAGGTCTCTGACCTACACACACCCCGTGGAGTCTGTTCCTATTTTACTGGCAACGTTTTCTTAAAGAATTAAGCAATTTACATGTTTTGAGGGATCATTCAAGCGTTAAAACATGACTTTAATGATGTTAGGAGGCATCAGAACTCCATACATTTCACCTGAAAGTCAAATTTTGCTCCAGAATCTTTGATTTCACTCAAACGTGCCGCTATGATTAAATAACACTGAAAAGATCTGAGCTGAAACTATTATTTAATACATTTTTATATCAAAATAAGAAAAACATGAGTCCAAATTCATGTGAAACATTCATTGTATTTTTTAAGGGGTCATTCATCAAACTGTTTTGCAGATTTTTCCTCATAAATCCTAATAAAATAGTTTTGTTAAAATCATTTAGAGTTCTGTCACAGACAGTTTGTCCTTTTTGCAGATCCTTGATGTGAATGACAACAAGCCGGCGTTTGAGACTAATACCTACGTAGCCACGGTGATGGAGGGGCTGCCAGCAGGGACTAGAGTGGTCCAAGTGCGTGCACTTGATCCAGACTGGGGCTCTAATGGGCAGGTTGGTATTGTCTAAGTGCGTTATTGTCTGAGTTTCAGACGCTTTGAAAACTTTTCTTTAAATCACAGGTGACCTACAGCTTTGGGACTCTGCTCACCTACAACCTGGACCTGAAGGAGGATGCCGAGTCCCTCACCGGTCCCGTCACCGCCACTTCGGTCTTCGCCATCGACAGTAAAACGGGCTGGATCACCACAGTGGGTCAGATGGACCACGAGGTCTGCTCCAGCTACACCTTTGAGGTCCTGGCCTCCGACCTGGCCGAGTCGCAGGCCCTCTCCTCCTCCACCGTGGTGACGGTCACCGTGTCAGACGTCAACGACAACCCGCCCAGGTTTGAGCGGGAGTTCTACAGAGGGGCGGTGAAGGAAAGCGACCCCCTCGGAGAGGTGGTGGCAGTCCTCAGGACCAGAGACAGAGACGGCACCGATCAGAACCGCCTGGTCAGCTTTTACATCACAGGTGGAGATACTTCAGGCTTACCTCTCCTATAATTTCTCTTCATCTGACATGATTTTTAAGGTGATAACGAGGCATATTTTCTATATTCTGATTTAATTACTAGCAGCTAATTTAAGTGTAGATTTCCACAGATAATATCTGATACAGATATAGAAGATCTGAAGACTAAAAACTTCAAGCCGATGCACACGAGTCAAACCACAATCAACTGTGTTCTTCAGAGTTTCTAATAAAGCTGTTTTATGACCCATAAGAAGATTATGATTCATGCATAAATGACAAATTTTTGTAAATATTTGTTCATTCAGTCAAGTGATCTTATTTATGTTTTTTGTTTGCAGCGTGCTCGTGAGAGTTCATTGTGAAGCTATAATAAGTAGCAGAATCTGCACACTCAGGATGTTATTAAAGAGTCCTAATAATGACTTTCTATTTGAAAGGTCAATTTTTAATGAATTCATCTCCTAAAAGTCCTTAAAACTCCTACAAATACATTTTTATGGCAATCCTAATCATTTTTTAATATATAAAGTAGATTAATGTTTGCATATAAATCTAAATCATTTTCCAAACGTGATTTATCCTGTTCAGGTTGAGTGAACCTGGCGTCTTATAAATCTAACCAACCGAATTAGAGGCTAATTAAATGATTGTTTCTAAACTGTGATGAACGATATGTGGGAATGATAACAAATGGTGTCCCTTCCCAGTGGTCACTCTTTTTTATTAGTGTAATAAAACACTGTTTAGTCTCTCCAGAGCCGCTCTAACCTTAATAATAATCCTAATGTTTCCCATTCACTTAACACCGTCCCGTTCTGCCAGCAGATGAGATGGGTTTTTTCCCCGCCTGCTGACATTTAAACAGATTAAACTAATGGAGGAGTTGCTCGTAAAAAGTCACACATTAAAACTTTGATGGCCGCTGCTTCACTTATACTTTGATCATTTAATTGCCAGCAATATTTGCGTGTGTTAGTAACACAAACGGGTTGGGTGGTTCATGCTTCGTCAGTGTGTCTTTCTTAATATTTCGGTGAGTTTAAAGCTAATCCTTGATCTCCAGGTGGAAATCAGCGGGGCGTGTTCGGCCTCGCCCTCGTGCAGGGGGAGTGGAAGGTTTACGTCAGCGGCCTGCTGGACCGCGAGCAGCAGGACTGGTATCTGCTCAACGTTACGGCCAGTGACGGCCTGTACGTCGCTAACGCTGCGGTGGAGGTCACGGTGATGGACGCCAATGACAACAGTCCTGTGTGCAACCAGGTCAGAAGAGATAAGGAGATTCACAAATATACGCTCTTTGTTTTGGTCTTTCTACTACAGGAAACGTGTGGAATACTCCTCCTGTTGTGCAGTTTACTGATTTTGAGGCATGATTCCCTGCATCTGCTGGGGCAAAGGTGTAAATTTAGCATGGCCTTTTAACTTTAAGTGACTTTTAAAAATAGCTCCTTCCTCTTTTTTGCTGCCATCCTCCCACGTTTGGCTCCCACGTGTCTCTCACGTTGCACTGGAGCCTTGAACAGTAGGTGAAATCTTGCATATGACTGGAACGATTTCCTGTTTTGGTGCACCAAATTCTCTCACGTGACAGCAGGCACATAGAAGGCACAGCCATTGTGTTACAGAGGTAGGACACGAGGAGAGAATTTCTGCACCTCTAGTTTACCGAGACGTTGACGGGTTTGTTATTTTTAGGAGGGGGGATCAAATTATTGGTGGGGACACGTCACTTCTGTCCATGTTATTTCTGCGTCCTTGCACTGGGGCACATGGGGAATTATTCCATGCTAAAAATACATTAAAAGACTAAATTAAATATGTTTTCTATACCCTAAATGTCTAAACTGCTCTGTAAATAATAATTAAAAGATTTCTGATTATGATTTTATGAGTGAATATCAGCCTTTGTGTTGGAATGTGTGTGTTTTAAGTCCATACGTGTGCTTGTGTGAGTCGGTGACTTTGTGTGTGTGTGGTTGCATGCAGATCTGTCACAATTGTGAGGGAGGTGTAAGAGGAGGGAGGAGCACCAGAACAAGTGAGGGACCTGAAGCCCCAAGTTTATTTCACTTTAATCCTCATTCATTTTAGTTTTGTTCTGTTAATAATCAGTAAAAAACTTTCATAAAGATAACTGATAATTGCTGCAATAAAAAAATGCAATAATACAATTTGACCCTTTATTGTTCAATATGTGCAGCATGTTTGATTAATCTACTTCTAAGAGCTCTACCTCTTAAACTGGATTAGTACGTTCCCTAAAACTTGCTGTAAAATCTTTTGTCTACTGCCCTCTAGTGGAAACTCATAATACTACAAGTTGCTGGTATGAGCGCAATAAAAAAACCGATTACATTTAATATAGAACTGTTATTAAAAATAAAAGATCTAATAAAGATTACTATAAAATCACTCTTATGTAAATATAAGTAATGTATATTTTGCATGTAAATTATCGTCATCAATCCCAACATATAAACTTTGTTCATTTCCTGATTGACAAACAGTTATTAGAGCTACATACTGATTAGCTTTCTTTTGGCTTATTTTAACAGAATTTTGGTTCAGGGAATATCAGCATTAGTTTGTTAAATGATCATATTCATGACTGTTAAAAGACGACGTCTGAGGCTGCAGGAGTAGAAAACTGCATCTGAAACTCTTCATTGATCATTAGAAACTGTATGAATTAATTTGAGCAAATAAAAAAAAAGATGATGCTCTTAAAATGTCATAAAACTGCTCAATTAGCATAATAAATGGCAGAAATCAGTGATGGCAGCAAATCAATTTTCTCTCTCTTTGTTTTTCTGTTTACTTTAAAACTCATTCAAACAGTTGCGTTGATGCGGCTGAGAGCTGATCTATGAGAGGTAAATTGTTTTGAGCTGGGAGGAGAACTGGGCTGAGAATTCATCTGGGAGTTTCTACTTCCATCCATCAGCATTCAGCGTTTCTTCAGTAATTAGTCGAGGAAGTTTCCTCCTAAAAGTTCTAAATGATTTTCTCCTTTTGATAGTCTTCCTGTTTCCAGGCAAGCCGGGCCAAAACTGTAAATGCAAAGTGGATGTTCTAGTTTGCATTTATAGTATTTTTTGATCGTGTTGTAATATTTGTTGCTTCATCCTTGATATAATCCCATTTTGTTTTATTAACTTCTGTTCATGACTTTAATTATATTTTTTCCATTTGTTGACCAGATGTTAAATAAATGCTTCTGATGTAAAAAGGGGGAAAGCAGCGTGGAGACATTTGTGTTCTGTCTGTGTTGTGTGTCCGTTTGATGGCACTGAGGACACATTTCCAGAGGCAGTTATTGGCAGAAATGGACGCGGGGTCAGATCTCGCTCAGACACCAGAGATAATGAATGCAGCTCTCAGTCATATATTTATATTTTCCAGTAGAGGTAGTGAAAACGTGTTTGCCGCCTTGCTGATTTCCTATTTTTTATATGTTTAGATAACACAAAAGCACACAAAAGGCAGTTTTTAAATGATGATTATATTTATTAAAGGAGAAAAGCTATCTAAATCAACCTGGCTCTATGTGAAAAAGTAATTGCCCCCTTTGTTAAATCAGGAGTTAAAGGAACTGTCTGGAGTTTTGTCAGATTGCACCATCTAGAGGCAGAAAATGTATTGCACCTTCGCCCTACTTATGTGTTTATAGGATTAATGCTTTCATTCATGAACCTCTATCCGGCCAACAGAGCTAAAACAAATAGTTTCACAATGATCACTCTAACGTCAGGCTGTTTATTCATATATATTTATTTTACTTGTCCATAAGGAATGTTGTCGGCACTGCATCAGTGCTTCCGCAAACATTAACGCACTCTGTGATTGACGTCTAACGCTATTGGCTAATGCTGACCAGCGCTCAGTTCTAATTGTATGGGGCTCTAAGGGACGGGGGACGGGCTTAGCAAAGAAAAAAGTCTAAAAAGTCATAAATAAATCCTGAAAGGAGGAAAACTCCAGATTGCATCTTTAGTTGTGATTTACCACATTATATGGAAAGCTGAGTTCAGCTCCACCAGCCACACCCAGTCCTGATTACTGTCAGACCTGTACAGTTAAGAGATCATTTATTAAAACATATAACATGAAGTATGCTAAAAGATCTCAAAAAGCAACACATCATGCCCTGGACGAACTAGACATTACAGCCTCTGCTGACCAAATGAAACACAAAGGCCCGTCTCAGTACCAAAAACATCTTAATAAATGGGGTGCACATCTTTTTTTGTACTCCGGTGAGTAGCAGGTGGGTGGTACATGCAGGGGGGCGCTGTGTGTCTCCTGCTGAGATGAAGCTGTTAATACCTTCATGTCTGTGTTGAGCCAGGCGGTGTACTGCGCCTCGTTTCCCGAAGACATTCCCATCAACAAGGGCATCCTGACTGTGGGAGCAACAGATGCTGACTCAGGCTCCAGTGCTGAGATCCAATACTCCCTGTTTGGCATCGGGGTGGAGGATTTCTATATGGATGCCAACACTGGTACAATATTTTTGCACTCTTTTTCTAATGCAAAAGAACAAAATATGCTAAATGTTTAAATCCCTTCTTGTTTCTACCTTCAGGTGAGTTACGAACAGCCACCGTGATGGACAGAGAAACCACACCAGCCTACAAACTCATCGCCCAGGCAACTGATGGGGGAGGGCTGTTCTGCAGATCTGACATTTCCCTCAAAGTGTTGGACGTGAATGACAATGCTCCCTCGTTCTCGTCCACTCACTACCTGGCTAGTGTGTATGAGAACGCCGCGCCGAAGGCGTTGCTCACCCGGCTGCAAGCCAGTGACCCTGATGAAGGTGAGCCGCTGATGACACCTCGCTAAAAGAGGAGAATGTCAGCCAAAGAATAAGAGCAGGAAGTTCGCCTCATGCATGCATTAAATACAGATTTACTAAATAATCAGTGAGATCACACCTGATTTGTACGATTTGTCTCACACAGGTCTGAACCGCACCGTAGTTTATTCTCTGGCGGATTCATTCGATGGTTTATTTTCCATCGATCCGGTGACGGGAATAGTGGTTCTGGAGAAATCCCTGGACAGGGAGAGTCAAGAATCGTACCGAGCTCGAGTCCAGGCTACTGACAGAGCTGGGCAACAGGGGGCGCTGTCCTCACAGGTTAGTGAGAATCGACGCAGCTGTGGTTTTTTAAAATTTGATTCATTTATTTTTTGAATAAATTCACAGATCAGTTAGTCAAAACAGAGCACTAAAGCCAAAGTTATCAAGTTCTACTCACGTTTTCCTAACAGAAAATTAATAAAACTAAAATTCTGAGGAAAATTTTGAGGATTTTTGCTTTTTACGTGCTTCTACTTCACCACCAAGAAAAATATGCTTTAAAAATAACAAATATATGAATCTTTTCCAGTCATTAATAGCTTTAGTTTACATAGATGTGAAGTTACAGAATCCACCTTCAAAACAAAATGTTTTTCTACAGAAAGTGATGCAAGAATACTTGCAAGAAACCAGTTTCCCACTGGAATGCAGCTTGTTAGAGAAACAAAGTTGCAAGAAATGTTCTTTTTTTTGTTGGAATTGGTGCTTTGAACATTTTTGTAACATTTTCTAAATGTGGCCAGGTCACATGGAGCATACAACAGAAGACTGTGACAATCCTGCAGATTTTCTTGTCAGAATTCAGTCAAAACGTTTCTTAATCGTGTCAAAATACCCTCCTTGTATTTGTAATTTGGTCACTAACTCTCCCAAACTTGTCTCACATGAGTTCCAGACTCCTGCAACAACTTTGTGAATTTATCAAGACAATTCCAGCCGTTAGAAACTGGTTTCATGTTTGCTGGGAGTAAGATTGTTATTTAAACTTTGTTTAATTTGAGCTTTTTGTTTAGTCTGAATGTGCAAAGCAACTTAGTTACATCACAACTCAGTCAGTCATTGTTTCATGACATAAAGCGGCTTGAAAACCTGGCTGGAAGCAAAGGAAGCGGTGCGTGAAAAAGTCAGCTGACCAATTACAAAAACAGATTACAGCAGTTTCAATCCAGTGAGCCCCAAAGCCTTTTTGCTCTTCATGTTGAGTTAATGTAGGCCTTGATGTTTGTGCAGCTTACTGTCAGTTTGTGTTAGCGACACGCAGAAACCTTAAATGTTGCAGTTTGGATCCAATGCATGTTGCTTTTTGCTCCAGGGATTTAGGTTTTTTAACATTTTTTTCCTCTGGTTTCATCTGCAGAAAAAGACGAGCCGCAACATTTCCACCAGAACTGTTTGTAGTTTTACGTTAAAATGCACTTTTATTTTGAATAAATGGCTCCGAATTACACGTTACACCAAAGAAAAACAAGATAAAATAATTCCATGAACCAGATTTGTGTTCGCCGTGTTGGGGTTACGTGGATTTGCAGTTCTGTTCACTCTATAGTTTGGATTTAAAATTTTATGCACAAACTGTGATAAGTGCAATCTTTGCAGCTGTTCATGAAAATATACAAGTCAATGAATGAAATCATTTTGTTTACTAAAGAGATTAGATTAAAAAAAGACAGCTGGGTAGATTTTAATTAAGATAGGTTGTCAACAAACTGAGCTACAGCTCAGCTGGGAACTAAGGTGAAACAAACAAGGTGAGACTTTTCTTCTCAGGTGGATTTGACCATTCTGGTCCTGGATGTCAATGACAACGCTCCAGTTTTCCAGAGGCGGGACTACGCTGTTACTGTCCCGGAGGATGTCGCCGTGGGAACCGAGGTGCTGCGCGTGCTGGCGACGAGCGCCGACATCGGACCCAACGCTGAGATCACCTACAACTTTCGCACAGGCAACGAGTTGGGAAAGTTCTCCATCGACGGTAAACTGGGTGAGTATTTTGCTTGTGTTGTGATGTTGGTGGGGGAAAAAACGGCTCCTGGAATCAAAATAACAATGACTTTAATAAATCTACAAACGTCCCAAAAACAAAATAAAAAAGTGAGTCGAGTCGTTTCTGTGTATGTTGAGGCTCCATCGCGGTGGCTGATGACCTGGACTTTGAGGTGTGTAAGGACTTCTACATCACAGTGGAGGCCTGGGACAGTGGGGACCCTCCTCTTAGCACTGCTACCATGGTGATCATCGAACTCATGGACGTCAACGACAACGCTCCAGTCTTCGATCAGGACATCTACAACGTCCTGATCAGTGAGGATGCGTCTGTTGGACAGACGGTTACCAGGGTAACCTTTAGTTTTTGTGTGCTCCATTATTATCATTATCACCTGCTGCTAAAAGGGGGGAAACAGATATGATGCAATATAGATGCCACGGTTAATCAACAATAAAAAACACAAAAAAAGGCTCTAAATCAGTAAAATTCACAGATTTTGAGCTAAAATTTTGTGAGCTATTAGCTGAGAGTCACCCCAAGACATACTTTAGTTCCAACTGAAATCCTGAGATCGCCAAAATAAATCAATCATTTATTAACATCAGGCTCTAGTTTAAATTCCTGACATGAAAGGATGATGAACCTTTATTTTTTATTTTTTTAAAGGACTATAATGATGTATGTGCGTTTTGCAGGTATTTGCAGAGGATCTGGATAGCCAGGTGAATGGGCGAATCACCTACTCTATCCTTAAAGGAGACCGGAGCAACCACTTCTGGATCGACCCCGTTACAGGGGTGCTGAAAGTCAACAAGAGGCTCGACAGAGAACTAGTGAGGCTTGTTTTGATGTTTTTATAAGAACAGTAGAGGTTAAAGCTGCCCATCAAGGTCAACACGCTGTAAAATCACCTGATGCATACAAATACACTTCATATAAACACTTTAAATCTTTCCCTCATCCTCTAGGTGTCCAGGTACACGTTGTCTGTGCAGGCGTTTGACAGCGGCTCTCCTGCCATGTCCTCCACAGTCGCAGTTAACGTGGACATCTCTGACATTAACGACAACCCTCCTGTCTTCTCTCCCCCCAACTCCACCGCCGTCATGCAGGTACGTCTGTTAGGACCTTTATTTATGATTTGTTTGCTTTTAAATCACCTGATCTCTTCACCTCTGTGCTCCCAGCTCAACCAGGCTGCAGGCACCACCCTACTGACGCTGTCAGCGAGCGATAAAGACTCCCCAAGAAACGGTCCTCCCTTTGTGTTTCGCATAGTTTCTGGAAACGAAGGGAGTTTCTTCAGTCTGGATCAGACTGGAACTCTGAGGTCCAACCGAGTGTTTGGCCCTGATGCACCCAGAGACTTCGTTCTGGAAGTTCAGGTAGGAGTCCTGATTGTTTTAGTAGGCTGTTCCACTAGAGGAGGTCATTGTTTTAGTCTTCTGATCTAAAGTCCTGCACCTTTTAGCTAAAATATTCAGTCACAAATCATTTCTTCAGTTGATTTGCTCCAAATCTCTTTGTTTTGGTGTTTTAGGCGAGCGACTCTGGGAAGCCCAGCCTCACCTCGTCTTCCTGGGTTTTCCTGAGAGTCGTCGCTAACAGCCAGTACAAGCCCTCCGTCTCCCCCCTGGAAATCTTCATCGTTATGCTAACAGATACTTTCCCAGGAGGTCCGATCGGTCGGATCTACGCGACGGATCGCGACCCCAATGATGTTCTGTCATTTACCCAGAAGCCCGAGCCTAAGAGCATGTTTAAGATCAACAAGCATGACGGGAGCATTGTAGCTCTGCCAGGCCTTGAACCTGGGAGGTACGCACACACTCAACACACACAGTATTCTTATAGGTAAAAACATATTATTAGAGGTAATAGGTTGTTTTTCAGGTACCAGATGAATGCTACAGTGAGCGACGGGCGGTTTGCTGTGATAGCTGACGTGTCAGTGCAGGTGGAGCAGCTGACGGATGTTTTGCTGAGGCGTGCTCTGACCTTACGCTTCAGCTCTCTTTCCTGGGAGGAATTAATTAGTCGCTACCTGAACCAGATTAAATTAACTCTACGGGTACTAGCTGGCTGGAAGTGGTCGCCGGGGCAGCCCGATCCGTTTCACGTACTCAGTGTGCAGCCAGTGAGGGGTACGTCGGACGTCGACTTGGTTCTGGCTGTGGAGAAGCCGGAGGTGGCGGACGGCGGGCGGATGGAGGGGTTTTACTCTCAGGAGGAGCTGTCAGCGAAGCTGCAGGAGGCTGCAGCTCGGGGGCAGATGAGAGGGGTCCTGGCTGGGGCGGCTGTGATGGGTAGTGCATGTTCTGGAGAACTGGACTGTGGGGAGCAGGTGTGTGAAAACACACTGATGATGGAGGGCAGCCTGCCTGTTACCTACAGCACAGAGAGGATCAGCTTGGTGGCACCGAGGTTTGGACGCACGGAAACCTGCACCTGCCCAGGTCAGACCCACAAATCCAACATGAAAGTTTTATTTAATTTATTGTAATGTTTCTATCTTAGTAGGCTGTTATTCATCAAAAACAGACAATTAATGCTTATTATTTTAAGCATAAATTACTTTTTATACATGTAAATTATATTATGCATGCTCCCCTTTTTAAAAACAGGAGGAACGTGTCCAACTCCTCTGGAGCTTTGTGAAGGTCAGTCCTGTCCTGCAGATATGCAGTGTGTCCGTTCTGGTCCAACAGCGCCATCTGTCTGCCAGTGTCAGCCTGAGAGAGCGCAGGAGTGTGCAGGTACCCTTACTGGCTCCCACTCCTTCTCCTCGTCTCAAATCGACAACCAGAGTGCACTGAATGTATAGGAGAAGGGTTTTTTTTCTTTGCTGTGTGGCTGAAACTTGTCCTCCTCCCCTCTGTCTGTTCAGGTCAAACCTCTCTGAGTTTCTCTGGGAACAGTTACATCAAGTACAGAGTGACAGAGAGCGGCCAGAGTGGAGAGATGAGGCTCAGCCTGAGGATAAGAACCCTCCAAAGACGAGGAGTCATTATGTTCACACGCGTCAATCCCTGCACCATGCTCAAGGTGACATTCTGACTCAGCTTCACGTTAGAAAACAAAAATTCTAATCATTTGTTTTAAAGACTCCTTTTTGCAATTTTTTCAGATTGAAGAAGGTCGACTTTGGTTCCAGCTGGACTGTGACAACACCCTTGGCATTATGGGTATCTCTGACAGACCCATAAACGATGGCCTTTGGCATTCGGTTGCTTTAGAGCTGACCAGGAACTACACCCTGCTGTCACTGGATGACAGCTACGTGGAGCGCCGCAGAGCAGCACGAGCACCTGTCCGTCTTTGGCCTCTGGCTCCAGATTCGTCCTTTTTCTTTGGGGCTCAGGTGAGGCAGACGAGCAGCCAAGGCAAGAAGCCCGGCCTTGGACCTGAGGACGAAGATGGACGGCCAGAAGTCGGTGACCGTGAAGTGAGGGGCCCTCCGAGGGCTCAGGACGGCTTCCAGGGGTGCCTGGGCTCGCTGGTGCTGAACGGTAATGAGTTGCCACTCCAAAACAAGAGGAGCCGTTTCGCTGAGATAGCCAGGCTGAGCCAGGTCAAAGTGGGTTGTGTTCTTTATCCGGATCCTTGCATCAGCCAGCCCTGCCTCAACGGAGCCGTCTGCAGCAGCCTGCCCTCCGGAGGTCTGTACTCCATCATGACTCCTAATTATCCTGCAGCTGTATTTAAAAAAATCATGCAACTACTAACTATCATATGCAACAATAAATTCCAATTAGTCAAACTGGTTTATTGTTATTGTACTTTTGCAAAAAATACAATTTTGACCTAAATATTTAAAAATTTCCCTGAAAAAAGTCAGTATTTTATTTGATTTATATGATTTCTGTTCAACAGGCTTCCTGTGCAGTTGCAGCAGTGGGTTCACTGGGGAGCGCTGTGAAACAGAACTGACATCCTGCAGGCCAAACCCATGTCTGAACGGGGGAGACTGCAAGCTGGTGGGCAGCACCTTCCTCTGTGGCTGTCCGAGAGGACTCAGGGGACTTATGTAAGATTAAAACACACACACACACACACACACACACACACACACACACACACACACATAGACAGAGGAATTTGTATTTCACAACAACAACTGTAATAAAATAATAGTGTGTTCTGATTTTTAAATACAGTTACTAACATGTCAAGCACCTTCACTAACTCACATCAGCACACATGAAGCCAGTGTTGTTGTTTTTCTTATTATTGTGTTTACTTATTGTGGGGGATAAATTGGTGTTTCTAATTTAATTCAGCATAATTCTTGGTTGAAAAGCCTATAATCATTCTCATAACGCCTTCTTAATTACAGCTCAGTAATTGCCTTTGAAATAACCTCTGAGCTCATGTGGTTGTTCACCAGATCCACCACTAGAGGGCAGTTTTTCATCAAAGCAGGATTTGGTTATTATTATTCTTAAAATAAAGATAGAAAAGCTCTGCTGAAGATTTATAAGAAAAATAATTAATTTAGGTCATCATTTTTCTGTCATCAGCAAAAGAAATCTGCCACTTTAACATCTGGCGATTAAATTATCAGCTGATTGATTAATAAGAGTCTAAAAAGTGTATTTAATCAACAACAATATTTATTATTCCTATGAACTTTTAAATTATCCACAGAAGGCTAATGATAATAAATTACAAACTTGGAAAGAAAAGTTTTAAAATAAATGGAAAAAAAAATCAGAACAGAAATGAAAACAATTCATTTTAGTTACAAAAACATTAAACATCTGTTGAGTTCAGCTGATTATAAAATCATTTTTTTAATGATGATTCCTTAATTATCAGTTTTATGAGTAAAAAAATATCAAGAATACTTTTTTAAATGACCATAAATGGCTAAAATATCCTAAAAAGTATAATTTAATACATGAAAAAGTATATTCACCTCACAGGTTTGATCTGTTTTTGTAAATTACTGTTGGCTGTTTGTGATACTAGTAATGTCTCTCTCATCGATTGTGTCCCACTCGTCTTCACTGAATCGTTTTATTTCAGCCACATTGAAGGGTTTTCCAGAATGAATGGCCTGTGTGAGGTCAAAGGTCAGAGAATGTCCTTCAGGCTTTTCTGGTTCGTTGGGGTGTTTTTGTTACATGTCAGATTAGTTCAGCAGAGATGATGTTTAAGCCTGCAGGGCTTTAGATGTTCTGGGTTCTTCTGATGAATGTTTTTAAAACAGGACATGCTGTGTTGCTTTTTGAGATCTTTTAGCTTCCTTCATGTTGTCAGACAGGTTCTATTGAAGTGATTTATTAATTCTACAGGTCTGGTTAGTACATCAGACCGGGGTGTGTCTGGTCAGCTCTCAGAACAATGTCGCTAATCACAATTAATTCCTGATTTAACAAAGAAAGGATTACTCTTTTTTTACACAGGACCAGTTTGGTTTGGATCCTTTTTTCCCTTTAATAAATTGAAAATGGTATTTTATATTTTCTTAGGTGATTTTAGTGTGATACAGATTTTTTTCCAATGCAAAACATTTAGGTGTGATAAATAGGGATACACCGATACCACGTTTTGGAAACCGATACGATACGATACGATACTTGGTTCTGAGTATTTGTCGATACCGAGTACTGATACTGATACTTCTACTGCACAAAAAATGCAATGAAGTGGAAGACAGGTTTTATTTTCTTCTATTGTTGGTTAACTTTAACAAGTACGAGTATATGGTATTGGTATCGGCCTGATATCAATACTGGTATCGGTTAACTGTAACGAGTACAAGTACATGGTATCAATATCGGCCCGATATGATACTAGTATCGGTTAACTTTAACAAGTACGAGTACATGGTATAGATATCGGCCTGATATGATACTGGTATCGGTTAACTTTAACAAGTATGAGTACATGGTATTGATATCAGCCCAATACGATACTGGTATCGGTTAACTTTAACAAGTACGAGTACATGGTATCGATATTGGCCCGATACGATACTGTTATCGGTTAACTTTAACAAGTACATGGTATTGGTATCAGCCCGATACGATACTGGTATCAGTTAACTTTAACGAGTTTGAGTACATGGTATTGATATTGGCCCGATATGATACTGGTATTGGTTAACTTTAACAAGTACGAGTACATGGTATAGATATCGGCACGATATGATACTGGTATCGGTTAACTTTAACAAGTACGAGTACATGATATCAGTATTGGCCCGATACGATACTGGTATCGGTTAACTTTAACAAGTACGAGTACATGATATCAGTATTGGCCCGATACGATACTGGTATCGGTTAACTTTAACAAGTACGAGTACATGGTATAGATATCGGCACGATATGATACTGGTATCGGTTAACTTTAACAAGTACGAGTACATGATATCAGTATTGGCCCGATACGATACTGGTATCGGTTAACTTTAACGAGTACGAGTACATGGTATCGATATCGGCCTGATATCAATATCGTATTGGTGCATCCCTAGTAATAAGCAAACAGAAAAAAATCTGTAATATATGTGTAATTATGCATTTGATGAAGATTTGACTGGGAAGTCACAGATATGTTTTAGAAACGGTAAAATTGTGAAAGATGTTGTCGTTTTACTCAAAATCAAATTTATTCTAAATCATTCTGGTTGTTCAGCGATTGTTCCATATTTCACTCGCTGTGTAGAAGTTTGTTTATTTTATAAAAAAAAAGCATTGATCTTCTCGCTATAAAGAGACCACTCTATGCCATTATTTATTGAATACAAGGTACTGAGGTTTTATGATTCAGTTGATTTTAAAATATTACAACGCTAATAAAAACATCTGATCAATAAATATTCAGAAAATGTTTGAAAAAAGCATAAGTAGTTATATTTTAAAAGGAACTGAAGTCTTTTAAAACGGAGATTTAGAACCAAAGTGAAGAAACTGAGTATTTCAACCTTAACAAGGAGATTAAAGAATCACTGAATATATTTTAAAAAGTGTTAAATAAAGGGTATTAAGGAATTATGAAAATGTAAATTAAGATCTTGTCTTTGACTGTCTGAAAACTAGAACAGTAATGCGATCAAATAATCTGTGATTAAGTTTGAAATTAAGAAAAGCGATGTGATAATAATGAATATAAATACATTTTATTTTGTAAAAAAAGGAGCAGAAAAACTAGATTTCTTCTCTCTGCTCCTCTTCATTCACTTTTGTTTAGTGTTAACTTTTAAATGCTGTTTATATTTTCTTTTAAAAGACTTTAAAAAATAAACTTTATATAAATACTTGCGCTTTTATTTTTTAAAAAGATAAACAATTTAAATCGTCCTTTAAAATGCTTTTTCTTCTTTCATCTAAAAAAACCCCTCTTGCGAAGCACTTTGAAAAAATCCCATCAATGAAAAAAAATAATTGAAAAGAGAACTGTGTGTATTTTCTCTCTCCATCTCAGCAGGACGCCATGTTTGATGTAAAATAATCAGCGATCTGTGGGAGTTTAGCGTTTACGTGTGTGTTTTTGCATTTGAACACATTTTAATCAGAAGCATCTAAATGAAGATAACAGAGAATCCATAGAAGATAATCCCTCGATTCAACATTAGAAAGTCCCTCTTTAAAAGTTTATCTTCATTTTATTTTCTCTCTACACACACTGTCATGCTTTCATCTTCTCTTTCACTTTGAAACAAATCCTCCTCTCTGCTGCCATGCATAGTAATGCTTTTGTCTTCTCCTGCACAGATGTGACGTGGATGTGAATGAGTGCGAGCAGGACGGCTGTGGGAGTGGGGGAGAATGCGTCAACACGTTCGGATCCTTCCTTTGCAACTGCTCCGAAGGATACGGGGGTCAGTTTTGTGACGAGCAGACCCCGGGGGACGACACGCAGGTAGAGTTTTAACGATGCTCCAAGTAATTCAGCGTTCACCTAATTGAACTTTAAACACAGGCTGCCTTGTTTGTGGAGCTGCAGCCTCCTGGCAGGCAGGCGCCTTCACCAGCTCCGTCCTCGTCCTCACAGCAGACGAAGGAGAGTGTGGTCATGAGTAAATTACAGCTTCTATTTGAAGTCGTTATGCTCGTGAGTTTCATTAGCAGAGCACATCTTCAAATGAATTCACTTCGTTTACTTTACCTATCATTTTAATAAGCCAACACCCCTAAAAACACACCAGTTTTTTAAAGTTTGCATGAGCCCAACCTTTGATTAGGACTTATTTAAAGGACCTTTAGCTTTGGAAGAGCCTCGTTAGGTTTATAGGAACGATCCCAGAAGCTTGACACACTTTTCCTGTAAAACTTTCTTCCATTTATCTCCAGAATAAGTTGCTTTTAGGATCGGGTCCAGATGCCAGTTTGGTCGCCTTCCCAGAGTCTCGAAGCCACTCCTGTGGTGGAGTTCTCGTTGTTGAATTGGCTTGTGACGCTCAGCCCGTTAGACATGATTTAAAGTCAGGATTGCTCTTCATTTCTCCTGCTGTCTGAGTCCTTGATGCACGGAAACTTTCCCACATTTTCCTCCACGTGTATTCTCGTAAATTCTGACCAAAGTTTATTTTCTCTCTGGTGTTCTTAGAACTGTTAGAGACTCTTTTGGGAAATAGGAGACTGCGAGTTCTCCACCACCCCATTTGGCCAAACCTGAAGGTGCCCCTGAGCCAAATGAGTTTTTGTCTCACTAATTTCCACCATGGAGCTCATTGACCATTGTCTCGTGTCCTTCGTCTCTCATTGCGACGTCCAGAAGTTTAGTGGTTCAAAACTTTCTCCTGCTCGACTTTGCTTTTGAGTATATCCTCTTCAAATCAATGCCTTAAAGGCACACTATGTAACTTTTTCATATTTTAAAAATCTTTTTCTCGAGCAAGTATTTGCTAATCTGACCCTTTACAGGGTTAATGAAAAGTCACTGCGTTTGCACCTTCTGAGTCTCCGGTTCGATGCCCTGAAGTCTCACAAAGTCACGTATCTCAGGTGTTTCTGAGCAAAGACGATGCTAACGTTTTTACAGCAGTGACCTAAAACGGACACTAGGGGGTGCTAAAAACTGCATAGTGTGCCTTTAACACAAACACGTCCTGCACATCTAGGTGATTTTCTAAAACTTTTTTGACTCTGATGAACGAGCAGCAGCTGTAAGACCCTAAATAAGCAGGTGTGTGTCTGCCTAATTATTAGACATGAATTTAATTAGACAAACTTCAGTCTAGTTGTTGAAGCTTCTCAAGGACGGTTGGTACAGTTAGATGTAAGAACCGAAAATACCTAGAAAATATCCAGAATACGTAGAACCTAAATAGAGTAAAAGGCAAATAAACACATGGAAATATGTGATTTCAGGCCTATTTAAGAAAGAACATGAATCAATAAAACACTTCAGTTGTGGAAAATTCAATTAATCTTAGGATAAATCTAAAACATCCACACATTTCTTTAAAATGTTTTATGAATGCGTCGTGTTCTGAGTCTGCAAATGGAATTAAAGTCGCCCCTTATGACAAAACGGGCTTTTATTATTGCCTTGAAGGCCACAGAATACAGCTTTTACACTAAGGTTTGTCTGTACTCCTGAAGGTCTCGACTCCTAGAACTTTTTTGCGTTTTACTAAAATATTTCATCAAATATTCTATTAAATCAAAGGTTAGGAGTATTTATCATTTCCTTTTGCGCTTCAGCAATTAAAGTATTACTATTGTAATTCTCTGCATTGTGGAAATGCAACTGATTTACAGGAAAGAGTTCTTTTAAGTTTATTAAACCTAGCTGTTTCTGGGTTTTCTGAACTCGTTGGATTCTGTTCATCCCTAAACCCTGGACAACCCTGCTGGTGACGGCGTGTGTTTCTCACTCTCAGTAAGAGATGCTGAGTCCTGAATTCTGTAATATTTCTCTCCTTTTCATGTTTCAGGCTGAGCCGCTGTCTTACGTCGGACCAGGAGAGATAATAGGCATCGGAGTTCTTGCCTTTGTCATCATTTTCCTGCTCATACTCTTCATCGCCTTCAGGAAGAAAATCAAATTCAGGAAGGAGTCGGATCCGGGACCCGGGACTCAGGCTGTGATGGGAATCTCGTCCATTTCCACAGAAACCAACTACACGCTGCACAAGGCGGGCACGGGGGCGGAGGGGATCGAGTTTAAAGCCGTGCGTTTATCGGGTTCACCAGAGTCCACGGGCGTCTACGGCGAGGTGGGGGGCGGCACGGGGGGCCCACCCCAGGTCATGGTGCGTCCCACCGCCCACTCCGCCCTCCCGGGAGCGCTCGGAAAGCAGAGGAGCACAGATGGCGACAGGACCACTTCCAGTGAAAGCAGCCAGGTGTGCCTTAATGGAGACGTTTTATTTCTGTGACTCCTGCATCAAAATACAACTAATGTACCCAACTTTAGTTTTTAGGGAGGAAAAAAGAGGGATTGCCACGCAGGCAACAATCATTTAGGTTTTATGGAACAAACAGGAGGCAGTTTAGCATCATGCACCATGTTTTATAGCCCTTCTATGACATCCCTGTGATTGATTCCTATATTGCATGGTGCAGTTGTTTATTCAAACAGCTATTAGGTCAGACGTAAAGCTGCTGAGGCAGCATTTTCTGGTTTCAGAGCAGACCCACTAAAATGTTAGTTTAAGGCAGGAAGATTGATGGGTTTTTAAGGTGGACCTGCAGTGTTTTTTGATGAAAACAAGTATGACATCTAATTATGTTAAAGTCATGTAAAAAAAAAACAAAAAACTGGGAACTATGCGCCACCTAGCTGTGATTTTTGTTACATGAACCCGTCCCTAAAAATTCTATTCATGCACAAATACTATATAAATTTAAAAAGCAATTGTTTGGTTTCTTGTTCTAGAAATCAAACACATTGTGATTTTTTTTTAAATTTAATATAAAACCCCGTAGAGGAATGCCTGTTGGTTTATTTGGGTTTTAAAGCAGGTTAAATCCCCTTAAGCAGCTGCTGCTGTAGAGCTTTAGCACTCAGACGGGACCTAAAGGGATATTTGCTGATCTGAGCGCTGGATTTGTGAATGTTAGAATTCGTGGTGAAGGAACAAAGTGTGTGAGGCTGATTCATAATAAACACTATAGTCACAAGAAATGTTTTAACCCTTATTTAGTCAGGATATATCCCATTTAGATTAAACTTTTATTTTGCATGGAGACCTGAAAGGGAGTTGGCGGTTCAGTTTGATAAAAGCCAGGTCGGGGTTTGAACCCTGGGCCCTGGAGGGCGACCACTCCTCCCCTAGGCCACGGTTGCTCCATGGCATTAAACATTAAAGGTTACTGTGTCTTTAGGATCGATTGGGACAGCTGTGACTGTGGCTCAGGGATAAGAGCAGCTGCCTAATGAGCAGAAGCCCAGGGTGTGTATCTCTGTACTTTTAGCGATTTATCGCCTGAATTACCAGACAGATTATTGTGAAACTCTCAGGAATCAATAATTAGATGTTCATCTACAAATAGTTAACTTCCAGAGTCAACCTGATTAAAGATGGCCGCCACAGGTAATCGAAATTAGCAAACACAAAAATGACAATAACTCAATTTTTCGTATCTCATTCCCTAAAGAGGACATTGGCTTCTTGCACTGTAATATTTCATTCTTTTCAATTTAGACCTATAATAAATGTTTAAAACAATGCTTATTTAATAATCTGGGAAAAAAAATAGGAAAAATAAAAATTTCACACCAGAACAAGTTCAGGTCTCAGGAGGATGTTGAGTTTTCGGACGTTGTGATGCTGCATGCTATAATAAAGTTTTATCCAAAACAACTTTAGCTCCACCATTAAAGATTGTTTATTTAGATTAGAAATTATAGATATTACCAGCTGAATCTTAAAGTGTCTTTTGTCATCTCTACAGATGAGCAGCTTCCTGTCGGACGTGTCTAATATCCGAAGTGCGACCAACAGGAGGGGCATCGCGGTGTGCAGCGTGGCGCCCAATCTGCCGTCGACTTCGGCCCGGCGCTCTGAGCTCGGCCCGGCCTACAAGGTGTCCTGGGAGGGAGAAGAAAAGAGAGAGAAGAGCCTGCAGAGGCTTCGAGACGACAGAGAGGAGGAGTGGGGCCAGAGGGCTTTTGAGCTGGAGAGAACCCACAGGGACGGCAGTCCTCACGGTAAATTCACAAAAGGTGAAGTCATTGTGCTGCCACCATCTTTACAGAGAGGTTTCACATTCATATCAGCCTTTTGATTGCAAATATCAAAGAAAATGCCTACTTGAAAAAGATCATTTTTAAAAAAATCAAAGAATTTAAAACGTTTCTGCCCCCAAAAGTCAAACTAAATAAAAAAGCAAGCTTCCTCATGAGTTTTCTGCCATTTTCTTCCCATCCACGCTTCAAGGACTTTTATTTTGTCAGCTCTGAGGTCTGTAAGCTGAAGGAAAGCGGTGAGACGTTACTGTCAGATAATCAAGTTCCAGTGTGATGTTTAGCTGCCGACGCCGTCAACAAGAATGCAGTGGAGTTTGTTCCCTGCCTGAGAAATAATCACGCTGCGTTTCGGTGCCAGGGTGGACGTCAGATGTTTCGATCCCTCCGTCTAACCTGTTGTTTGAATAATAAAGCTTCCTGCTTGTTAATTATTGATTTCTCTCTGTGGGAATAGGAAATGAGCAGTTTTATTTGTTTGCTCCCCTGCTGCGTGAATGCAGGGGGAAAAAAAGGAAATAATTTTAGAAAGCACACACCCCAGGGTTCACAGCCACAGCACAGTCCGTTAATTAAAACCTGATTAAGCTAAATATCCCTCTGATTTACAGATTAGTACATTAATAACTATTTTACTCTTATAACAATCAGCATTGAGGTAAATACTGGTAATTTTTGGACACCTGCTTCATCAGCATCAGATAAAAATTGATAACTATTTAGAAAATTCTCCCCAAACAAATTAAAAGTCTCGTCCCGCTCGGGTTTCGACGACCGTTCATCCAAAATACGAGACGTCTTGGAAATAAACCATCTCGGCGGATGTCAGCTTGAAATGCCACAACTATTACTGTGGCAATTACAGGACGGATTACAGAAAGCAATTTGTGACAACGTATTAGTTGCTGAAAAGGAATTGGGGTTAAAACTGTTGGAGCTTAGGATTGAACCTCTGTTTGGCTCAGCGTTGGTGATAATAAGTGTTTTTATTTGAAATGTTCTTACTTGGAAGAAAAAAAATTAATGGAAAAAGCAACAAACTAGTAAACCTTTGCTAATAAATGTATCATATTCACACTGAATCCTGGATAATTAGGTGTTTTTAATGAAATGTAATTTAGCATTTTAAGTCGGATGATTAAAAGGTGTGAAAGTTAAGATTATTATGTTATTTGAAGAATTCCCTCACCTGGATTGTGAGTCAGAGCAGCAGCTGCTGCACCGCCTGTCTTTTTTAGGTTGACTGATGGAGCTGCGTCCACTCCCACAGGAGTGTCTCCCCGACTCCAGGAACCCTGGACCATGACCACGTAGCTCAGGTTGAGGAAGCGAAAGTAGACGAGCGAGCGTCGTCCTGCACCTCTCTGATGTGGAGGAGAGCTAAGCTGCAATTTAAAGTCAACAAAGCTAAAGTAATAAAAGTTCATGATGCGTTTTTATGTTTTCATCTTTCTAAAATCTACTTAATTTAAGATTTCGTACCAGAACAACGCTCTTTTATCACTTCTTGCTTTGCTTTATATAAAAAAAATGACCTTTTAGTTTCTTTGTTTTGTTTCCACAAAACAGTTTTTTTTAAGCACAATAAAGTTTTTCTTTCCACTGAAAACAACTCAACCTTTATTCATGTAGCACTCATAAAACATGGTGAAGTGCTGAACATTGTGCAACATAACAAAACTTTAAAAACAGAGAACTATAAAAACATTCAAGGGTAAAATAATAAAAGCAATGCAAGTTGGTATAAAAGCAATGCAAGTTGGTGCATGAGTCACACTTATCCAGTATTAAAAGCTGAGATAAATGTCTTTAAAAGAGATTTAAACGTTCTAAGGCTCTGTGTGTGCAGAGCGAAGGTGCAGCAGCTGTTCCAGAGCCTGGGGGCAAAGGCTGGGTCACCTCAGGACCTCAGCCTGGTCTTAGAGACCTACAACAACAACTCCTGATTTACTGAAATCCCCTCAGTTTGAGGCAAAACCTTTTTCCTAAGTGTGTTTGAAGTCAGATTAAATGCAAAGTTTTAAGATTGAACTAATAGCAGACTGAACAAAGATCAGATCTTTTCAATGAGAGATTAGCTTTAAATGAGTTGAGTTAACCTTTTAGCAAAACATTCAAAGTGGGTTATAGGACATCTATTTTTAAACCATCAGTTTGGGATTACGTTGTTAATCTGGCTAAAATATTATCACCTTTCAGCTGAAACTCCCTCAGGCTGCACCAGAAGAATAACTGCTGGCTGCTGTTTGAATATTCATACAATTCTATGTAAAAAAAAAAATGAAAAATGGAAGATTGTTCATAGCTTGCACAGTGTCTTGCAATTTATTAGAAATATCAGCATTGACATATGCGTGCGCGCCAGTTCCATCTGCTACAACGCTAGTTCGTGCACCATTGTGTTACGTCGTGGTATCAATCAGCCCCTGATCACACACTGACGAGCTGCAGAGGGAGCTGAGCAGCCCGTTAGTTTCACTTTTGCTTGCAGAATGCTGCGCGCTCATGCAGCTGCATACCTGAGCTTGAGCACCTCAGTGGCAAAATTATGTGCACCCCCTGAACACTGATCCTTTCTGTTCCGCCTGTTGAAAAAAATATACATTTACCAGAAGTGACTTTCAATCACATCAGCAGAGTTGCTGCTTTCTACCTCCATGCAGTTTTAATTTAGCAAACGACCCAGAGTCTAGAGCCCCTGATCTACGCTCTGACAATCTCCTCCTTCCTTTTCACAGTCTGAACAATTATATGAAACCAGGCATTATATTGCTGCGAGATTAAAGCACCTGGTGGAGTAATGTACCCGTCTCCACCTCGGTTCAACAGTTGCAGACAGTCTTAAGAGCCACATGCTAACTCACTGTGACACCCAAGTAGCTGCTACGGCCCTCTGACACTTGTCAGACAATCACTCAGAATCAACCGAATGCTTTGAAAAGACTCGACGAGGAAAGGCTGGTCAGGATCACGCTGGTTTAGAAGGATCCATTTATATGAAATGTGCCTTTGCTGGCATGTGAGTCAAAAGCTAACTGAAGAAAGTGGTAGAATTCTCCACATGAATGTTTGAAGTTCCTTTGCACACAAAATGTTTGGTCTTGATAGAAGAGCTTTGGTTTCTGTCTTTTTCTCAACCCACCTCCCACAGCAGCATGCAGATAATGAACTTTTCATGCAGCGGAGATGTTTTTTTAGGAGTCTACGGAATCACGTGAGAACAAATAACTCAAATTTCATGCAGGATTATTTAATTTAAATAGTCCACATGTGTATAGATTGATTATATTTCCACATCTGGAGAAGATTAGATAAAACATTTTTCAGTTCCAGCTTCACAGAAGAGAGAATTCACGTTGTTTCTCCCACACATAACAGATTAATTTATCATCATTAGGATGCACTCCACACTACTTTTATACATTTTATAAATTCAACTCATTTGATTTGTGTTTGATTAGCCTGTTTATAAGGGATCCAGCTCAACGTCAAACTGATGGGCATGTAAAGGTTTATAAAATGGTGTTCTCATAAACCGTTATAACATTTTAAATTGGTTTTCAGAAAGCAGAAATCCTCTTTTTAACTAGACCTCACTGTTATTAGCTGTTAGCCAGTTAATTCAGTAACTATTTCTCCAAACTGAGGTTGTTTAAAGTGATTTATCACAAACTCCAAAGGCCCATCGGCCAAATGTTGAACGTTTGCTTCTGGCCTGTAAGAGAACATTTTATGTCATAACCAGCCCATGGGTGAGCCATAAAATATTGGTAAAACTACAAGTCCCAGAATGCACTGGGATGGGCCACGCTGTCACAAAACCTCCTCTCAGGTGCTGCTGGGGAAAAGGGTAAGCCTCTATCGCAGCTCTTTTTGTTTAAAACAGAACAAACGTAGAGCTGAGTTCATACAGAAAATCGTTCTCATTAAATTAGTTTGATGTTGATGAGAAAAAACTCAAAGGAACTCTAAAATCTGCTTGTGAGCTTCAAAAAATTAAGTCGAGCAACATTTAAATGATTTATTTATGACATCTGGAAAAACATGAAAAAATCTGACATCCCTGAGCTTCAAACAACAGGTAGAATATTAGATCCACATGATCTGAACTCTCCTTTAGGGTATAGGAAGTGAGCATCTTGCGATCGCTGCTCATAAACGCTTGTGTTTTTGTGCCGGATGTTTCAGAGCTGGCGGACGATGTGGCGTGTCTCTCAGACTCCACCTCTGAAGAGCGGTCCCTCAGCTCCTACACATCAGAGTCCTTCGATGACAACGGTAGGAATGTTCTGCTGACGCATCACTTTACAATCCCCAAAACCCCTCCGCTAACTACTATTTTGAAATGATGCAGCACCACTTCTGCATGTTAGACATTCCTTTAATGATTTTATCATCGTTCATGTCAGAGTTTCAAGCTAAGGTAATGGAATTATGGCCATTTTGGTCAAATCTTGACAACAATAGTATGTGCAATCTGCAAAATATCACAGGATTTTGCATGATTTCTGATTTTAGCTGCTACTACTGCAGCTAGATATCTAAAATTTTTAGTGTTTAGTCTAATGTTACTTAGAAATGGAGGACTTCTTGAATTAGATTGACCCCAAAAAGAAACCAGTTGTAGATGCAACAATTATTTTCAAAATGTTTCACTAAAATAAGAGATTTGATGGATTGCTGCTCTACATTGCTGTAATTTAGCATCAATTCAATGATTGAACCAACAGTAAACTATGATTGTAGCAAGTAAAATTACATTTTTGTGTATTTTGATTAAAGTTTCAACCAACCGTATCAAAGAAAACTTTTCAAAAAAGGACTTGTAGACATAATCCAAGTAAAAATTCTGCAGCTGGGCTGTTTATTTCCCTTAAAGCTGATCAGAATTAGGGTGGATTATTAGTTTACTTCATGCTGTGAGCCAATCAGGAGGGAGGTCTGCAGCTGGACCCTTCTCAAAAGAACACTTTGTTTGGATAAAACAGTTAGATATTGGAGAAAAAACTTGTGTTTGCCAAAGTAAAACACAAAAACTACAAGTTCCTTTCATGTCTGAACCACTGGGACCCCATGTGCTGAATCCCAAGTCTTTAACAATGCTGGGGTTTTTTGTTCTCGTCTTCCTTTTTTTGGCATCTTTTCACACCTGAACAGATTTATCATTGCAGATGAATATCGTTTAAAAAAGGTTGTGTAGAATTCTCTTGTGTGCGTCCTTCCCAGATAACTAAGTCTCATTGATTTTCTTGACCAAGTTTAAGAGAGAGGAAGTCCAACCACCTGACCATGTGTGTGCATGTACCTGGTGTTCTGTTCCTTAGATAGAAAATCCATTTTCTTTTCTTCGTATCCATCTAATTAGTGTAGCTGCATTAAAAACAAGCCTCATAAATTCCCTGCTCCCCTATAGGACCCGCACACACATGACATGTGGAGAAAAGAGGAAAAACACGCGTTTGAGAGACATTCCTGAAAATGAACTTCACATCGCCTTATTTAAAACTCAACACGCGTCTTACTCTGCTGATAAATGTGCTGAAATTGCCTCTGTTCTTCTTTTCTCTCTCTGTGTTTTCTGCCAAGCCTCCATAGTGACCGTCATACGTCTAGTCAACGATGCTGTTGATGATATTGAAAGTGAAGGTATGAAAGAAAATCATCTTTTGTAAACTCTGTTTTCCTTTGTGACTCATCTGATGCCAAACCATTTGCTCAGTGGAAGAGACAAAAAAAAGTAAAAAGATAAGGCAGCCGCGCCTCTGTTCTCGAATCCCCTTTCTTATTAAGAATAAAGCATCCTGCTTAGATTTCCAATATTTCTGTCAGTTTCTGACACTGACTCTCTTTCTACTTCAGTTTTCCCCTCTTTGGTTTGTGTGTTGTTTGTCTCAGGCGTTCTCTGACTTTGGCTTTCTCTCTCCCTTTGAAGTGTCAAACATGGACAAAGAACAGCAGTGGAATAGCCCTGGTGAGTGAGACACAAAGCAGCAGAAAAACATCTTATTAAAAAGCCATCCTCCTGAATTCATTTCTCCCGCTCTGATCCTAAACTTCTTCCGTTTTCTTTACATTATTTTCCGTTGACACCTTTATCAGAGCCTATACAGTAGAGCTGTTTATGCTAATGTTTTGATACCCAGGTTTTCAGTCTGAATAAAGGCTTCCAGTTTGCAGGTTGTGGGTTTCTGGGGAAAGGTTATGAACAATGAATGTCTTCCCTGTAGCAGATAGGTCTTTGAATTAGGGCTGCATGATATTAGGAAAACCTGTGATGTGGGATAACGATAAAGTTCTTATTGTTACGATGACGACATCACATGAGAGATGAACAAATACTTAAACATGCAGGAACAATGGAGATGAGTCATGTTTCCCCTTGTGGTTATGGCAAGCCAAATTTGCCCCAAAACATCACATGAAGGGGGGAGATTAAATCGATTCGTCCTGGTCTCGGTCCGGACCGACCCAAAGTTACGATCACCGGGAAAATGCCCGATGGCCAGTCCTCTACCAGACCTAGAGCAGCTTCCATTGGTGTAAGCGACTCAGCGCGGACGTGAGGGGACACATACGCCTTCTTACGCTGGACACAGGTCCGTCCGCGGTCTCTGCGCACAGCACCAGGTCCGTTGGGCTGCATGTTTTATTGGTGGATATTTTTGCACTCTTGGATCAAATTATTGTTGGGGACAAATCAGTGAATGCTGGGTATTTGTGGGGACACGCCACCTCCGTCCATGCCAAGTTTACACCCTTGTGTCCTTTGACAAAATGGCATGTTTTCTGGACCTTGAATGCTGCTTTATACGTCACTCAGCTGCCAGACACACAGGCGCCGCTCGCTGGCAGCTGGCATGAAGTACTGCGTTTATGTGAAGTTTTTGCTGTCTTTTATTTGTGATTTTTTGCCATTTCTGAACCAGACGGGTTGAAAAAGTGACATTTTGTGGTGGTTTTAGCTACGTGGTTGCCACAGCAGTTCAACGTGTCTTGCAGAGTACCTGTGTTTGTAGAACGCCGTCTCTCTTGTAACCAAAATATCTCCAAATGAGAGACATGCTGTTTCTTTAACCACAAGGTCGTCGTCTCCCACATTTTCTCCACTTGTTTTGCTCTCAGCCATTGCAACGCCAAGCTAACTCAGGTGTTTGCCATCTAACGGCGTCCACTTGGGGACAGCTGTCTAACATAAAAGGATCAAACTGATTGGCCACATATAGGAAGGGCTACAGTTGATTGGCCAAATATGTCAAGTTTCCATGTGTAGACACAAAGAAATGATAAACAGCATGTATGGAAACATTGGAGGAATTGCAGTTTCTGCCATGTTTTGCAAGTTGCCTCTAAAAAACATTGATATATTATGGAGCACTAGCTTGAATGTTCTCATTTTGCTTTATCTCCGTTGTGTTTGTTCCATTTTCAATCAAACAAACAGACAACCGAAGCACGCGGCGGACACAGTATTAATCGCTCTTTGTCGGTCTAAACAACGGAGCGCGTTCAAATCTGTATGGAATTCAGCTGCAACATGAAAAGCAGCAGCTTAATACTCTGAACTCATCCCACCCCAGCAGCTCTAACTCTTCTTGGCGTGGACTCTTTGTTCACGGATCTCTTGGCATTTTCTGTGGCGTCTGCCATGGAGGAATTGGCAGCACATTGTTTCTGTGGGTGGGCGTTCCACGGATCGGGCTTGCTCCGGTGCATCCCACAGATGTTCAGTCAGATTGGGGGCTTGGTAAATGCCTCGGGCTCTTTAATGTGTGACTCGAGCCACTTCTGGCAGGATTTCCAGGTTTTGTGTTTTTTTTTTTTCTTATTGTCCTGCTAGAGGAAGCTGCTGCAGTCTCGGAGTGTCATTACTGTTGGACTGTTCAAATATTTATATAGGAGTGAGGTTTTTACCTAATTATTTTGAAACGTTTCCTGTTTAAAGCAAAGTTTTATCCACTAAAATAAGAAACAAAAGGTCACATACTGAGGCTCATCGTTAATTATCACTCCGAGCAAAACAAAGCTTTCATCCAGGCCTTGTAGATGGTCTCAGAGGGTTTTTAAGGGCACTTTGAGCCAAGCCTCTCATCCAGACAGAGGAACAGGCTGCATCAAACACTTTGTCTTCCACACTAAATAGGGCATGAGTCACAGTTTGACCACTGACTCAGAGAATGCATGATTTAACAAACATGTGGCCAGTCAGGGAACACCTTACAGAACGAGATCAGTTCGCCCCACTCTGGTGCTTGAGCTACAGCCTCATAATCAATATTAATTGGCTCATCGTTACTCAGTCTGTTTGTTCTCGGTTCCCAGAAATTTACTACGTCTAAGAAGCATTTCATCTCTTCCCCCCCCAGTGCAGGGCTGCATTCATGCCTCAGTCATCTGCAGCTCGCTGGAGCACAATAATGATGAAACATAAAGTTTACTGCTCTTCTGAAAACACACAGTGGCAGTAGGTGTTTTAAATACAAACATAAGTGAATTATTCCTTCACAAAACACAAAGCTCTAGACTACAAAACAAAAATAAGTAGAGAACAGAGACAAAAGTATTTCTTTCCATACAGGTAGTCTCCGTTTTTTTATTTTATTAAATATCAAACAAAGATAAGCTGAGTAAATCTTATGGATCCTATGGCCTTTTGGTAAATGTGAGACAGGTCTTTGTGTTGTTAAGATCAGCAGAGGTTTCGGACTTGGATCTGTAGTGGTAATAAGTGGTCGTTTTGCCACATATAGTGTATATAAACGCTCTGTTTATTACTCACCTTCTACTAATTCACGTACGGCCACCGAGGAATTAAACGGGAGTCTGTGGGCTCCGGACACCTGGGTTTGAACAGCTGTTTGTGATAAAAGCAGGGAATTCTAGGTTCTATTTAATCGCAGTGAGTAATTATGTACCTGTTATTTGACGAATGGAAGCTGAGTCAGGAATAAATATATTCAATATTTATTATAAAAGCTGACGAACATTTGTAAACAGATTAGCATTCGAGGTAGCAAGTTGATAGGCATTCACTAAATGGTAGATGTTATTAAATTGATCTTCTGAGTTTAGAACTTGAGTCTCGTGTGATATTAAGACTAAGGAGTTAGCTTAAGGGTTTAGTTATCAGGGATAAGGTGAAGAGGTTACTTGGATGAGCGACCTAGTGTTATAGGGTTAGCTTTATCAAGTAGCCTGCTTTACCAGTTCATGGAGGATTACTGGACCTTGTTCCTGGATCGTTTCCGGCAGATGGAGGTCGACGAGAAAGCGGAGATCCCTCTCGGTCGATCTGGGCCCGACAGGTGTGTTGGAACCCGCCTGGGCCAAGCGGAGGCGTCCGTGGATACAGAGTCAGTGGAACCCATGGCTCGTGAGCTGGTTGCTGGCTGTCTTACCCATTCTGGTTGGATTAGAGAGGCAGGCTGATGGTTCCTGCTCTCAGGGTTAAGCAGCTTCTTCGACTGCGACGGGGCTGGACCCGTTACCGGTGGCAGTCGGCATCGATAACCCACCGTGTAGCGAGTTGACGGTGGGAAGTGTTGTCTCCTCTGAGGCGAGAGAAGAACTGAGTTCTTCTCTGAGAGGCAGACAGCTGAGAGCTGTCAGTGTACGTGGACCAATCAGGGGACTCTAACAAGACACGTGACTCAGGCTCTAAAGCAGACGTCACCTCCTGTGTGAGGTGGTGGAGTTTACTTATTTATCCTTAGCAAAGTAGAAATAAGTAATAATACTGATTTAACCTTTTAGCAAAGTAACAATAATACTGAAGCTGGATCAAACATTCACAATGCTGTAAGAGAAAGTGCATTAATCATTTAAGACATTTCTGTAACAGATTAAAGTGTCATTTTTAGGAGAAGACACCTAAAGTCTTTATTATTATTATTATTAAAGTCCGGTGGCTTCTTCCGGTACGACCGTGACCTTGGAGGAATGTTGATTCAGGTTAAAACATAATAAAAGAGTCATTATAATCCGTGTTATTGGGAAGAAGATGGATTATTATTTAGATGATCACGTAGGTCAGAGATCAGAGGTCAAGAGCGTATATTGATCACGCTACAGATCTCATCCATGACGTCTCTTTCTTATTGCTGAACCAAACTAAAGAAGCTATTCTGGTCCTTTTGTTCTCAAATCTCTTTAGAACAGGGCTTGGTGTGTTGCTTTTTGAGATCCTTTAGCCTACTTTATGGTCTGGTATTAATCAGGTGGATCTTAACTCAGCTTTCTAAATAACCTGGTTAATCACAGCGGCGCTTACTTTTTAACATCGAGCCAGATTGTGGATAACAGAAGAAAACTGTAAGAGGGCAAATACTTTTTTCACAGTGTGAAACTAACAGCTGTGTTGTACAACGGGAGCGAGGAACAAATAATAAGCCTTGATGAGCTGGTCAAAGAGGCTGATTAGTTCAATAAGAGATAAACTGCTACGCATATGAAAGAGACAAGCAACCAGAATTAGGCTGATGTCGAACAGATAATTAGTTTGTGTTAACAGCCTGGAGATATCAGCCTATCTCTGCATTTTAAATCAATTGAAGCATCAATTTAAGGCAGGCTCAAAAGGACTCGAGTAATGCCAGTAAAGCAGGAGTTAGAGCTCCTTTAATGAGAAGTGTTGTGTGCAAAAAAAATCTACAGTTTTGATCGGCGGTTTGCGAAATGCAATGACTCATGACTTTAAGAAAAATAAAGAAAATGAGTCCAGGGTGAATACTTTTTATAGAAATTAGTATGTGTGCATTCAGAAACATCAGATGTGTAAATAAAGCACAATCTGCTTCATTTTAAATACCAAGAATAATTTAATCTAGATAGATGGATGGATAGAAGGGGGTGTATTGGCAAGAATCTGGCAATGTGATATGCATCGCGATACGATATGTTGCGACACTTCAAACATTACGATATTATTTAATTTAATTGTTGGAAAACTGTCACAGCTGAGCATCAGTTCACTTTATGCTAAAATGAGCCTTTAATGCTACGCCGTTGTGAAATCTAGCCACTTCTTGCAAATTTGTCGTGTTGCTCTAGTATTGACCTTACCGTAGTACTATCATAAGATCTCGATGCTCTGTGGAAGCTGAGGACTAATGACTGCAGCCAACAAGTGGTTGGAGGTTGAATGCACCACTGTTAATTTTTGCATGTATATTTGTAATAAGAAATCGATATTTTGATGTAAGAACATCAATATAATATCGTGACATGAAATATCGCGATATATCAGTGCATCGATTTCTTCTTACACCCCTAATAGATAAGATAGAAAGTTTATTGATCCCTCGGGGAAAATCCTCTGGGAAATTCAACCTTTTTATTCTCCAATTTTACAATTATTCAAAAGGCAAATTACATTATTTAACAAACTAATGTAAAAGAATAATTGTAGTTGCACGAGAGACCTTTTCGTGCTAATATTTCAGCGCGCTCATGCACAGGTAAATATTACGTCTCATCAGGTTTGATGGTGTGTGTTTTTGTCTGTCTGCATGTATCAGTAAAATGCTAAACGTCTCCCTCAACCATTAAACATGGTGTTTTTCTCTGCATTTATTCACCATCTCTCTCTCTTTTTCTTTTTTGCGTTCAGTCATTGCTATGAAAATTTCATCAAAGATTTTTTTGTCCCATGAGATGTTTGTTTTTGTCTCCCGACTCACTGACAGCAAGTCGCCACCTGCAGAGCAACCGTGAGATTTGTGTAGAGTTCATCAAAGAGTACATTGTGGACTGTGAGAACATTTTATTTAACTTTTTTTCCACCCCCTCTCTCTAAACTTGATTTGGAAATGTTTCCTGCAGAAATGCGGATGTTTTAGCAGCGTGGCATGCTGGGAGAAGCAAACTCTCAAAAGTTTTATGGTTTGTTGGCATGGCGGTTTAATGAGTGTCTGTGTCCACGTGTGTCATGCGATGCAACCCCCAGGAGCTGGCACTCTGCAGCACACTAATGAAGTGTAGTCTTTATCCCACACAGAGACTGACCCCTCTGGCTCCTTTCACTTCATCAATATGATACCTTTTCACCCGCAGCTTATTAGCCACGCCATGAATTATGCAACCTGCATGCTGTAGTTTGTAGGAAGTTGTGGAAAACTATGTAGGAAGTTGTTGAGTTTCCATCGCATTCCCGACGAATGGCACGGATTTAAATGTGAAAAAATTCTTGTTTGATTTCATTTGCGTCTTTATAGCTGCTCAGGAATGGGGTGATCACCTGATACTGTATATCACACAGGAGAAATGTCAGAATAACAAACTCTTAATTTATGCACGCAGCAAACAAGCAACACTAAAAATAAATCAAGAAATAGGATTAGAAATGAAGTGCTGGAAAGATTAATCAGGCGATCTGTATTCTGGTTCCTGGTGTTTGTATTTTTACTTCTTAAAAAGTTAATTTGAAGTGCGTTTCTGTGCAAAAGTTATAAACATTTACCATCTTACTTAGCTTCCTGAACAGCCTTTATTTGAAGAAACAGCTTTTACAGTATTTCTGACAGGACTTTTAGGGTAACAGCTGGTTTGAATGCAGCCAACACCACGGATTGAGGCTGTTTAAAAAAAAACAAACTCTAATCGGCAACATTTCATAGTGGTTCATGCTATTGCATAAATTCTACTGCAGCTCATCTGCAAAATGTAGCGTTCTGGTGGATTAATGAGTCATATCCAGCAGGAGTTTTTTGATATTTCTACCAAAATAATCGCAAAATCCAAACTTGACAGATTTATAAAGGTTTGTAAAACATTTGCATGAATTATAGTGAAATTTCAGAGAAGTCAAACTGCTTTGGATGCATGTCCATTTGGACAAACCAATTTTAAGCTCATCATTACCATCGAAATGGCCCAAACTTCTAAGTGAGATCATTAGTCAGAACGTGCGTTTTCTATTTGTGCTGACAAACTACATAGACTATTAATTGAGAGGACACTTATCTGATTTGGTGTTATTTGTCTTGAGGGAACGAGGGCTAATCCTGGGTCACACTGCAAGAAAAGTATGCAGATTTCTGCCCAAATTTTAACCAACCAATCATTTTAGGGATGCCCCGATTACCGTGACTCTAAAGATAATCTTATTGGATATTCCTGTTATGTGTGGTGTTGTAAGAGTGCTCTGTTTGGCTCGGAAGGAATTTTGGGACAGAACCGATTACAAATCAGGGAAATCCAACATGTTGGATTGTCTTGATCAAATATGTTTGATGTTCCCTGAGGAGTGTGCAGCTTGTGGAGTGTGACAGGTAGCCAATCAGAAAGCAAGGTGGCAGACACAAGAACACCAAAACAGCTGTTTATATCATTTGTTATAGCTAGCAACAAAATTGCCATGATTGCATTGTTTATAATTAAAATAAAAGCTGCCTGTTGGTTTACTCTGAAAATATTTTCTCACTTTTGGGTCTCACACACAGTGTTTGGGACCGATTTGACTGTTAAAATATCTTTAAAAAGTGAATTTTGCATAATATGGGACCTTTAAGCCTTTGGTTCCTAAAGCTGGGCTTGGGACCTTGCTGTGAGTCATCAAACGAAGTTTTGAGAAAATCTCTAGAAATCAAAACTGAAAAAAAGAGTTCTTAATAGAATATTTTCACTATAATTGATGCAAATCATATTCAGATAATTAAATATAAGCAGTACAATAGAAGGTGAAGCTTACTGTATTACACTTTAGTGTTGATTTAAACACAAATTCAGCTGTTAAAGGTGGATTTTAAAATATTGCGACATACATTTTGAAGTATCTGTTTCGGGCTATTTTGCTTCAACTATCCTTCAACTTGCTCTGTCTGCTGTAGGTAAGATGCTGACAACCCTACATTAATAAAACCTGAGTATCCCTTTAAGAAAACTATCATCTTTACAGTAACAGTTTGAGTGATTGTGAAGATCTTTCCATCAGCTATCAAGTGAAGCTCAACAGGATATCCACCGGGGTCACCTCGGTCCGTCCAATGAGATTACAGTGATATCGTTGTCTGAAATGTGGATTTACTGATGTGATCCTGTTAGACGGATAATCTCATTTTTCCTTCAGCCGTCCAATAAAGCGAAGCTGCCTGTAACACACACACACACACATCACGATGAGAACTTCATGCCTCCAGTAATTTAGCTTCATTAGTTTTCATGGAGTAGAGCCTTGGGCTCATAAAACAGCATGTTAGCTTGAATACTTTTTTAAAAACTCATTAAATTCAAACTCCCCGTCCATAACACTCTCTCAAACCACCTAATTTTTCTTTTCTTTGTGACCTCGTTTCAGCGTATCGGTGGGAGACTTCCTTTCATGCTTCGAGCTGGTTGTCACCATCACGGCTGCGTCTTCCAGAGGCAGGATCACGTTATGACCTCGACGACGCCCAACAGAACATCAGACGCGGAGGCAGCACGCGGTCCCTCCAGCTAGACTCTGGAACCACAGGTTACAGCGGTGACAGAGGCCACGAACGGGGACAAGAGAGCAGGCGGAGGACCTTCCAGTGGGAGAGGAACCATTCAGGCGAGTGGGAAAGAAAACAAACGGTACAAAGGGAGGAAAAGAGGAGGCACGGAGGAGGAGGGAATAACACAGGCACGAGGAGCAGGGACCATGTGCCGTCATGTGGCAGTGACAGCTTTGAAGACACCTCCTCACCTGTTTACGAGGAATACAGAGAGTCCACCCACGGCACGGAGCAAAACGAAGACGCCGACAGCGTTTATGACACTCTACCCCCAGCTCGACGAGCCTACGAAGGGTACCCGCCAAGCCCCACGGGCCTCAACCTCCACCCAGCTCAGCTCATGCCTCCTCTGAGGGCGTGGGACCTGCAGGCTGAGGGGTGGCGGGGATCCCAGGAGGATCACGGCGAACTCGGCTCTGCCGGTTTGGCAGGTCCTGGGGACGAGCTAGAAAGACTGCTAAACCTGGTGTCCCTCAGAGCCCGGAGAGCCACGCGGGTGAACAGAACCTCGACCGGATCCGAGCCCTCAACAGGCTGGGACGGATTCAAATGAGCGCCGTTTTAAAACGTGTTGATTTAATAACTTCCTTTAAAAATATCCACCTCCAGTGCAGCACCTAAAAAGAATTGAACAAGAATATTAAAAATATATGCCTCTATTATTCTGCATTATTATCTTGTGGTAAACAAGCACTAATCCACCACCAATCCCCTGGATCTTTCATAAGCTGGAAGAGGAAATCTATGTGTGTTCTCTAGACGCCTTCACCTGCATGTGAGAGTTGCTGCGATTGGCTGTGAATCAAAGCTTTTACATTTATTATTTAGAGTCAGTGAAGCGCTGCATTCGGAGCCTCTCTCTCTCTCTCTCTCTCTCTCGCTCTCTTTTTGGATGATATCAATGTGCCCACATGTTATCGTGTATTTCATACATTGTTCCGTTTGCTCACACACACACACAGGCGTGCGTGCAGACACACACTCGTTTTGTGAACTCGACATTGTCTTAAGGCTTTTATTATTTTCACTGGCACATGCTTGGGGTTGTTTGGGAGCGAGCCGTTCTCCCACATCCTTAAAGCAGCCGGAGAGAAGCTATTAAGATCACCGATGCTGATACCGAGGGATCTTCACTTAATTATTCAATTATTCTATGAATATTTATTTGATAACTATTTATTTGTGTCAGCATCTTTATTAATACACATCCTGGGTATGTGCTGTGTGAAAAATAAATCATCACAATGTACTGTGTTTTTTTAATTCACCCAACAGCAATGAATAAATATGTTGGGTTTTTTTTTACAGAAATGTCATAAATTGTTGGTGCCCTTCTGTTAAAGAAAAAAAACCCCCACAAATTTCACTGACATTTATAATTATAATAATAAATAAAAAGTGACTGAAAAACAATTAATTTAAATCAGACATTGCATTTTAATTGTGGTTTAGATGATTAATAAAAAACTAAACTGATGGATAGATGATGAAACCCTTCATTGAATATTGGTCTCACCATAATCAAGTGATTGATAAGACTTCTGTCCCCGTCGACACACCCCTCCATCTGCCTCCTCCAGATGTTTCCGCTCAGATGTTCAGCAGGATTTAGATCATATACCATTTCACTGGCTCTGTTTGGGTGTTTTAATGTGTTTTTGACTCATTATCCAGATGAGAGCTGGTGACCTGCAGCTGAGACCAAGCTTCTGAGTTTTCAACACATTTTACTTTAAAATGTCTTTGGCTTTGAGATTGCATTGGACCCTGAGTGAGATACAGCCAAGCGGCACCAGAACAGAACCCAGCCTCCTCCATGTTTCACTACTGGGCTCTTTTTTCTTTTTACGTTTCCTTTTTGTGCCTGTGAACATGAAACTGATGCGATTTGCCAGAAAGCTCCAGTTTTGTCTCATCCGTCCAGAGGACATTCTCCCAGAAGCTTTGTGTCTTGTCAATATGCATTTTGGCAAGTTTCAAATCTTGCTGTTTTATGATTTATGATTATCCACTTTGGCTCAAACAGCAATGGATGCTGTGATCTGACACTGTTGTACCTTGACCTTGGAGTTCACCTCTAATCTCTTTGGAAGCTGTTCTTGGCTCTTTGATTGCCATTCGTATTGTTTATACGTTCTTTTTTATTTTCGTATTATCCGTCTCGTCAATTTGTCATTGGTTTTCCTCTTGCAGGTTCATCCAGGGAGGTTGTCTATGGTCCTGTGGACCTTAAGCTTCTGAATAACCTTTTCAAAGGAACCTAAAGCTGATTGGAGGTGGTCTTCTAGCCTTTATACTCATTTATTCTTTAAAGGTCCCATATTCTGCTCTTTCCATCTACTCTGAATCATTTCTTTTACATCTCAATAACACGTCAAAGCTCTGCATTGGTTAAATTGACCCTTACTTTAAATGCAGCTGTTGTTCTTCCACCCCCTCGTCCAACCTCCTAAAGCTAAACCTTTTTAAATGGGCGGGGCAGTTGGGAAGTCGAGCTTCTCTAAGCTCCGCCCATCTCTCTTCTCTGCATGCATTCGCAAGATGTTGGTGGGTCTTCATGGGCTCAAGAAGTAAAAAGGACTTTTGTGCTCGTTGATCAACCATCTACGAAGCAACTGCCGTGCTTTGCTCGTAGCTTCACCGTGACGGTTTGCTAACGTTTGTGAGGATGAGCGCTCCTGTGGTTTTTAAAGGGCGGGGGTGGGCTCAGATAGACAAAGGTGCTCGTGATTGGCTCTTTCCTCTAGAGAGGAGTGGTCTTTTCCCTTCTTGAGTTGAGATTTAGAAACCACCCGTTTTAGCATTAGCTCAAAACACATTTCCCAAAAATGAGAATCAGGAAGTGAAAACGGTGAAAATATTTGAACACTTTTGGGTCTCAGACACTGTCTTTGGGACTGATAAAAGATCTTTAGAAAGTGAAGTTTGCAGATTGGACCTTTAAAGGTAAGAACGTTTAACATGCTGGTCAATAATTATCTTTCTAATCTCCTGAGATGACTCTCCTCAGCTCTCTGGGGTCCACGTTCAGTGTGGTACACACCCTGAAACCAAACAGCACTGTGACTACAGACTGATAACAATACAAGATTACAAGATACCTGGGATTTTATTACTGAACACACCTCAGGTTTAAATATCAATCAAGTCTACAATCCTTTTTGCCCAGGCCAGTGTGTTTAATAAGTCTTTTTTCATTAGTTTTTTTTTCTTTTGTCCATTTCAAGTTATCTCAGTGACCACTGATGTTTTGTTCTAGAAGGCTATCAATGGTTTCTGCATACCAGGCCTCGTAATATTGCCTGATGCTGCACATTCAGATAGAAAAAAGCCCCGGCTTACAGCAGGTGTTAACACGAGAAATGGATTCCAAGAAATTATGTGCTGAAAGGTTTAGATAATTGTTTGGAAATGCAACCGTGAAGTGCAGAATCGCTCACCCAGGATGCACACATGGTCGGCACGCTGATAACGCAGTGTAAATTCAGCTCTGTTCTCAGTTCAGACACAACAAAGGGGGGATGCAAATGGAAAAGAACTCCACGTTAAAACACAACACTGAAATGAGGATTCTGGGTGTTTCTGGATAAACAGTCACAGTGGTAGTCCAGGGAAGCTGTGGATTGGGAACGAACCAGACCAAATATCTGCTTTTAGAATTCTAGTTAGCGATGACAAGAGCTGCAGAAACATCCCCCGTGTCTGTATCCAACACCTACTGCATGCAGCTGATCTCCTTTGGAAAATAGGGAAACACTTTCAAACGGTATGCAAAGTGGAGTGATTTGGTCTCCAAAGAGCACTGAGTGTAAATGCAAATCATCAACAATTGACAGCATGTAATGAAATTCAAGGGCACGCTATTTTGCTAAATTGATTTGTTACTGCTTGGAATTTATGACCGGACGCTACTGTCCTGCAGGACTCTCTAACACCCAGGGCTAATGGTCGCGTGTCAGGTGGCACGTCTTAACACGGTCATTATCAGCCTCGGAGTCAGCGAATGCGTCCGCGTCTCTCAGCGTGACGCCCATCCATCATTCTCCATTCAGGTCCACTCCTTGAGCCCGTCCCTGAAGCGTGTCCCAGCTGGAACGAGGCAGGGGAAAATCATGGCAGACGGGTCAAACTGACACGTGCACAAACCCATTCACACCTGTGGGCACTTTACAGTTTCCACCTCACCCAGCTGCCTGCAGGACGCCCAGCGGAAACACTTTGAGAGCACACGGCGTCCAAAAGACTGGAATATGAAACCTGGAGCATCGACAGGATGAATTAATGCCGTAAAACATCTTTGGTGTTAAAATGTTTTGAAGCACTTGACTGTTATTCGTTGCGGTCGAGTCATTTTTGGAAACTTTTGAGCTGAAACTTATTTTGGGTCACTGACTATTGTGTAGCGTCTGTATGCTAGTAGGACTTGAACGCGCTCCAGTCGAGCAGATTTCTTCGTCGTTGGAAGAAATAAGGTATTTGTCCTAAGGGTGAATGTGTGCCTCGTGTTAGCTAGTGTGTCTTAATGCAGAGTGTCAGATAAATAATTCCCATAAATATTTAATCCTGTTAAGTCGGTCTTGTCACGCCTCTTATATGTTTTTCTTTTCCTCCCTACCAGAATCTGGCAGATTCGTTTTCGCGGAGCTTTAAGCTCGTTTACGTCCTGAGAGGAGGCACGGAGGTCTGAGGATGTTGTCGGAAATGCATCTACTGGTCAAACAACTTATTCTCAGAACACTGGAGGTTATTTTGTAGAGATTTTATGATCCAGTCACTCGATGGTACACAGAGTCAACAGCTGTGCAGATTTCAGCACAGTCTTTGCTGCATTATGCCTTTTTGTTTACCTCAGGAACAAATTTCTTTGCTGATTTGAATAAATGTATCCAGCTCATTCTGTGGATCTCTTGATTCTGGTGAATTTATTTCCCCGCTGAACCAATCATGCATCTGAGATCAGGGATGGTAAGTGGTCCACGCTGTTTTCCCTTGCAAAGCTCTTTACGACGTGTTTCTCATACACAAAATTCAGCGGTGGTAAAAAGAAAGTACACTTTAATGAAGTCGACGTTTTCTGTATTTTAGTACTCCTTTAGTTCAGTTCTTTGAGGTTTCAGAGATTTGTGAACGTTCCACCACAGCAGGTCTGGACCTTTACTAGATCATTGCAGCACTTTCTTTTCTGCTGTTCTTTTGTAGATTTGCTGCTCTGTTTGTCCTGTTGCAGCAGAGAGACTAATGGACTCATGTTTGACTTTAGAATTCCTTGGAGTTCAGAGGAGTTTAATAACTGCAAGGTGCTCAAATCATCAGCCCTCCACCACCGTGCTGACAGCTGGTATACGGTTTGATTTGTGCCAAACATGGAGCTGTGCATTATGAACACCTTTGGTCTCATCAGTCCAGTGGGAATAAGTATAAGAATAAGTTTAGTGGACGCTTTTATCCAAAGCGACTTACAATACTAACACACCATCAGGCATGTTGCTCTGCGGGTGGAAACCAGAGAGGAAACCCACACATGCATAAGGAGGACATGCAACTCCATGCAGAAATGCCACAGCTGGGATTCAAACTTGACCTTCTTATTGCAAGACAACAGTGCTAACAACTGCGCCACCATGCAGCCAAATAGATTAAACGATTTATCAAAATAAAACTTTATACAAAAGGTTTTCTTCTGCATCCTTCCAAACAAGTCGAACTTGTTCAGTCTTCTTCTAAAACATTCACCTGCTAACTGAGGCCTGTAGATTCTTAGATGTAGTATTTTTGTAAGTCCTCTGAGCATTGCAGTCTGACCTTAGCATACATTTTCCCAGGACGTCCACTTCTGCGGGAGCTGGCAGTCGTCTTACTTATGAATATTTTTCTCCATGGAACGTAATTCTTTTCCCTTCAAGTTTTTGAAATATTTAGTCTTTTCCAGATTGACAGGAAGCAATGTTGCTTCTCTAAGATCATTGATGATGTCTTTCCCCACTTCACATTGCATCAACACACACCTGTATACTACAGACCAGCAAGATCCAGCTTTTATAAAGACGCTCATGTTGCAGAATGTATTTTCACCTGATTGGTTACTTTTCTTCATAAATTCAGTGGATGCAGCAAAGATAGTTTTTCAACTCACGATTTTTCAGTTTTGGCCTAATTTTTGTTTAAAGGCATACTATGTGGTTTTAGCTTGTTTTCTAGCACCCCCTAGTGTCCGTTTAACTGTCTCTGCTCAGAAACCCCTAAATCTAACTGTGTAAATGTCTCCTCAGCCTTCATTGCTTTCTACTGGAGCGGTTCATCACTCATTCAAAGAAATCAGCTGTGTTCAAGAGGGAGAGACAGAAAAAAGCAGGAATCATGAGCTAAAAACACTCCGGTGCTAGCATAACAGCTAGCCACAGTGGGTTAGCCTAACCCTCCTGTGACATTGTGAGACTTGCAAATGTGGTATTCTGGACACAAGCAGCAGATGGGGCTGAGTGACTTTTCATTCTCCCTGTAAAGGACATATTAGCACATACTGGCTCAAGAAAAAGATTTTAAATTAGGAAAAAGTTACATAGTGTGCCTTTAATAATTAATAACTTGGTGAAATCTGTTGCATGTTTTTTGTACACCTGAGGTTAGTTAGTTCTGAACTTTTTTATTATGTCCTGAATTCTAAAATTGAAAGAAGGTGTGCTTTCTTTTTACCACAACTCCACATTCATCTCTCGTCTTTTCCCTACCAAAGGCCATATCAGGCTCTAATCAATGAGCTTTTTGCTTCTCAAAAAAAGAAAAACTACAGCTCTACAAATTATGGAACTGTAATACCCAACTCCTTTCTCCAATTTGAAATGAATTACTGTAAAGAAGGTGGCGTTTTCTATTCACTTCTCTACCTCCTCAAAAGGTGATTATTAATTAAATCTTGATTGGTGATAATAGATGAGGGCAGGAAGTGGTCGCTGGGCTCCACGTCTACAATCTGCACTCAATCTCTCCGTAACGAACGAGGACAGGCACAAAGGGAATCTCTGTGGTTTTCGATTGCTCCTACCCTCCCAGTCCTCTGCGGAGTCCACACACAAACTTTGCTCTTGTTATCATCCAACACGTCTTGTGCAAACTAACTATCTGCTGCACAAACCCTCCCATGGCAACCAGAAAGGCCTCTGATTGTGTTTTGACGTTATTTCTATCACATTCAACACTTTTTGGACCAATTAAGGGGGTGAGAATGTGAACGTGCGTCTGTCATACATTTGTGTGATTTTTTTTTTTTGCCCACCTTTGTATGCAGCTCAACATATACCTGGCTTAAAAATAGTTCACATGTCTCGGAGACACAGCTATGTTATGGTAGAGGGAGAAGGTCGGGGGAGGACTGGATTCTTTGACACAAGACTGCAAACTCTCCCACCTTTTCACGTGTAACAATGTGCACACATGCACTGAGATAAGCCTATGCCAACAGGTTTAGCTTGTTTTTTCTTTTAAATAGCCAACAGCTGTGATGCATTTCCACGATGGCTAAATATTTTCAGCAGTTAGTGTTAATTTTTTGGGGAAAGCAGTGGATTTGAGTGAAACCTCATGTATCTTTCAGTGCTTGCCAGTTTGTGTCAGTGCAGCAGATTGAAATAGCTCTCTGTTAAATGTTGGCTGGCTTGTTGCAGCCATGTTCTCCTCTCCGTGCACCGCTAAGGTTCAAACAGGTACGAGTCAGAATTCAAGGGTGAATGATTGTCTGTTTCCCCTCGGCCTAGTAAAAAATGTATGCATCGCTCTGTAAAAAGATCATAAAACCTGATGAAACTCGTCACTGCAGGAGGTACTGTGGAGCCTCTGCTGCCACCTTTTACTGCCTGAAATATAATCAGCCTGTAATGTGAGCTGAATGCTTGAATTTAGGGTTTCGTCATCATGCGTCAACACAAGGCAATTTTCATTAAGAGGATAGTTTAACTTAAAACAAGTCACAACAAAATTATTTATGGGCACTTGGCTATTTCATTAAAGCAAAATCTAAGGCAGTGGTGCCCAGTCCTGGTACCTCGAGGGCCGGTATCCAGCATGTTTTAGGGGTTTCTCTGCGTCATTTCACCTGATTCAGTGAGTGCAGGCCTTCTGCAGAGCTTGATGGCATGCAGAACAGGTGATTCAACTATTAAATCAGGTGTGTTGGAGCAAGGAAAAACACTAAAACCAAATGTTGGGATACTGGCCCTCGAGGACCAGGGTTGAGTACATCACAAAGCACACATAGCCATGGGAACATATTCCCAGTGGGGATGCTGAGGGGGTAAAAAAAGCTCAGCTGGACCATCGTGGGGTGGGGGTCGCTGCTGCGTTGAATCAGTTAGTGCAAATTAACACAAACCTTGCTGCATCTCCTTATGTTTTCTTGAGGATTCCCAAAAACAGTCTAAAATCCACTTTTGCACAATTTGTGGTAAATACATTTTGAGGTCACCAGCAGGGGGTGCTGCAACACCCCCAGCACTCCTACGTCCTGCGGTAATGCGTGCGGATACGTGTTTACGGAAGTAGGTGTCTTTGGGACCGTTGCGTCATGTCCTTGCTCCGTTCAGCGGAGGCTTACAGCTGTTCTTTGTCATGAAGTAGTCCCGAGTCTAAAATAGTACCTGTAATTCCTTCATGTTACTTTTTATTTTCACCTACAGTCGATATGTTTACTGAGGTCACTAGGCAGAATTAGTATCACTACTAAGTGAGTTTTAAGGACTTTTTTCTCACAATGCTAGTTGTTACCATTCACTTACAGTGGTTTCTGCTAAGCTAATGCTAAAGGAGTACTGCTGGATCAGAATAACGACTGGACAGGTTACAAATTGTTTTTGCTCACTTATCTATGGGAAATATGACAACAGACAAAAAAAGTCACTTTTGGGTAGAATATCCCTTTAAGCTTAAATGTACTTTTGGCATGTTTTTGAGCATGCAGTACCTTTTGAGACATATTTTTGGTCTAAAGTTCTAAAATGTGTTAAGTAATTGTTTTGGATTATTTGAATAATAAAATGAAGTACATTTGTCTGCTCCAATGCTAATAAGAACATTAAAAACATGGAAAATATCCTGTTAAAGGTTCACTGAGAAGTCTTCAAACAAGCTAGGCATCGCTAGCTATTTTACACTAACACGTCTCAGAGCTCTCACCCCTCTCGTCGGGTATAATCCTTTTGCCGCACCTCCTCCGGATATGGGACCATGCATTGCCACAGTAACAAAAGAGAGCAAAACACCAGCTGTTGAAATGTTCCCCCAGGTTTTTCCTCTTTCTACGTCCAAACATTTTTTTGTTTTCTGCTAGCTTTTCATTTGGGGAATCTGGTATTTTTTCATTAAGTTGATGCTGTAACAGCTGTCTGTTTCTGTCCTTCTCTCACTTCCGGGATGTTCTGCTGCAAAATGCATCTAATCGTAAACATTGTTTACCAAACTCCCTATGGTACCTTTAAATACATTTAGAACCTGTGATTAATTTGTGACTAGACCTAGTTCTGGTTGATATTTCACATCATAGTGAGATCTTTCAGTGTGACCTGGTTATGTGAGACGTTCCTTCATCCACTTCGATTCATCAGAGGGTTAAACTGAGACAGAAGCTGAGTCTGTGGGGTCATCTGATGAGACGGAGTTGGCTTTCATCAACGGTGGGCCCATGTGAGCAGAGGCTTCAATGAAACATGAGTGTTTGCCTTTGCCGTGACATCTTGAACGAACGACCAGTCAGGTACAATCCACACAGAGTGTGTGTAACGCCAGTGATGCTTATCTCAGAGGGCGCAGATATAAGGACGCCATCATTTTTTATTTTAGAAGCTACAGCGATCTCCAGTAAATTGAGGGAAACGGAATGTGCTGCAGCTCACAGACACCATCTCAGCAGAGTGTTTCCTCTCCAAGCCAGACTCATTTGTATAAAGGAGGTTAATCTGAGAGAAAAACCCTGAAAACTGTTTGAAAACACCACTCCTGCTACATACCTTTAAAAAGGAGCAAAAGCAGCAACACTGTTTTACCCAACTAGGAGGATTAAGCGTGACTCTTACGTTAAAACCTCCATCAGTTTAGCATGTGGTACAAATAATACGTCTCATGTAGAATGCATTGCAGCAGGCTTAGTATGCCCTCAGGACTGCAGACACAAAAGGCTTTAGATTTGGGGCATGAACTCGGTAACGCTCACCTAAAAACTTGCAAAAATCGGCTCACAACACCAAACAAAGAGCTCAAACTAATTGTGGTTTTTGTGTGCTAGACAGCGCTCATGAATATTGTGAATGTAGAGAAGGCAGCTTCCGATGCCCTGAGAGCAATTAGCAGACTGCGATTTAGATGTTTCCAGTGATAACAGCGTGTTTTATTTAAAGGCAGTTTGACAGTTTTTTCTTCGTGTTTTTCTGTTTGTGTCGTCCTAATGTGACATTTGCCCTCATGGGCTAAACCTTGCATAACATCTCCTTTGCCTCCAGCTGTTGCTTTTTTTTTTTTTTTGGCAGACAGAACAAAAAACAAAAACTGTAAACAACACACCACAGGTAAAACTTCTGTCTGGTCAGAGCATTCAGATTTAGATTCTATTAATATAGTCTGACAAGGATTACGCAACGTGTCCCCAAAATGTACGACGTCGCCCTCGTTTGATGGGTGTCCTGCTTGTTTGTCGTATCCCATGCATGCTGACTGTGGTGGTGACAGGGTCAAACCCAAGGCAAATATGGGGATGAGTGTGTGGGGAAAAAAGATTGAGCATTAAACAAAGTCACCGTTGTGTTTATTCATCAGAGGAAGCTGATGACGACCTGCCAGTCACTGGATTTTTATTAGACCATCTGGCATTTACACCACAGAATCAGCTAAGCCAAATAAAACCTTTTCTATTTTTTTTCTTATCATCATTCTGTTCTATTTTACTCAGTGACTTTCCTCCAGATCTGGCCAGACACAGCAGGAAAGGGGGAAGACACGGACAGAAGGATGAAAAGATGTTACGTAAAGGAGGAGGGGGATTGAAGGAAAGATCATGTCAAGAAAGGCAAAGCGATGAGAAAAGAAGTGGGAAAAGTACGGGAGATTACTCTTCCCTTCTTGCGTGGGTGATTATAAATCCACCCTGTTCTCGGTAACGCCAGGATTACACAGCCAGACCTAATCTATGCGCCTAACATCTGCCTCGGATGACAAAAACACAGGAGGGGAAGCCAACCCGCGTATAACATTCATACAAAAAAAAAAAAAAAAACCAACCTCGCACATGACCGTAAGGGTACGAATACAGCCAGAATCCGCAGCTCCCTGGTCCCAAATTTCATTTGACATTTTCTTTGATCTCACACATACGAGACAGATAAGCCCACACAGCAAAAACAAAATCAAATGGGATGGGAAAACCAAATGAGAATCGTTTATTCTCGTGTATGAGGATGTGAATGCTGCCCTCAACCATATAGAGGAAGCTGTGAAGCAGCCCAATCCCATCACACCCCTCCCCACGTTGTTTGGAGAGATTATTACTGAGGCAATCTGCTGGCATATGTCTACAAAATTGCTATGTGGGAGACAGGAAAGTTATCCATGCACTTCATGTCCTTTATTGGATTTTCTTACATGTAAACGACCCTGGATTATGTCACATTTACACGTTAAAATCCAATAATTATAATAATTATACGAAAGAAAAAGCCGAGTCCTGCTTTCTTCATGAACCCTTCAAAAACATCTCGACCTGAGCGCTGATATGTTGATTTGACAGCATCCTTGTCCTCACAGTGTTGGACTTTATGTCAGCGCTCGTTATTTGTTCTAACGCTGTAAACAAAGGCTGCCTTAAACAGAGGTGAGACAGAATGATGGATCAACGTGCTTCCGAGAAATCTGGCAGCATTGTGAGCCTCTGTGCTCAGCTTGTTATCTCCTTTGGCTCTAAGAAATGGGTACACTGTCACCCTCGAGATTGCTGAGATCTGATTTTGTTAAGAAGGAGGTCTGGTTTATGTTGTGCTTTGATCATCAGGGGGGGTTTATGCGCACCAGCAGAATAAGCATCTAGATGTGCTGAAGCTGCTGTGATTTTTATTAGGCCCTTGTTAAACTGAAAGAGCATAAAATGGCTTGTAGTCTCAGAGTTCAACTGATGAAGTTCTGTGCTATAAAACGAGATGCATTCAAAATCTAGATAACATCAAAATCTCTTGATGGGTTCTTTGACTTTGGGCCACAAATTCCATGAAAGTGTTTTTTTTTTATTGTATGAATGTTGCACAAAATGTTATGTACTGATCCAAAAACCTTCTCGGAATTGAGAATTTGAGTCATTATTTAGGAATTCAAACACAGAACATAATCAAATAAATTTGTAAAAATGCATTTATTCAGCACTTCTCAAATAGTGGGGTGGTGTTGGGGGGTGCGAGAGGCTGTATGACTTTTCAGGATTAGTGTATATTCGTGCTTGGGTGGGTTGTGTTGGATAACGTTGAGTATCTGGCAACACAGAGCGGGGAAGTGAGATGGAGACGTTTGTCAGTCGGCAGAAAATGACCTGGACTTGCCAGATGCGGATTCGTTTGTATTCACTCTTGGCGATAACGACGGCTTTGGGGGATTGGGGGGGTGTTGAACGGTCGAACAGGGGTACTCAGTTACAGACATGAAACGACTACATGGGAATCCACGAACAATCTCGAGGTCCGGAAGCGGGATGGACGCTGCAGCAGCGACCTCAACTTGCACAACCCAGTCCTCGGATCAGGGGACGGAGGCATGCCCCCCTGTCAGTGGCACCAACACACTCGCTCCCGGGTGTGGGGTGGGGGAAAGCAACTTTGATGGGGTTTAATCAAAATGTTTGTGTACAATATAGAATAAGCATCAGGCAATCAGAAATCTCAGATTAGTTTATCTTCTGTAGTCAGTTCATAAGCTAGCATTAGCATAGCTAGATGTTACAGAAAGTACAAAAAGCAGGTTTTTGGTCCATTTCATTTGTACTTGGAAGTTCCAAGTTGGAAAAGTTAACTGGACACCCTGATGTCAGAAATCCAACTCAAAAAATCGGAGGTCCAACCTCAACAATCCAACATGGCTACCTTGCACATTAAAAGCAGTAAAAGTCACAGCGATTAACTTTTTCTGTCACTTTGTGTCTCATTAATTCAATTCCATACATACTTTTATTAGGAAACAGTGTTTGAATGTAGAGAAATCCATCATTATAGAATAATATTTGGCCGGTTGATTAGAACATTGGCAAATCCTATTTGAATGTGATGATATGCCCAGATCCGAGTTCCAACTTTTGAGATAAGTAAAACAAAGCTCCAAATTCCCATGAGTCATTACTTTAAAAAACATGTTTTGCCTGTTTTTCATCCACTTACTGATTTGTGTCACGTGCCAGATAACTATGATGTGTTATAGTTCAAACATTTGTTGTTGCACACAATGTTGCTTTAAAACTAGCAGTTAATTACCATCATGATAAGAATTCCCAAAGGAAATTCCCAGTGCAGGACAGGGTTGTGTGAAGCTGAAATTAATTTCTTCCTGCTACAGTATGTGCAGTGTGAAAATGATTCATTTATTTTATCGAACATTAATGTTGAATTTACCAACAGCAACCCCTGGAAAACAGGTCTTCCTTGCATGCCTTATGTTACTTATTAACATCTGGACAACATCCAAGGAAAGATAAGTGAGAAAAATATGCAGGGAAAATGTAGTCAATCGAATTTTTCCAGTAGATTGAAATACTGCTTGCCACAGATTAACAAAGAATGCTGTATACTATCAGAAATCAAAATGAAAATAATAGCAATAATAATAAAAAGTGACGTATTTAGTCTCTGAGCACTATCCATTCATTATATTATTCCCAAAGACACCAAGAAAACCATAAATGTTCCTACATCCTGGCTAGTTTTCTCGACATTCTGTTCCCAGAACATTCCTTTGGTGGCACCATCTGGCGATTTTTAACAAAACCCTATGTGGAAGAATGACTCGAGTTACCAAGGAGAGGCCGTGTTATCAATCTTACTAAACAACACACAAAAACATGGCCATATGGAGCAGCCGTGTTCCCGGGTACTGAAGAGGACGGTATCAATGCTCTGTTTCTGAACATTATTTATGTCGGACTTCACTGCTGTGCAGAAAACTCCTTCAACAGGACTGCTTCCACGTTGGTGGTGGAACCAGACACCCGTGAAGCATGACCTCAGTCAGCACAATATTATCAGGGAATAGCAGTTATCAAATAGCGGACTGGTGTTTTACTCCACCAGCACCATTGATTTTTTTTCTCTGTGGTATTGTTATGAGTCCCTGTTCCCACTATTGAGTGTTTTTTCTTTCTTTCACCCATATAAAAAGCATGCACATGTGTGAATATCTGTTGAACCTGCTCTGAGGCTGGGCTCTAATCTGCTGGGCTGCAGGGCATCTGCTGCGTTCTGGCAGAGAGGGGTTAAACCAAGGGAACGGCCCTGCCCTCAATGTGTCACCACTGCCACTGATAGTATTGATGACTTATGAATCTGCTTTGGATCTCATGGAGACTCTGACTGCACTGTTGCCACAAGTTAAGGACGAATGGGATTAAACTGCCACCTCCACTTGCTGTGACTGTGCAAATAGTCTAAGAAATGACACGGTGGAGAAACACTCTAGGATTGGTCCAATCGATACAGAATCTAATCTAAAATACTTTTTTAATCCCAGAGGAACATTAGATTTTTAAGTAACTCATCAGTAGGCTGTTCTAGCTCTGGGCAGGATGTGAAGACTGAATTAAACGCACACTATGCAGCTTAGGCTTGTTTTTAGCACCCCCTAGTGTCCGTTTTAAATAATTCAAAGAAATTAGCTGTGTTCAAGCAGGGAGAGATAAAAAAAAAGGCAGGAATCATGAGCTAAAAACACTCTGGCGCTAGCATAACAACTAGCCACATTGGGTTAGCCTAACCCTTGCAAAATAGTGGTACGCAGGGTTATTTGAAAACTTCTGTCCCACATCACTGCGTCTATTTTTACAACCCGCCTCATTAAAAACACATTATAATATTAAGCAAATGTGCTTTTATTTAGTCTGACCATTTCCAAAATGTGCTTATGCAAGTTTCAATGTTTGCATAAAGTTACTGTTTTCTTTTATAAATCCCAAAGTTTGTGGAGAAAGTGACTTACGCAACTTTCGGACTCATTCTTTACGTGAGTTTTACTCCTCTTCACATCTTTCTGCTCACATTGTCTAAAAGCCAAACAGAGAGATGTTAAAGTCACTGAGCCATGTCTCAGTAAAACACGTGATGCTGCATTCCTGATTTTGTGGATCCTCATCAGTGCGTCAAGCTTTACCATCTTTTTCACTGTATTTGCAACTGAATAGATTTGCACAACCCAGTTCCAAATATTTTTTCCCCAAAAGAAGCTTCATGAATTTTAAAACAAACCTGAATCAATCTGTTCGATCGATTTTTATAGCACATTTTAACTTCTTTTGACCAATGTGCTGTAATAATTTAAAATGTGAAAATGTAAGCAACTCAAACGCTCCAAACTCAAAGACCCTGCTGCTGATCAGTGACAAATTAGCTGCTGATTATCAGGTTTTTAAAAACAACTCTTGCTCAAAATGTTCCCACCGATGCATTAGAACACAATATTACCTGTTTGTTATCCTTAATTTAGCACAAGTTCATTTGTTTAGTTAGTTTCAACATCTGGATCACGTGCTAATGAACATGCCACAATAAACACGATAAACTGGTGTTTAAAACAACCCAAATAACCTCTCAAACTGCACCATTATTTCTTTAATTAAATACATTTTAATACATTAAATGTTTCGTCAGGTTGGAAACAAGACAGGCATGGCCAAAGTGCGGCCCGGGGGCCACCCTCAGCTGCATTTTAAGAATGATATAATTTAGTTTTCCTGCAGGATTTTGATGCAGAGAGACGCTTTATCACATTTTTTATGTTTAGATTTGTACTAACATGAGACCCAACAATAAAAATCCAAGAAAATTAAAATCTTAAATGCAAAATTTTCCGTCCAATCAAAGTATCAGAGTTTTATTGAGACAATTCAAGAGATATTGAGATCATTTAATTTCCAAAAAGACCCACAAACCTTCAGACTTTTAACAAAATGCAGACTTCTGGTCTTGTTACTGAGAATGGAGGGACATTTAGTTTGTAGAAACCTAAAAACAGCCGACCAATCAGATCCAGTGAAGTTGATGCTTTTTATTAATGAGTAAGTAAGTAAGTAAAGTTTATTTATATAGCACCTTTCACAGAAAAAATCACAAAGTGCTTCACAGAAAACAGAATCAAACATGATAAAACAAATAAAATTAATAAAACAAACAAAATATCATTACAAATCAAAATCATTAAACAACAACAAGAGAACACAAAAGAGTTATTTAAAAGCAGTTTTGAATAATTGGGTCTTCAGCTGCTTTTTAAAGGAGTCCAGACTGTCTATACAGCGTAAAACTAAAGGAAGGTCATTCCAAAGTCGCGGTGCAACAGACTGGAAGGAGCGATCACCTCGACTTTTAAATCTGGTCCTTGGAACTGTTAGGAGATTCTGATCTGTGGACCTGAGAGCTCGGGTTGGAGCGTATGGCTTTATCAGTTCAGTAACATAAAGAGGAGCTTGACCATGTAGGGCCCTGAAAGTTAGAGTCAGGATTTTAAAATGAACTCTACATTTAACAGGTAACCAGTGCAGAGACCTCAGAATAGGAGTGATGTGATCTTTCCTGTTTGCTCCAGTGAGGAGCCTCGCTGCAGAGTTCTGGACCAGCTGAAGGCCATAAAGGGCTTTTTGGTTCAAACATGTGAAAAGTGTGTTACAGTCATCTAGATGGGAGGAGATCAAAGCATGAAGAACCATTTCCAGTTCAGGTTTTGACACCAACCTTCTCAGTTTGGAAATATTTCTCAGATGATAAAAACAGTTTCTGACCAGCTGTTTTGAGTGACCTTCAAGAGACATTGATTGGTCGAAAATAACACCCAGATTCCTCAGGTTTGACTTTACAGCAGAACTTAAATGTCCAATATGTTGACTGATCAGAGGGACCATCCTATCAGGGGCAACAATCAGACATTCAGTCTTTTCAGGGTTTAACTGAAGGAAGTGATTTTCTAACCAGTTAGTAATAGCTGACAGACACTCCAGTAGTTCAGACAGTTTGTAGAACTCTGAGTCCTTGAAGGAGCAGTACAGCTGAATGTC
>SSNR01000038.1:724128-743575 GCA_006937965.1 Callopanchax toddi | reverse complement strand
TTTTTCCCCCCCCCCCCCCCCTCTTTCTTTTTTGAGAAATACCACAGAGAATTAGCTCGGCTGAGCTCGTCGACCTGATGGAACATTCTCTCCAAAATATCAGGAAACTTTACAAACATCCTCCTGTTTTCCACAGAAGTTTGAGCTTCATTATCTTCCACCGCTGAAAGATGAAAGGTGGGGGATAATATTTTTGCCCGTGAGTGTACAAAATATCTCCTGAGTGGAGGAACTGAATGAAACTCAGTTTTCACTGGATGAACGTCTACCGTAGATTCACTTTTGGAGTTGAGCCGTCGCAGCTAATCTACACTTTCAAACACAAACATTGACTTAGTAACTCAATTGATTTTACAGATATTGACTTAGATTTTGGAGAGTCAATAGCTGAGCATCAACCTCACTTCATACTAAAAGTGCTGACAGGTTGCAGAAGATGTTTCTCTGATTGCTTGCCATTTAACCAGCTATTTGTCTTTGGAATGAAGCCCATTTGTTAGCAAAGTAACCCACGAACTGAGGGATTGATTTGAACAAAAAAACCTGAAGTAATTAATCTTGACGTACATCTATAAGTAGGAAAAATACCTATTGACCAGGGTACTCGATTACAAAATTTAAAAAGGGCCAAATCAACACGTGAACATCTCCGCAGTCCAGTGCAGGGATCGCTAAACACCTGCTGCCTGGTACGCAAAGGAGCGTAGTGGCAGAAGGAACTGGTGTGCACGCATTATTTTTGGTGCACTCCAGTTATGTGCACTCTGCGTATAACCGATTAGGTGTTGGAGTCAAGCAAATTCAAGGTGGCTGCTACAGCTGTCCAACATTTTCAAATACAAAAATGACATACTCGACTAAGTATGAAACAACTAAAACAAATAAAGCAGGTCTCCTTCAGTGAGCATGTTTGCTTCCATAATATAAATGCCTGCTGCAGTTTTAAGTCTTTTTGAGCGATTTAGTGATGGAGCGTATCATACTCAGCTGGATGGTAAACATACATGTTTGAGTCCTTCGCTGCCACTATACGTCTGCACAAGCAGCCTTTTAAAGCCCAGGTAATCCCAACTAGGGAAGTTTGTGGGTTTTTTTGGAAACTAGTTCCTCCCATTTTTGGACTTTTGAGCTCTAAATTGGCAAATCAGTCCATGCATGTTTACATGGTTTCGCCCGCAAAAATGTCAGAACGTCACTTATTGCTAATCGTCATTCGTTAGACTCAACCTTAGTAAGATTTCATGTATCGTTAGCTGAGAGTCAGTCAGAGCGAACAGATAAAATTTAGCGATATTGCTTACGTCATTTAAAAAAACTAATGATTCAATTCCATAACTTCTCAATGCCAGATGATCTTCATGGTGTGAAAGACTGTTACTGACTTCAAATGATGCATTAATAGCTGCTTACAGGTTGCTAAAACCATAAAAATATCCTCCAACCTCGATTCATGTTTCTTCACCTTTTTAAACCTAAAATAGAGTTTTATGTCCCGTTCTTCACTTTTTGCCCTTCATTTCCACCATGACTCAGTAGATACTTTCACATTCTTGACTTATTCTGGTTCCCACTATAATTCATGCTCCAGACACAGGTTTTTTTTTTTATTATTTTTGCCAAGAGGCCACCAGGGTGTTTGATTTTAATTCATTAAAATCAAAACAGGAGGTAGGCACGCTGAACTGTCAGATCAGTCAGATATTCTTTAAACCTGAGGAGCTTTTTCAGCTTTCTGCTGAACAGTTAACTTCTCATAACCAGACAGCTGAAGGCAGCCTCGCACCATCCACCCAACGACCCCATTGAAACCTTTTTATGTGCATAACAGAGAGGAGACGGTGAAAAGCAGGCAGGGTAAGGAGACTTCACAGAGCAGATGAAGTGAAAATAGAGGGATGCTAAGCTTCAGCTCAAAAAGAGAGAGAAAAAAAGAAGAGATTAGACACAGGGGCTCTGTTGCTAGTTTGATTTGAATTAATCCATTTACTTGATATCGAATAATTTGGAATCACGCATGAAAATTGCATTTGACAACCTATTATACATCCTATTGTGACAAATATTAGCCACTCAGTCTGGTTTCATCATGTCACGTCATGTAGAATCCATAGGGGAGCTGAGTTACCACTGATCTATAATGCATGGGAGAAGAGTGTCTGCAGGGTTTTGGGGGGATTTTCTGTGTGTGTTAGGCTTTGCCATATAATTCTTTCATCATCTGGCATTGCTGTTTTTTGTCTCAGTGAGTATTTAGGCAGAAGTGAAGGTTGGACATGACTGCTGGTGATGTTTTCAGCAGCATTAAGTGCTCTGGGAGCCGACTTCTGCCGGAGCTGAGCCCAGGCACTGTCCTGTATCTTTCGGGTGGAAGCATGACTTCTGTAATTTCTTTGAACACACACACACACACAGCTGGAGAAAGGAAACAGGATGAGCTCAGACCAGCTACAGTGCATAGAGGACAACAAGCATGAAAGGGGAAAGAGGGGCAAAAGGAAAGAAGAGTTTGGAAACAACTAAAGGGGGAAAGATGAAGATGAAGAAGAAGAAGAAGCCGTAGGGACACAGGCTATAAAATACAGAATGACAGTGCAGCATTTAGGACAGAGAGGAGCATGACTGCGATGAAAAGTGGGAGAGTGAGGCTGTGTTAGAGAAGCACCACCAAGACAATGTAAGAACCACTGTCATGTGTCATCAGAATCAGCCAGTTATCAGTACTTTAGTGCTGAGATGGGGGATGATTCAGACTTGCAAGTTCACACACACACACACACACACACACACACACACACACACACACACACGCACGCACGCAGAGCAAGTGACTGAACAGCTCCCTTTAATCTCAATAACCATGAACACGATAGATTGACCCATTTAATCTGCATCGCGAGTGATCGGGAAATTTCCTCCCTCTAATTCTTATCAAATCCCAGAACGTCTGCTGGATCTGCCTGCATCCATAATGCATGCATTGTGATAATTTGAAGTGCATTATGTAACAGTTTCTCAAAACCTTCAGGCAGCAGTGGGTGAAGAGGTGGAAGAAGCAAGGGATTTGCTGCAGGAATAGGAGGAGAAAAAGAATGAAAAGGAGGAGGGGGGTGAAATGGAGAAGATGTGGGAAATCAAGGGCAGCCTAGGATGAGAAAATTAGACGAGGATCAGGGAGGGAGGGAGGGAGGTGTTGCAGGGGGTGTGCACACACAACTGGATTCATGCAAATGAGCCCACAAACAAAACAGGCAACAATGTTTGCTTTTCTTTTTTTTTTTTTGGAGCAGACATGGAGAAGCAGGATGGAAGCCACCTCCTAATCCACTGTTGGACGCGAACCCTGCAGGGACGTAGATAAAGATGGTCACTGCTGATAATGAGCTTAGAGGCCAGCGCCCCAAAAAAAAGTGAACCTTGGCAGAATGTTTTCAGTGGCATTCATGCATTCTTTTTAGGACGAGAAAACAAAATCTATTTGAATTTCATGGGTTATTTTTTTTGTTGGAGCATTGAAGGAAGAAGCCATTAAATTCAGTTGCAGCTTCAGATCAATGTCTTTAAACTGAGAGTGAGAGCTGTGGCCTTGGAGGAGACTCTGAGGGTCCCTCTAGTCTTATAATCAATTAATGCAAAAAGATTGGACTTCAAATACCCGTTTTTTCCCCTCTTTCTTTTAGCAGAAACTGCAGTACTTGAAGTCAAATCCTTCACAGCATGGTTAATAATCAATAACAGAGATGCAGCCAAATTAAAATAAAGGCCCTCATCCATGAACTTCTAGTTCCAGTAGATCATTTCCCATCAGAATACTCCTCCCTCTTCAACACCTGCCCATCTCTTTTTTTAGTTTTTCCACTCATTACACACCGAGGTCACTGGAGGTTGGCTAGACCAGGGTTTGAGTGCTTAACCAGAAATGGGCAACAATGTCACTGGACATGATGGCTGAAGAAGACAGTAGGGACAGATTTAGTGATCTGCTCTGATTTTGGTCTTTTGGACTAAAATGCTGATTAGTTTTAGTCACATTTTAGTCATATCTATACGTGGTAGTTTTAGTTGAGGAAAGCTCAAAAAAGTTTGTTTAAACTGTTTAAAAAGCATCCAAAATGGACAAAACTACAATAACCAAAGCATTCAGGCATGCATATGCATAGAAATCTATTATATCTATATGTATTTAAATAGGTAAATATTCTCTGTGCACAAAATCCTCATGAATCAGTTTTCGGTTGAAGGAACTTTTTGAGAAAGCCGTTTTTTTTTTTCCCCTACAACTATTCAGGTGTACAATTTTTTCACACTCTGGTCCGATTTTTTGCCCAGAAAGAACAAACTTGTTTACCGACAATGACCCAGATGATATCTTAAGAGTCATAAATCTGCTCTGTTGTGCCTGCAGGACGCAGCAGAATCTCTTCTTAGCAGGAGGGAGACGCGGCGTAAGGAAAATGAAGTAAGAAGTTCCCGTGTAACCCCTCACATTGTTTAACACGTATTAAAAAAACAAACTGGCAACTGGGAGAGTTGAGCAACCTCAAATCTGTCCAGAAGATATTATGTAGAACCCTGAAGCACCAAGTGAAACCACCATTGTCAAAGAAAGGACATTGGAAAAAACTAATTCTAGCCTCTTGTGTCAGAAAAATATTAAAAGCTGCAGCAGGTTGCGGTTTTAAGTCATCCAGATGTTTCACTGAATCCTGCTGGTATTAATGACAGCATGCTCAACCTCAAAGAAAATAAAAAATGATTTTGTTTTGCTGTTTATTCAACTTGTTTCCCCATTTGTTAGACCCCGAAGTCATGTTGAGTGCAGTGCAGCCGTGCATCCCATAATCAGGCTCCTCCAAATAAGAAATTAAAGAAACTCGTGAAAACGAGGAACGAAATCCGATTGATTTCAAATACCCTGAGTTTAATACTTAATCAAACCATATTGATTGAGATTCGTGCAGAGTCCAGTCTTTCGAGCACACGATATTGAAAGTCTCAAAGGCAAAATGTGAATTGGATTATTTCATAAATTCAATCATTTCCTCTTAGTTCCACATTTTAAAAGTTTTCTTTCTAGTTTAGTTACTTCTGCAGGTGAATGGGTTCTGATTGTGAATGCCCTGAAAACATGGTGCATCAAAGTACTTTCTAAGGCTCATCAGACTCCTCTCAGGGCATTTATTTATTTATTCCACTTCCTATTCACTAAGGAATTCTTTTAAGTAGACAAAACAAAACAAAGTCACTTTTCCTCCTGGAAGGGCTACATGTCCTTCAGCTTCTGGTAATCTGTTCCACAGCACATGATCAGAGCACGTTTGCAGCTCCTGCACAACTTGGCAGCTGTGGCTCACAGTTTGAGAGCTCAAAACGCTGGGCGTTCAAAATGCCAATATTTTTTTTTCTGATCAAACGCAGAACGCCCAGAGAAATTAAAGCCCTTCAAAAGGGCTGCAGACGGTCAGCTGGATGTGATTCTGTGAGTAATGATGCGGAGAGACAAAGGCAATACTTTACATAATGAGAAAGTTTATGCCTAAATGACCATTTTGATGGTTTCTTAATCAATAGTGCCAATATGCGTCTCCTTTTTATGCCACAGCATTAATCTCAGCTTTTATTTTCTCGGCGATCACATTTCTAATGATGAGTTACGGCAGCTTTCTGATTTAATCATCCGCTTTGCTTTTCAGTTCAGCGTGCTCTTCAAAAAGGTCAGCCTCCTTGGACTCAGCAGACTTAATGTTTGATTGCTGCACTCAGTGGAAACGCCAGAATTATTTGTACCTATCGTGTAGAAAAACACCATGAATCAAAATTACTACAAGTCACAGCAGATCTCCCGTCTAGACGCAAACTGTTGCCGAAGAGTGTAGAAACAGGAGGAGGAGAATTTGTGGTGGATCTAATATGAAGGAAATGAGCTTCCATATTGTTTTTGTAAATGTTGGGGTGAGGAGGAGCAAGAGGTTTAACCTGCCTGAAGGCAAAACATCCACAGAGTGCATTTTGACTGAATTGTCTTGACTTGAGTTCATCTCCACATTCAAACAAAGCCTTAACAGCCACACATGACAACTTCTTCATCACGTGCACCCTTTGTAATCATGTGACGTGCACTAACAGTTGGTCATATGTTTTCTGCAGTAGAAGATATGCAGCAGATTTTATCAGGTTGGAGAGGCGTTTTGAGCTGGATTAACAGCTTTGTAAAAGATAAACTGTTGGCAGCAATACCTCCGGTTATCCTAACGTCTGATAATCTGAACAACAACTGAGATGAACCAGCTGTAGTTTTTCAGAGGCAAATTCCAATATCTCATTTTTAAGAAGCTCCAACCTGTTGACTCTGGTATTGACTGATTTTTTCCAGCTTGCTTGACATGGGATTTTGTATAAATAATAGATTTTTGCTGTGCACGGACAAAAGCTGCAAAGCAACATTTATGAGCATATAGATTAGCTTTTTCACTGGAAATATAGTCGTGACACATTATGATTAGTGGTGTCAAATGATCGTGTTAATTGCGATGAATTAATTACAGCCAGTTTTAGCGCATTATGCTTTTTAATCTAATTTTTAATCTCTACTTTTTCTGCAGGCTGGCTTCTGTTATAGTGGTGTGTGTGTGTGTGTTTGTGCTGGGCTTTTTGTCTTAAGGTGCTTACAGACTAACATCCACTCTGCTTGACTTCTAGCTTAAACCTTACAGATACAGCCCACATTTCCGAGCCGATACTTTTTCTCAGCCCTCTTATTTTTCTTTCTGGGGTTGTCCTGGCAATTGTCTGCGTCATTGGACTCGCTGCTGCTGCAGAATGGCTTCCTGCATCATATGACACATTCTTTCATGCCTTTCAGCTGGTTCCCCAACACCTGCCACAACTGGAGTATAATCATTATAATTTCCACAAGGTTATCCATTGTTTTCGCCATCCGTCCGATTCAGTAGTCTGTTCACAAATGCTTTGTTTGCCAAGGAGTGGTGCTCGTGTACGACAGCCCGGATTTCCCCACGCCACTTTTAAGGTGTAACCGTCGATCTGCTCGGTCGCTTTTGCATTCCTGATAGTAATAATACTTTACCTGAGCCCCGCAACAGGAAGTGCAAAATAAAACGAGCCACTCAATTCACAGGCTGCTCAACCGGACCGGCCCACAATAACTATCACCAGTCCAGTGGTGCCATGGCCAGAATGGTGGAAGACAGGGACGTAATTATGGGGGGTGCAGGGGGGGACATGTCCCCTGTACTTTTTAAAATGTTTTTGCTGTCTAAAAACAAAGTTCCACTATATGGATACTGGCTTGTTTTTAGGTGTAGGGTTGATATCATGGCACTAAACAGTTCAAGCCCCTCGTCTCCACCTCCAGCCCCCCCACCCCTGTACTCAAGCTAGTTGTGTTCCCCAACCGTAGAAATAAAAAAATCATTCTTGGTGGAAGATGACGGGTTAACTTTGTTGTTATATATCCATCTATTGGTCTGACTCAATCACTTAATGAATTTAAATGAAAACACCTCAAGATGAGGGCAATTTTTTCAATAGTTTTATTAATCTCATGACAGCACTAATTATAATCAAGAATATTTTTATAAATAACTTTAATTTACTGAACTTTAACTGAGTACAATCAAGTTTTTCTAAATAAACAGCGCAACGCTCGCTAATTACCTGCTTTAAAGTCATCAAATCTACTTTAGAACCAAATTTAAAAACATAACTGCCAACATTAGTCATGTGTTCACAATTTGTCTGACCAGTTTGTTGGGAAGTGCAATCTGTTTCATGACAGAGTGGGTATATGGAGTTGAAGCGTTTTTGTTTAACCAGGCTGAACGTTTTCCTCCTCCTCCTCCTGTCCACCACAGGTGAGGAACCGTTTTTATCCTTCCAACAAACATCCAACTGCCAGCGCAGAAAGGGAGTAGCAGCTCACGAGACTGCTGTTCTGTTTGAAAACACATCAATTACAACAGCAAGAGAACAGCTCCCACCAGGCACACGGGGTTTCTATATGCAGCCCCGCTGCATGTTTGGGAGGCAGGAGGTGTAATTACAGGTGACAGAAAAACAAATCTGTACCCAGAATTCTAACAATAAAATGCGTCGGCAGTTCTGAGCACGGTTATTGTGCTGGGTGTGTTCACGTGGACTCACACTAGAGAGTTGGAATATTGACTTTTACTTTTAAAGTCCAAAAAAACCCCCCCCAAAACTCAGGATAACAAAATGTGATTTAATTATTCCAGGATTTACAAAAATAAACTTCTACCACCACCTGAGTATAGAGAGCCAAAAGTGACACAATTCAATAAATGAAGCATTACATTTTTATTTAAATGTGTCATTATTTACTTAAATGTGCCTTTAATTTTTTTTAAACAATCAAATGTGCCATAAATTTAAAAAGTCATATATAATCATGACTTGCTTGCTGCACATCATTAATTAATTTCATCTGTCAAACTCACTCGTTATAGTCAGTGGGCAGAGCTAACGCTGAAAAACATGGCAGCTCATGTGATGGAGGATTTCTATGGAGTTGGTGAGATATTTTTAGACTAACAGATAAAATAGTTGCTAAGAATCTGTGGTAAAACACAGGATTTTAAGGAGGAATTTTCTCAGTTTGATCGTAGACTGTGGTGTTATGTTGAATTGTGTTACCCCGTCAAAACTGTGTCCCCACATGTCTAATTCATACTAGAGTTGCAGCCTTCAGAGTGTGTTCTCCCTGCTAAAATGTAAAAATATGGACATGGAATAATAAAAATTATGCATACTTCATAAAGCAATGATTAGGTATTTGAAAAGGGAAAAAAACTTGGACATATTTCCCTAATAAACACAGGTTAAAATATCTTATTTAGTGAAAAAGAAAAGATGGATTATTTCAGACGGTAACACATTTCTACATAACACCTCTCATTGATGAAGTGTCCTAAAGATATTCCACAGTCATACCACAAATTTTTGGTTAACAACTATTTTATCTGTTAGGTATAAAATATCAAATCTACCATAATGAACCACCATGTTTGTCATCAGCTTTAGCTCCGCCCACTGGCTTTGACATGAGAGTTTAACATCTAAACTTAATTCATGATGTGCAACAACACAGACCATGAAATAATTATATATGATTTTTAAAATGTTTTTAATCATGGCACATGAAGTTTAAACAATTAATGACACATTTAATTATTTAATGCAGTATTTATTTGTTAAATTGTGTCACTTTTGGCTCTCCATACACCCTGGAACCTCTATAAACATTTGCAGGTTATTCCATATTTTGCATAATAAAAAAACATACATTTAAAAATTATCTGATGTTTTTTTTTTAATAATGATTAGGAAAAAACAATTATTTTTTGTTTGAGCATTTAAACCAAAAGAAAGTATGACAAGCTAATAAAAAAATATACAAAAACACAGCTACAAATGAAAACCACTTATAAACTGAAAAAGTAAATAACATTAAATATTTTTTAAGCTTGTTGCCTATAGGTTTACAGCACTAATGACAGAAACAGACAGTTTAAATCAGATGTGTTTGCTGTAATTCTCCACACCTTTTGACGTTCCTGGAATCAGTCAGTCATTCATCAGAGGTGTTGAAACAGCGCTGTGATTCAGAGGGACACTTTAAAGAAAGAGTGAGCCTTTCATTTATCCCAGCTTGTTTCCGTGCGTTAGTCAAACCGCTGACATTTTATAACGTCCTCCGTCACATTTAGCTCGAGGCGTAACTGGAAAAAAAAGCTGTTTCTCATGGTGTCACAGCAACTACAGGGCCACAGAAAAAACAAGAAAAATAGGTTTATCTTCCGTTTGACCAGGAACATTCCTCAAGAAAATTAATGTGTTTTTATGGAATATGATTTTGTTTCGTCATTTACAACATATTTTTGGGGACATTCTTATTGTTGTTATTGCTAGACCTAATTTATTATTACACAAAAACAAAACTTATTTTACAATATGCAAACATTTCCTGTCTTTCTGGAAAAACATAGATCATTTTATTGTCGAACACGTGTGCACATGCATGCACCATTAAGCCATCGGTCGAACACGCTGCTAAAACACTTCAGTGCTGTAAAGCATTAGGGTGAATTTCTGCAAGATGGAAATTGACACAACTGTTCCTTTCTTCTGTGGAGGGACACCATGCGTCCAAACTCCCAGCATTCATCAGTCATCTCTAAACACCCACCAACCTGTTGATGCCTCTAAAGTCATCTTTTTTTAGACTGCTGCATGCTGGGAACAATTTACAAGTCCTGTAGTTTAGAGTTGATCTGACCTAGCTGTCAATCAGATCTTTGTTTCCCAACTTTTAGCTGAGGACCACTGCTCTAAAGCTACAGTCGATTTACTTTTTGATGACCCTACAAAGCAAAGTTTCTGAATCCTGTAGCTGTAAATTTAAGTCAAACATTTATTCATAGAAACCCAGAACGATGTCATCCATAAAATTTCACTGTCACCAAAGTCAGCGGCTCATTTATTCATGTTTAAGTATCTTGTGGCGTCCAATACCTTCGGAACAATGCAAATCTCTGGTCCCCTTTTAAATTGGGTGAACCTCAATTTTCCGTCTTTTCTGAATCAAATAGGACTTTTTGTGAGCGCGAGTTCTCCACTTCAAAAATTCAATATAAAACAGGAAGAGTGCAGCTGATAATACTGCTGCTCGTGTTTGAATAAAAGCTGCCTGGTGAGAGTCCCGTCACACCTTCAGAAAGGATGATCTGCACTGCTGAGAACCAACATGAAAAACACACTGGGTTCCAAACCCTGGCCTGTTAATGTTTATTGGACTAAATGGTTCCTAGCATCCAAGTCTTTAGTCAAGATGAAGGAGAGCGTGTTTAGATGGGTTAGAGGTTTTTAAATTGTCTTAAAGTGAAACTTTTTTTTGCAAGTGGTGAGTGGAAGAGCCCACCAGGTGTGTTTGTGTTAACCAGATTAAAAGTTCACACTTGAGGTATTGAAAACATGCTCAGCTTGAACTTTGTGTTGATTTGGGTTGCAGCTAAAAAACACTCAGTGCACTAGATCAAGCACTTAGGGAGACCCCCCTTTGAGTTGAAGTACACCAATTCATCTCCAGTATGAATGGACCCTTTGTTAAACTACACTTTTGGTTTTGAAATGGGGAAAAAAAGCAGGGCTGCTGAACCGGTTGCAGTCACTTTTTCCTGAAAAGATGTGCAAAATTACAACAAGAACAAAATAGATTTAGCAAATCTCAGTGACTAGAAGCTAAAAGTGTTGATAGGTCAACAGTGGAGCAGGATGAGGAGAACTACAGGGCAAAAACAACATGAAATAAACAGGGACTGTGCTAAACAGACAAACCAACAAGGAGTGATAACACAGGGGAGCTCTAAATACAAGAGGAGGGTAATCAGGGAATGAGGAGCACCTGTGAAGATTTAACCAGAGAGGGAGTGAACCTAATCAGACTGACAAGACACACCTGTGAGGGAGTGACCCAAAACAGAAACCTGATAACTAAAATATAACACACTCAGGGCATAAACCACGACTAAACTAATACTACAAGACCTGGAACAGAAGAACACACACACACTACAGAACTAAAACATGAAGAAAACACAAAATCTGATCAACTAAACTAACAGAACATGGGTGATACAGAACTAAAAACTATGGCAGGACTGACTGTGATGATGAGCAGGAGCTGGGGAGGGATCATGATAAAGGCAGATGACAACATTTCATCAGTCTAATGTACATCTAAGAAAACAAAATCTAAAAATTATGATGGATTCTGGGGATTTATTCTTTTCCCTTCGTAAACTGGTTTCACGTTTGATTTCTGGAGAAAGACTGCATGCTTCATTCATTGTTGTGCAGTTTTTGAGTCTGACAGTCTACGAAAGTCATGCCCGGACGGCGCGGTTGTGGCCAAACATGTTAGGATGATGATGGGAATGGGTTGTTAAAGCATGGAGCATGAAAGCTGAAAAATGGCAAGAAAAAAAAAAGAAACTCCAGAGCATAGGAGCATCATGATTGCCTCCATGCTGCAATCCTGCAAAGTCCCAATAGGTCATGTAGGTCCTGGAGACTGGAATGGGGGTTTAATCCAGTTTGAGGGGCCCTAAGAATATGTAAAAGTCTGGAAACATGAATATCATGTTCAGACGGTTTTGGTAAAATCCTATGTGGACAGCTACACACCTGACATGAAGTTACATGTTAGAACAACAAATATGTATTGTGGCTGAGCGTGTTTGGATGCCAGTTTGATTTATTATTGGTATTCAGAAGGTGTTTTGTTTTTTTTCTGTTGACTTTTTACACTCATATGGAGCTGAGCCCTCCAAGCAGACTCCATGCAGGTGATATAATGAGAACAGTTACTCATCAGTGTTGCCTGCCATCATTCATGAGCACAATCAAGAGTAATTGGGCCTTAGTGCCTCCTAGCAGGGAGTCTGAGGACTAACTTTCTATGTTCCACACACTTTTTAAGCACAAGGAACCTATAAAATGACTCTATATGGCCTTTTAACTGACTTTTTACAGAGCAGTTGGAAGGAATTATTTTCAGTTCACGTTAACTTTAAATAGGACGTACCATTAAACACCCATTAATCATTAAATACGGCATAACACCGGCGGCTTATCTCACCTTCCTGGTGAGATCCAAAGACCTGCTTTAATCTGTGATCTCCATCGCTGAGGTAGGAGATGTCAAGAGAAGCCCGCTCCTTCTGTCTTGGCTTTGACAAATCGGCGTGCACAGCTCATGCGCTGGGTGAACTTGAACTTTAAAGGCTTTAAAAGTTCTGTTGCTCCTTCAGCGACGTCCCCGATCAATACATTTTAACTTCAAAGAAGTCTCTCGGATTCCAGATTTTACTGATATGTTCGGATCTTCTCAATAGCGCTCTGATTCATTATCTCTCTCCATCTCTTTAATCACATTAACTTCAACATCAATGAGGTCCTTCAAACATTCCAGCTCTTTTCTAAACATAAGACTGTATTTGTTGAATTTGGTAAGCTTTGGTCTTATTTCCCATCACCTCTATTCAGTAGAAGTAAAGAGGTTTCTTTTTAAACAACCTCTACATCTGACTGCAGCGTATCTGCCCTATTTCTTGCATGACCCACAAAACACACGGTCAATAGTTGTCTTGAAGAAGACGTCTCAGTAAAATCAGCTCCAAATAAAAGCACTTCACAACAGCACCTTGTGTAGCAATTTAATTCTGCGTCTGTATTAACTTCTAAGTAAGCAAGGCAGATTATTTAGTTTGTATTATTTCCAATTTCCACATTTTCCACTCTTGATTTCTTAAAAGCCTTTCCTTTGTGTTCTGTTAATGATTTTTCCTGGCGTTTATGGTAGGTAGTGGCTTCAGCTCTGTTTCATAAGACTGAAATCTGGCACTTGCTTAAAAAGACAATTTATTCAAATTTATTTATCTTTGAAAAATTATGAGAAATTATTTAACATCAGTTGTTTTCTAAGAGGCTTGCATATTCATTTTGTCACATATAAACTTGAGCCTCATTCCTAAAAGGATTACACCTCTTTTGCAGGTGAAAATAAAGGTTTTGCATTCTATTTGACTAAGAAACCCTTAGAAAGGGACATCTGGACAACCTGTCAAACTGCCAACCAAACCTTGAGTCAGTGCTGGTGCAGTTTGCTTACCTTTTTAAATTACATTCTATTATAAATGCATGTAAAGGAATACCTGACCATGTTTATGTTGATTACTGAGTGCAAAATAAGTGTTTTTCAAACACCTCCGCCAAAAAAAGAGGGCAGCCTTAGTTTTGCGAGTAAGGATGGTTTTCTGCTGATATATGCTCGATACCATGTGCAGGTACTCATACTCCTAAAAGTGCTCTGATACTACAGGACTTGATACCAGTGTGGTGGGAGCTACGCTTCCCTGAAAGTATTAGTTAGCACACAAATGCTCTAACCCAGTAAGTGGTAAAAGAAGAAAGAGCTGCTTAGTAGCTGTTTGGTAGCAAACTGAACAAACGACAATGGGATTTAAAGACAACGTGACTTCAGCAACTGGGTAGTAAAGGAGGAGTCAGCAGTGTGGAGGTATTTCCAGGTGGACAAAGGTGATAAAATAAAGCAGGAGGATTATTTTTCTATGAATCAAAGTTTTCTAAATGTTTTAAATGATATTTCAGGTCTAAACTATGATCTATGGGTTGAGTTCCATAACATCTGTCATTCTGATGAAGACCCTCCTTCCTCCTAGAGACCCCTTTGCATTATTTCTGGCCGCCGACATTTTTTAGCCAATAAAATTCAAATTTCTGCATTCTCTCAACATGCACGCACATCGAGCAAACCTGTACCAGTAGGGGGCGCTCTCGTACAGGACGCTCCGTGTGTTTCTCTGTTTGCCGTCTCATATGTTCACTGAGGACTCACGGCTCATTTCTACTAAAAACCAACCCATTCCCCAGCTAAAGACGGATTTATTTTTAAACCTTTCACCTCACAGAATGGCAAGGCTTGCCAAGGATACACGTTTATTTTGGTCAGAAAGTTCATTCAGGGCTGAGTCATTTCTGTGTTCAGCTACAGACAGAGTAGCAGCAGCTAGCTGCTACAAAGCTAAGTATCAGAAGCAGCAGGGACAGACAGGGTTCATCAGACCCTCGTAGTGTTGGAATAAGATTTGTGAACTGTGACTGATTAAACACTACACAATGAGCTGCACAGTTTATGCCCGCAACGTAATGCGCCGTGCGCACACGCGACCGGACGTGCGTGTCAAGGTGTTTTGAGGAGGAGCCGTTGGACGTTAGATTCAAAAACTGCTCTCTTGATGAAATCCTCCACAATGTGGCTTTAAGACCTACTGCAAACGAGTGTTGCCAGACGTATGATAATTATCGTATTTGTGGGATAATTTAGCCCTTTGCATGATGTCCAATGAATAATTCCATAAATCTAATAATATAATTTGAGCCCCTCGTCATTAGTGATGGGATTAATGACTCTTTGAAGGGAGCCGTTCACCTCAAAGAGCCGTTCAAAAAACTGTCTCTTTTATTTATTTATTTATTTTTTGCATGTGGAACTATGTTTGAGGACACTCTTTGTTGCAACAAAGTTGTGAAAAATGCAAGCAGAGCGCCGCGGCTCGACAGCATCGTTGTGTTAGATTCTTTAAAGCCAAAACTACTTTAAAGACTATAATTTTGCACAGTATTTTTAATACACTGATATTAGAGCTGTGGGTCATCAGGCGTGTCAGGATGTAATTTAGTAGTGTCTGATCATTTTTCTCAAAATACAATAATCTAAAGATCCTGGTACGATACTTAACATTTCCAATTTGGCAACACTGCTGCAAATTATGTTTAGCAAAGATAATTTTAAGGGTGTAATAACATATCGGTACTCTGTATCGGCTAGTTCTCAAATTTAAAGCAACACTAAGTAGTTTTTTTACACTTTAAGCTAGAGGATTAAAATTGATTTTATTTTATTTAGCATTTTTTAATCTGACAAAAGAAAGAGCAGCTACAATGTGCAAAAAACCCAGAAGCAGTACATTCTTAGTGAATTTGGTACCTCACAGCATTCCTCCTATTTACATCATAGCAGACAAATACACTGAGGAGTTCATCAGTGCCTCATGTTAAAAAAAAGATGCTCATGTATTGAGTTTCTTTATACAATTAGATTGTTGATACACAAACACGACAAAATGCCAAGTTAATTTCTGTCAGACCATTTTTTGTCCTCCTTATCCAGCAACCTGTTTTTATTCTTGAAAACATGGTGCCAGTTATTGCATGACACTTATATGAACCCATTGCCTGTCTGGAATTGATTTAGCAAAAAAAAAAACACCTGTCAAATGTACCGAGTTAAAAAAGGGGGCTTATTGATTATTTGCTTCTATTTATTGGATTTATTACAACTCTGAGTGGGGCAATATTGTCAAACATCAATGAAGCCTGAGTATTTATAATGTGAGAGCTGGTGCTGCATATATTTGTCAAATTTAGCACCTCTACTTCCATTATTACAGGGGGAAAAAACTAAAAAGCAGACAGCAATAAATAGTTCATGTGCAGAAAACACGGTGTGCATCACAGGGCGTAGGCATGAAGCAGAAAAACACTTTACACGACAGTTCCCAGGGGTTTGGGGTTTCTGTGTGTGGAGTTAAACCACCGGCTGTAAATCCCTGATTCACCCCTTCACCTGACAAGCTTTTTATCATGCCGCAACATTATATCATAACTCCACCGGTGTTGTCCATATGCCGACTTTCTCGTGCAAGGCTTGCCAGACTCACAAATCCCAAAGCACGTGCCTGAGCAGGAAACAGCCGTACGCACTGATTATGCAACCGCAAGACGCCGTTTGGAGGACCAATCTCTCATTATTGTGCTTTCAGACAGTAAAGCAAATCAGTCCAAACACTGCAACAAAAAGATATTTTGATTAGAATGAGATCTGACTTTGCAGAGCCCAAAACGGAGAGAGTTTTCTTCCAGAACTCCTGCCTAATGCAAATCCAACTCTACATGCCCTCATGTTTATGGTAATTGAGCCACACTTTCCAGTTATCACATGGTACAGAACCATCTGTCACCTCAATACTTCGCAAAGTAAGATGTTCACTGCCTGTACCAGCTGTGCTTCTTTTTCCCGTCCTGATGTCGTCTGTGTGCCGGTTCCAAAATGAGATTGTTTGCTCGTCTTTAAGTGCTATTAATTATGCAAATTACGAAAGTCACCTGAAGCCACATACTGTTAGTTTCAGAGTAAAGGCATAGATTTGTCCACACTCCATATATTCCAGCTGTTTTATACAGGCATCTTGATATAGGTCGACTGTGCAATAATATTATTGACTGAGCTAAACACCAGAGCTTCAGGGTAAGATCTCTGGTCATCCGCTCCTCACGTTGTTTCCTGGAATTGCTGCGAGTTGCAGAGCGTGGAGAAATATCCCGACGGACTGATGTCTTACGCCAAGAAAGTGTCTTTTTTCCCCCCACCCAGCACATAACAGTTTGAATAATTTATTGTATGTGCAGCTATGTTTTAGATGCATTATTTGCACACGTCCAAGCAAATTAACCCAGCTGCTCAAATGCACACACAGATGCACACAGCACTGATCGTAAACTGGTACTCAGCCTAATGTGATGTGTCACAGCCAGTGCATATTGATGCTCACACACACAACAAAAGGAGGATGCAAAACTTTGGTTTGTATGTGTGAATTTTCAGTTGGTATTATGAGTTATAGTTTCTAAACTGATAATTAGTCATTTTTGATAAATGTGCACATTTTCAGAATAGCAGCACAAACAGCATTTTTTTTTTTTTTTTGCCTAATAAAATACTGTAAAGAGATATAAATGTTTTAAAAGGTCTGAAGTAAAGTCTGTACAAATATGGATTTTAACACAAAAAGTCTGATTAAATTTGCAACCCTGGATGACAACAACGCTCTTCTCTCTATGACCTGTAAACTATTAGAATCTGGTTGGATTTAGGGCTGCCACGATTAAGGGATTAGTCACGATTACGTCAGCAAGTAAAATTGTCTGCAACAAATGTAGTAGTTGACGCGTTGTTTATTTTATTGAAGCGATGTATTTCTCTCAAACTGCCACTCTACCTTCCACAGCCTTTCTGTCCTTGATGCACATGTGTGCTGAATGGCAGCTCTCTGCGTTTGGCTCCAAGATTCGGGTCCATTTTTTTGGCTTCGTGATTCGGGTCTGTGCATTTGGCTTCATGACACAGGTCCATGCGGTCGGCTCTGTGATTCAAGTTCATGCGTTCAGCTCCATGAATCGGGTCCATGAGGTGGGCCCGTGCAGTCAGCTCTGTGATTTAGGTCCGTGCATTTGGCTTCATGATTCGGGTCTGTTTGTTTGGCTTCGTGATTCGGGTCTGTGCGGTCGGCTCTGTGATTTGAGTCCATGCATTTGAGGTGAACAGCTGTTTTGAACACTTAAGGTTACACTTTATTCTATAGTTAAAGCTGCACTGTTCTTCTTCACTGTTTGTTTTATTGTGTTTGCTTTTACCCATTTTTAACTGCTTATTTGATCATGTTTTTTTTTAATCTATTGTTTTATTGTACAGCGACCTTGAATGTCTTGAAAGGCACTTTTAAATAAAATGTATTATTATTAAAGATTTGTTTGTTGCCACAAGATGCACATTTCATTAAAAGTTTAATAAACCATCATCGTGTCTTTATTTTTAGTTGGCACATACCTTAAACACTTCACGTTGCAGCTTTATAAGAGCAGCTGCATGTTGGTGCAATAGGCTGTACATTTTCCTTCCAATGTTTGCATGATCTGATTAGTCGACTTATCGAAAAAATAACTGTTGACTAAGCAAGTATCAAAATAATTGTTTGTGGCAGCTCTAGTTGGATTGCAGCAGCTTTGGAAAAACCTCCTTCAGAGTGAAGATACTCATGGTGCAGATATGCTCTTAGTGCACATCAAATACACTTTTCCTGCTTTTTTTTTTTTACAATGTTTATGAGACACTCTCTTGCACCCTCACCACTCTGCTGCACCCTCACCATTCTCCTGCACCATCGCTACACTATAGATGCCAGCAGCAGTTTCCAACAATGATCCCACTTCCCAGACTCCATCCTGATAGAACTCTCTCAGACCATGTCAGGATGATGGATGGACAAAGTATCTGTTTTCCTCAGTTTTCAAAAGTTAGGCCAGGTTAAAAAAACAAAAAGACCAATGCGTTCATTCACATGCACAGGATGTGGCTAAGAACTACAAGATCACATCCCAATGCTGATGCCATGATGGGCTTTTGGCATGAGTTCAGCATGACCAGTCCTGATTCAAATTCATGACAAAAAAGCCATATACAGTGGGGCAAAAAAGTATTTGGTCAGCCACCGATTGTGCAAGTTCTCCCACTTAAAATGATGGCAGAGGTCAGTAATTTTCATCATAGGTACACTTCAACTGTGAGAGACAGAATGTGAAAAAAAAAATCCATGAATTCACATGGTAGGATTTTTAAAGAATTTATTTGTAAATTAGGGTGGAAAATAAGTATTTGGTCAATAACAAAAATTCAACTCAATACTTTGTAACATAACCTTTGTTGGCAATAACAGAGGTCAAACGATTACTATAGGTCTTTACCAGGTTTGCACACACAGTAGCTGGTATTTTGGCCCATTCCTCCATGCAGATCTTCTCGAGAGCAGTGATGTTTTGGGGCTGTCGCCGAGCAACACAGACTTTCAACTCCCTCCACAGATTTTCTATGGGGTTGAGGTCTGGAGACTGGCTAGGCCTCTCCAGGACTTTCAAATGCTTCTTACGGAGCCACTCCTTTGTTGCCCGGGCAGTGTGTTTGGGATCATTGTCATGTTGGAAGACCCAGCCACGT
>SSNR01000038.1:672035-723737 GCA_006937965.1 Callopanchax toddi | reverse complement strand
GCACTGGCTTCAGCAGCGGAACACGTCTGGCACTGCAGGATTTGATTCCCTGCCGTTGTAGTGTGTTACTGATGGTGACCTTTGTTATTTTGGTCCCAGCTCTCTGCAGGTCATTCGCCAGGTCCCCCCGTGTGGTTCTGGGATTTTTGCTCACCGTTCTCATGATCATTTTGACCCCACGGGATGAGATCTTGCGTGGAGCCCCAGATCGAGGGAGATTATCAGTGGTCTTGTATGTCTTCCATTTTCTGATAATTGCTCCCACAGTTGATTTTTTCACACCAAGCTGCTTGCCTATTGTAGATTCACTCTTCCCAGTCTGGTGCAGGTCTACAATTCTTTTCCTGGTGTCCTTCGAAAGCTCTTTGGTCTTGGCCATAGTGGAGTTTGGAGTCTGACTGTTTGAGGCTGTGGACAGGTGTCTTTTATACAGATAATGAGTTCAAACAGGTGCCATTAATACAGGTAACGAGTGGAGGACAGAAAAGCTTCTTAAAGAAGACGTTACAGGTCTGTGAGAGCCAGAGATTTTCCTTGTTTGAAGTGACCAAATACTTATTTTCCACCCTAATTTACAAATACATTCTTTAAAAACCCTACCATGTGAATTCATGGATTTTTTTTCACATTCTGTCTCTCACAGTTGAAGTGTACCTATGATGAAAATTACTGACCTCTGCCATCATTTTAAGTGGGAGAACTTGCACAATCGGTGGCTGACCAAATACTTTTTTGCCCCACTGTAAGTGCACAAAGTCCTCCCCCAGGACTCGTGTGAGTGGCGTGATAAACCACCATGACCTTGCTACAGATGTTTCGTGCATGCTCAAAACAATCAACACATCACGCGTTCTTAATACGCCCTTAAAGACCTCATCAAGACCCTGATTTCTACATCGCAGCGGGGTCTTTATCCTGTGTGAAAGTGGGTAGGGATGGCTACCTAATGTATTCAGTCAGCGTTTTAGTGTTTGTGATCCTACAGGTTTTCTTTCTTAGTTCTTAACTGATCATGATTTCATTTAGTGGAGGTGATTTTTTAAGCAGATACAGCTGAATGTTTGCTGTTCAGGTATTCAGCACACATCACGAGGGTTGTGTTTTGCAGCCAGTGGTGTTTTATAGCCCTTTAACGTCTTGTAAGAGCGGCGGTACAGTGAGAGCAAAAGCACATCAAGGTGTTACATTACATGGAGTAGAAGTAACATTAAAAATGAGTTTCATAGTTTATGGAAACACAACTGCCTCCCAAAAATAAATGCAACAATATAAATGGATTGTTTTGTCAAGTGCATCAGGTTTTAGGTAGGTGTGTGTGTAAGAGGGAGATAGAGAGTTTACATAAGTTACTGGAAATTATTCATGCTCCCACAGAGGAAACTGTTACTTATTTCATCATCTTGAGTTAGATAATCTGCAGCTACTTGCCTAAATCATTCACCGACTTACTGGAGTGAATTAGAGGTTATGCAATTCATAATTGAGGCTTCATTTTCAGCGTTGCACATTGTTTCCACTGTAAACAACTGGTGACAATGCCTCATGAAGAGAAGCGAGGGAGGCAGGGAAAGACGCCCGAAGGAGGTAGCTAAAAGAGGAGCTTCTTAGCAAAGCTGGGTTCAAAGCAGCAGCCGACCAGCGGCTCCTACACACTCTGCTCCGGTGAGTGCTTTTGGCTCGGCAGAACTCGCAGTACCGTTAGCAGGAGTACAAGAATACCCAGTGACCTCCAAGGGCTGGAGAGCTGCGGCGATGCAGAGGGGATGGAGGTGACAAAGCCCACATGAGGTTGGAGGTGATCCGAGGTTCAGCTCGCCTCAATCTGCAGCTTTTAGGTTGGAGATAAACATATGGACACGCTGTCCCCTTATGGAAAAATAGGAGTCATTTTCTTGCAAGTTAAACATGATCGTGTTAAGTTTTTACTGAGAAGCAACTCATGGCGGTGCAAACATGTTTTACCCAGATTATGACATTATCCAGGAAGGTGCTGCTTTGACGATGCACTCTAGGGTTTTCTACCCATTAGCTGGTGCTATTTGCACCAACAGGAAGGATACAAAAGAAAGAATGTCCGTAACATTTTTTGACTTGTAAAATCCTGTTTCGGAGTATACAGACCTCCCGTCAGAACTGTAGTGCCTCTAATTAGACGGAAATTCCTCATTTGTTACATCGCCAGTACTAGAAACGGCTCGTCGGCTCTGAAACAACCCAGACAAAGATATAAAAACTTCTTATGTTTGTGATGATATTTTTGGACTGAAGTGAAATCTGTGTCTGAAGGTCAGACATGAAATGCGTAAGTTTGAAACAGGGACAGCGTTTTATTTGAGAGAAATTATCCAAATATGTGGTAAATTAAAAGTTTGACAGTTATGAAACATGATGAGTCTTGATAAAACACCTGATAAAGGGAGGCTCAGGTTCTTGTTCATGAGTGAAGGAAGGGTGGAACAGGCGGATCAGGGCAGCATATTTAATGATACGGAGGCTAAATGAGCTCTTATTAGGTCGATCTACATTCTAACCCCTGATGGTCAAGAGTTCTGGGTTACAGGGCTCAGCCTGAGGGACAGGGTGAGGAGATTGGACATCCAGAAGGGACTCGGAGTAGATCTGTATTTTTTAACCTTGTTTTTATACATTTTCTTCGTCTGTATTATTCTGCAGCTCGTATCCAAGATACATTTCTTCAGTGGGATGCAAATAAAGAAACTTGAAATTAGAAGAAGCATTAATAGAATAATTAGAGTAAATTCCCCAACATCTATCAGAAATTTTAATAAGATTTTCTTATAAAATTAAATGATGGCACAAACTTTTCCCACATTATCAGTGTTATTCAAGTTTTTCCATCCTAAAGCAAATTCACAAATGAACCTTCCTGCAGCTGACTGACATCCCACACTGTTTGATGCCTTTCAGCTGGTGTGAATCCAGCACTAATTTTCAGGTAAATTAAAAAAAGCCAAATTTAAAGGACTTGATTTGTGTCACATTTTCAAAAAAAAAAAAAGAAAAAAATCCACCTTAAAGATATTTATACCCATTAACCCAATGCGAACAGGAAATCCTGCAGGGTTGAATACATTTTTTTTGGCGTCAAGTCAAATACTTGTGAACAGAAAACTCTGAGCCGTGGACAAAATACACATCGGAATCTACTAAAGACTATATTTGTCCTTGCTGCTGCAGAAAGCCTAACTACATGTTTGCCTGAGGTAATAACTGCTGTTCAGCTGCAGCATACATATTCTGAACTCTGCAGACAGACTCAAAGTTTTGCTGCTTTTTGGCCTTTCCTCCTTTTAATATTTCAAAAGCGTGATAAAAGAGAACTTTTACAGCCATTTTCCTCACTTCATGGCGAGCGGACTCTCACTCTTTTGTCCATTTCGGACCGACGTCGTGACCTAACGGACCGCTTTGTAGCCACAATGTGAATTTTCTTCGCTTCCTCTCAAAGAACTGCGTTTAACCTCTGCTGGGGGAGAAAGAAAATGTTAAGATATTAAGGAGCTGCTGAGGGATTAGCTCAAATACAGGGATGAAAGAAGGTAGTCTGATGGAGGCTGATCTGTATGACCGGCAGAAGACGGACCAACACAGAAGGAAGCTGCTAGCACAAACAACACAAAGGATGATGTATAGTGGGGATGACAAGTCGGTTTATTGCCTTACCTACAGAACAATAAGAAAAGAAATATTACTTATTCATCTTGTGTTTGTCTTATCCGCTTCCTAAACGGCTAAAAGTGCCTTCCTCTGGGGACCTATAATATTCGTTTTTTCTTTTTGACAGCTGTGTTCTTTAATTCTATGGATGGCGTTTTTTTGTTTTTGTTTTTGTGTTTTTATGGACCCAGATTGAACAAATGACCAGCGGTGGCAACTTCATTATACATTAACTCTGCTGAATGTGTCAGTCACGTCTTGGGAATTGTGTTATTTACCCACCTTTAAATGAGGCTGACTTTTAGCTTTTCCATTTTTGTAGTAGCTTTTAAAGTGCCTGACCACTTCTCCTTCCACATCACTCCCTCTGGATCCCACCATCTATTTTTTATTTATTTTTTTGCCTTTGCATCTTCCTTAAAAAACAAATTTAAATGCAAACAAGGCAAATCTGCCTAGCATGTCCTCCCACAGGAAAGTCATGAGGAAAAAGCTAATGAGAGGAAAATCACTGCGATCCCCTTCCCCCTGAGCAACGGCTTACAGGCACGGAGGGAAAATTCACAAACCCACTTTTTGGTTCTAATATTGTTCATTACAGTAATCATCCACGCGTTCTTTTTGTCAGAAAAGATTACGTCTCAGTCGACGCTTCCATATGCAATCATGTCCACGTGAATAACCACGTGAAGAGCTGTCCAAACTTCCGTGTTAGGGACATCCAATCTGTCCAGTTGGCATAAAAACAAGCGGCAGTAAAATGTATAAAATAAAATGAAAATAAGTCAGCACTTCATCTGGAAATTTATGAGAAGTTTATATCCAAATTACAACCCTCCTCTGGGGATTTCTGGGTATATTAAGCTGCGGCGTAACCTCACTCTGCATCGCTCTTCACTCTGAAACAAAATCAGTGTTTGAGCTGCGGCTGACATTTACGCGTAATTATGAAGTGTGATCATCATCATAATCCACAGCTTAGCAAACATATGGTTATAAAACTCTCACAGGTGTGTCGGCGTGCGTCTGTGTGCACGCCACACGAGAGATGCTCGTTTGCTGCTTCGTCCAATGAGCGCCGCTCTCCATCAGGATGATGGCTGAGAAAATTTAAGCAGCTTGCTAGAGAGCATTTAAACACCCAGGCATGGATTTAACACTTTGAACTTCCACACCCCCACAAAAAGATTTAAAGCTAATAAAATCATATATTTTTTGCATTTTTCTTATTAATTTGAGGCAATAAGGGTATAATTTATTATCAAGTTAACAACATATTTAATTTTAAACATTTTGCTCAACTATCCTTTTATGTTTTTTTAAATTTTATTAGTTAATTTTTTACTGTTAAACCAATGCATGCTTCAATCAATTACAGGGACTCAAATTTTGTCTACTAAGTGTCAGTTAAAAGGTTAATACGAGTTTATTTCTAGAACTTCTAATAAAGTAAATTAAACATAAAGTGCACTAGATCAACAGAAAACAAACAAAAAAAGAAATGGTTGCTTTGATTTTCCCCACCATAGTCCAATGAACCACCTCCCTAAATTAAAATGCAAAGCAAACAGTTTTTCTGTGGGTAATTCAGGGGATAATTCAGTGATTTCTGGGTATTGGTGGGGACACGTCACCTCCGTCCATGCCAAATCTACGCCCATGGTTGTGAATAACTCTCAGCTGCCACCCCATCAGGATTTAGCTCAATATCTGTCAAATTGACTGAGTTGTAGGCATTTTTATTTTGGCTAAAGTTGATTAGCTGTTGCAGTCATTTTTAATTGGGTTGAATCCAAAAGTTAATCACTTGTAGATCCAGTGAAATGTTTCAGAAAGTTTAATTAAAATGTGCCCAGTGGTTCATGATACGTTGCTAAAAACAAACAAACGCACAGCCAAAAATAGTATTTCCCACCTTTTACAGCACGTAATAAAAATGCATATCAATTAAAGACAATAAGGTGCAACAAGAATGCAAATAAAGCACATACAGTAGTGCACATACAGCATACTGTATGTCTACAATGTGCAAAACAAGATGCCAGAAGCCATAAAAATCCAACAGATTTATTAGGAAATTAAAAAAAAATTACTTTTAAAGAAAACCTTCCAGCCAAGAACCCAGATCAGTGGTGTGATGGTTCTTGACTCACTAAATGTGTCACGCCAGCATCCACCAGCATTAGGAGCTCTACATCAACATTTCTACTTCCACACACAAAAGAAGACTGCCAGAATGTAACATATGCTATTAATTAACCAAGCAAAAAAGTACAAACACTAGAATTATGGTAGATATGGGAGTTAACGTACCTCACAGCAAACAAACATCTGCTGCTCTTTGATGTGGAGCATAAGAGGAGCCAGAGATTCAAAATAATTGTCACATTTTTCTGTCCTAACTCTCATGAAAATGCTGCAAATAAGAAGCTTAAAATAAAAAAAGCATCAACTTTTTGGTCTCAACGGGGCTCACACACCAGTGTAATCTCCAGATGTGAGACCATCATTAACAGACTTTTTAAAAAACAAACCTAAGGATAAAATGCGCTCCTGAAAAGCTTGATACTGCATTCATTCTGTCTGATCCAGGGTCAGTGTTAGATCCAGCTCTGTTTCAACATCCTTTTTTTTAAATGCCTCATCTCTTTGGCTGAAAGCTGGCGGTGCACAAAATGAACTGAACTGAACCAACAAAATATTCATTTAGTCTTATTTACAATTCAGACTCAGAGGTGATGGATCAAGCTAGTGAGCAATAATCCACCACAGTTGTCAGCTTCTGCAACTTTAGGCTGAATTAGCATATATATGTACAACTACATCATCTGTGTATATATTCAGTGTTCCAGGAGATCAATATTATGAAGACTAAATAAAGGGCCTAATACTAATCTTTGCAGAACACCCACTGTGCATTTTGCATAACTGGGTCATACATCTCCTACACATTGCAACTGGTTGGAGAAATAGGAAGACGTCCAAGGCTGTGATTTTATTGTGTTCTGAGTTACCATTTCATTTAATGTCCACTGAAATGTGAAATATCTTCTAAACATCATTGCTGTTATAACAACCTCGCCTCGCCTCGCCTCGCGAGGCTAGTTGTAGAACTACGCTCTAGTAGGCGAGGCGAGATCATTGCTGTTATAACAACCACTTGACAAAATTTTTTAAAATTCAGGCAAGCAAGCGTTGACAGACCTCTCCTAAAACACGTACATGTAAAGACGAGTTGTGGAGCACGGGGTCGCTTTACAGGTGACTCATCTCTCAATTCATCCCCCTTTTAAAAAGAAAACATGAATGTGACAGCTCTGTGATAATCGCTTGAATATTTTAAGTGTTCAAAACACTCTCTGGAGGTGACTCAGTTTAGCATGTAAAATGGAACTGCCGTAATTATCAGGAAATTTGCATTCATTGTTATTTTTTTGATGGACAAACAGCGTCTGAATTTCCTAGAAGAAAACAATGAAATGAAACAAAAGCTTCTGAGTTTAGAGGAAAACTGATAAACTATTAAAATATAAGTTCACGAGAAATGTTTGTTTTCTTGTCTTTTTACACGTTGAGTTGCGTGAATGCCTTTTTCTCCTCATCCTCTAAGCGACTGTTTAATGTTAATGTCTCGTTTTAAATCATTGCTTTAACAAGCTTAATTAAATGATCTCATTTTTGCATTCTGTTCATTTGGTGCAAATATTCTAAGTGATTCTTGATGTATAAGTGCTGCTTACAGTTAATGACTTACAACCTTTAAACATTCATTTTTAACAAGATCCTTGTAAGTTGCTCTTAAAGCTCAAGATGCCACATTTTGAAAAATTAAACACTTCAGTTCTTTTTTCCTGCAGTGAATAAAGTGCTTTTGGAGAAAATGCACACAAAAAATCGGAGGAATTCAGAAAAATTATTTTAAATTACTGAAGGTGAGCTCATCATAAATGTGGTCTTCCCTCTTTGTGTTTCTGTATGCGTCCTGATTTAATTAAAAGGTCCATGTAGGACATGCATGTCCACACGCGCAACATTATTAGTAGTGAACATTAGAATCTCCAGACCAAAAGATCATTTTTGCTTCATCACATCTGTGTGTGTGTGTGTGTGTGAGTAGGGGGGAGTCACCGCCCCCATTCATGCGTATATTTAATTCAGATTCACTGTACACAATGAGGGAAATTAGATTATAAAGTCTCATCAGACTATAATTAAAGTCTCTATGCTACATTAGACCCAAACCTATGTACCAAAGTCAGCAGACATTTTTATCATCACTGTACAATTGTGGTTTGTGGCAGGAAGATATATTCTGCAGGACCCCCGCCCCCCCTTCCCCCGCTGAGGAATATCACACCGACTATAATCACCCAGTAACTAGAGCTGTATGCCATTTGCTGTGTTACATAAAGCTCCTAATTCACATGTAAACAGTGGAATAAAAACACATGAATATCAGCATTAGAAGCCAACATAACAATAACTAATAGCTTCCGACATGGGCCTGATTTAACTCCTCTAATAAGTGTATAGTGTTTGATGCAGCCATTTTTAAAGCTTCTACCATTTTAAAGGCACACTATGTAACTTTTTCATATTCTTAAATCTTTTTCTTGAGCCAGTTTGTGCCAATATGACCCTTTCCAGGGTTAATGAAAAGTCACTCAACCCCATCTGCTGCTTGTGTCCAGGATACCACATTTGCAAGCCACGCATCTCGCGAGGGTTAGGCTAACCCAATGTGGCTAGCTGTTATGCTAGCGCCTAAATGTTTTTAGCTCATGATTTCTGCATTTTTTCCCATCTCTCCCTGCTTGAACACAGCTGGTTTCTTTGAATGAGTGATGAACCGCTCCAGTAGAAAGCAATGAAGGCTGAGGAGACATTTCAACACTTGGATTACAAGAACTTTATTGTCGTTGAATCAGCGTCCAGATACAACGAAACCATAGTTCCAGTACAGCTGTTTCCAAATTTAGACAAACATATAACACAAACAGAAAACATGCCTGCGGGTATGTGCAGTGATGCGCTCCCTATTTTGTAAAGAGGGCACGCTTGGAGGGGAGGGTGTGGGGAGGTGATAAAAAACATGTCCATTTCCCTGCACTCAAGGGAGCTCAGAGATGTAAACAGGAAAAAAAAGGCTCCAACATATAAAGCACAAACTCTGACAGTCACAAAAACATGAGACACGTGATGGTGGGTGGGAGGTAACGGGAGCCCCCACGCGCCCAATCGAGTCCGCAGCAATTTGTGCGGGCCTTCAGACCGGGTTTACAGGAGTGGAAGGAGTTAATAGGAGGTGGAGGACGAGGTTTATTACCAGGCAGCTTCCTCATCATGCATTCCAGAGATGTAGGGGTTTCTGAGCAATGACGATGGTGCTAACGTTTTTACCACAGTGATTTAAAACAGACACTAGGGGGAGCTAAAATCAAGCCAAAACTGCATAGCGTGCCTTTAACAGGATTGGTACATTCCTCATAAATATGCTGTACTGTCTTCTACCCTCTGGTGGAAGATCTAATTACTGCAGGTGGGAAGTGCCAATTTAATTCAAGTTGTAAATAGTTAATACGAATAAGATAATTGTTATATTAACACTCAATAATAGTTTTTAAAATATAATTATATGATTATTTAATCTGTTAAGCTTTGAAGGGTAACACATTTCTATTACATAAGATCTTTTTCTTCTCTCTGCTCCTTTTCACTCATATTTATTTTGTGTTGATTTGTAAATTCTGTTTGTTCTTATTCGTTTTCTTCATTTGAATGAAATAAATCAATTCCTTAATCATTTGTTATCACTTTATTCATGCTCAGTAATGCGTTATAAGGTGTTTATAAACTGTTATAGGCAGGGGTGAACATCATTTTATCCATCAGTACTCGAGGAAGGATATGGTGCTGATGTTTGGTGCGCACCACATCTCTGTGTGTCTGGCTCACCTACGGTTGATTTAGCACCATCACACCTAAAGACAGCCTAAGATGAATATCAAGTAACCTTTTCCAAGTCGTTAGTGCTCAACTCCTTTCCCTCCTCCGCCTCTTTTTAGAGTCCAAATCTAATAATAAGAATTAAGAGATTAGGAGGTGCAGAAAAGGCAAAACCGATGGTGTAATCCAGGACATGCTACTATAAAATATCCTCTCTGCAGCCCAGATATTCTTAATTCAACAAGTGTCTTCAGTCAGAGGCTCCTTCAGATCCACCGAAACACAAACCGCTACTGAAGATCCTTCCTGTCCTCAGCTAGAACAAACCTTTTAAACATCTAATTTCCCTCTGAGGTTAATAAAGTATTTTAATTTGATACTTGCCTTCTTGCTGGTGGTGGTTGGAGGGTCTGGCAGTGTGAATGTGTGTACGACTGACTGTAATGTAGTGCTAGAGAAATGTGGGACGTTTACCATTCTACTCATTGGTGGACTGGATGGACATTTTTGATTTACACGATTTTAGTGCAGCAAGAACCCGTCTCATATCTTACAGTTTGACCTGTTAAGATTTTATAATATTGACATCATGTGACACTGCACCTTCCTCTATGGATTTTTAAATCATACATCAGGTGTCGGCCCTCAATGAGGTCCTTTCAGCAGATTAGTTTCAGCTCGTCCTCTAAACTCGATGTCCTCAGCAGCCCTGCATTCATGATGTGACATCATTTATTTAAAATGAAAGTGGATTAAAAAACCTTACAGCAAACATAAAAGAACAAATGTTAAAGAAGTATGAAAGACGATGTTCAGCGAAGGTTCATAAACTGTGCTGACTGTAAATAGAAGCTACAGTAAGGAGCTGTTGTGAAAGTGAGAGGCTCAGTTCTGGTCCCTCGGTGGTTTTTTGTTCTAGAGGTTCTGAATTGATGTCTCCTCTTTGTGAATCACAGAAGCATCCTGACATTTCTGGGTTGACAGTCACACTCCAAAGCCACATGTGCACGTTCTATAATTATAAAAAAAAACAAATTTTTTAACAGCATGGTGCAACTAGAGTGGAGCTATAAATACATTTTGTGTGCACTTGATGCACCTTTGACATTGTTGGCTGATTATACCAGACATTACAAGCTGCCACAATCCCTTAGAGAGTTTTCTGAGGATGTGACACAGAAAAGACCTCAGTCCTCCACCATCATTAATACTGTTTGTGCTGCAGGATGATCAGTTAGCTGTACCTTGTAAGCACAAACACTGCGCTGCAAAAAGAGCTGTTCAAGAACCAGCAGGTGAAACAGAAAGTGAACGCTAAGGGGGGAGTGGGGGAATAGTGTGAGTTATTACACCTTTTTGTGTAACTGACAGCTCTGATATAATGGTTTGAACTCAACAAAAAAGAGTTAGTCAGGGACGCTATATGTAAAATAATTAATAATGGAGTGTTGGATACTGCAGAGGAGGAGGCAGAATGACATGCCCCCTGGGAAAAAACATTTCAAACATGAGCGCCTATATGGAGACCTGAAAAACAAAATGAAGGTACTTTACTTCCAACTCGTATCAGTGAGTTTTATAATGCAACAAAAAAAAATATTGAGCTGTGTTTAAATTAAAAGGTAAATAACCAGAGATCCAGAGTTGGTAGAATAGTTTTTTCTCTCACTCTTGATGTTTGTCACTTCTTAAAGGCATATTATGCAGTTTTGCTTGTTTTTAGCACCCCCAAGTGTTTGTTTTAAATCACTTTCGTAAAAACGTTAGCATTGTTTCTGCTCAGAAACCCCTAAATCTAACTGTTGAAATGTCTCCTCAGCCTTCATGGCTTTCTACTGGAGCGGTTCATCACTCATTCAAAGAAATCAGCTGTGTTCAAGCAGGGAGAAATAAAAAAAAATCAGGAATCATGAGCTAAAAACACTCTGGTGCTAGCATAACAGCTAGCCACATGGGGTTAGCCTAACCCTTGCAAGATACGTGACTTTGTGAGACTTCAGGAGCACCGGACTGGAGACTCAGAAGTTGCAGACGTGGTATTCTGGATGCAAGCAGCAGATGGGGCTGAGTGGCTTTTCATTAACCCTGAAAAAGGTTAATGAAAGCACAGACTGGCTCAAGGAAAATATTTTAAAATATGTAAAAAGTTACATAGTGTACCTTTAATAGTTTTAAATTGAAAATCTGAGCCATCCTGAGAGCTTCAAGTTTTACTAAGAACATATGTAACAATGCACAGTCCTGTCAGCCAAATTATTATTTTTCTTTGACAGGAATATTAATGTTCACAGGAACTGACATAATAGCTTGCAGCGCACGGTGACATGCAGATTTTCAGGCTGCTAACTGAACGCCGACTCTGAACAACACAGCGGTGCCAGCTACTAAAAATAAAAAACAAATCCTGAAATGTATGGGAAGGATTTTTGGTCACTAGAGCCACTATTTGTACAGTCTCACCTAAAATAATGCATGCTGTTTTAACCCTTTCATCATCTGGTTAGAGAACATTTCAGTTCTGGAGAGCCACTGCCTGCACAACCCACACCTGGTTTGAGTCAAAGGCTGATTAACAGACTTCTGAAGAACTTGAGGACACTGAAGAGGTGATTTAATCATTGAGTTTGGTGTGTTGGAGCAGGTGAACAGCTAAAACACGTAGGGCAGTGGCCCTCCAGGACCAGGATTGAATAGTCCTGCAGTGGACGTCCTATAGCCAAACTGGGCACATAGAGGATTTAACAACTGCAAAAGTCAAATGTGGCAAAATATTCTCTTGATCTTTCCACTAAATCCAGAAACACTCAGCTGGGATTAGAAGACACTATGGAGGAGATGTTAGTCATATTTTAGGCTTTTTTTCTTTAACCTCCATAAAACCAGGAGGTGAGCCAATAATAGAGTTTTTTTTATCAGGTTATTTATCTTTTCCCTGTCCTCTGCATTTTGTAATGTATCCTGCCCCAACAAACAAAGGGAGAGGACAAACACACAGGGTGGACGGGTTGCTAGCATTGGCAGTGTGAGGCGCGCCACATCAGGACCGTGTACACCTGTGTGATTAGATGTCACAAAGCCTGGATGACTGATAAATAAGCAATCAGAGAAGAGAGAATGATGCATTTTAATCAAAAAGTGTGAGGTAACATTGATTTGATTTGCTTACAGTTACATTAAGCAAAGCTTGATGTCATTTATGTAAGAAGCAGCAAGAAGAAAAAAGGACCTGCATGCCCTGAGTGCTGTGTCCACGTGCTTTCTGCTCTGTCAAAACAGAGACTCTGTCCTTCCTGATAAAACTTTGTCTAGGGTGAGGCAATCGGCCACGGGGCAGAGGCTGCAGACCTTTTGTAATCTCTGCCTTCTCTGCCAACAATCACGACAAGCTGGACGTCCTGAGATAGGCACCCTGGAAATCACATCCCATGCAGCTGCCTAGAGTTTTGCTCAGTTGTGAAAATTCAAGGTTAAAAGACAAAGCATTAGGAATTGGTTGGGGTTGAATGTGCTTGCAACAATAAAAAGTCTGCAGGTCTGTCCCTAATGAAATTAGATGAGTAAAGTCTGTGTGTGCAGGCAGATGTAAGAGTTTTGATTAGAGCGTCACGGTCTTTACAGACATGATAAATCCAATGTTAATAGAGCATCATAAATGTCGGGTCAACCTGATCTCTGCTCGTCTCCTTCTCCAGGTAACGTGTTCGTTGTGAGTCTGGCGTTTGCCGACCTTGTGGTAGCCTTCTATCCCTACCCCCTGGTCCTCTATGCTCTCTTCCATGACGGCTGGGCGCTTGGAAACACTCAGTGCATGGTAAAACCACATCAGTCATTGTCTAAATGAATCATCTCTGCAGTAGAGTTAAATAAACCCCTAACACAGTCTGACACAAACCCCCTACCTTTTGTCTCTTCTGTTCTCAGGTCAGTGGTTTCCTAATGGGGTTGAGTGTCATCGGCTCCATCTTCAACATCACTGGGATCGCAGTGAACAGATACTGCTACATCTGTCACTCGTTCTCCTACAGCCGGCTGTACAGCTACCGTAACACTTTGCTGTTTGTTGCCTTAATTTGGGTGCTTACTGTCGTGGCCATCGTCCCAAATTTCTTCGTTGGATCTCTACGCTACGACCCACGGGTCTACTCCTGCACCTTCGCCCAGAATGTCAGCAGTTCCTACACTGTGGCCGTGGTGGTGGTTCACTTCCTGGTGCCCATTGCGGTGGTGACATTTTGTTATCTCCGCATTTGGGTTCTTGTGATTCAGGTCAGTTCCTTGATGCATCATATAGTTATCTTTAGAGCTAATGCATATTATTATTACATCTCCCAGCATTTAGTATCTGTCTAGAAAGGTGTGTTGTATTATTACCGTATGTAATATAAGGCTTTTTAAGGGAGTAGTCCTAATTTCCTAGAATATAAATGCAACATACAAGGATTATTTTATTTTTATAAATATCTAAAAGCCTCCTAAAGATTACAGAATCAACATGTCACATCTAATGGTTGTTTTGTTAGAAATAAGCCCATCAGAATATTGGTCTTATCAGGTCTTAGCAGGGTCACATCAGGCTTTCAAACTTTGCAGCTGAAAATCCGATCTGAGGGGAAGCTTGTGTTAGATTTCCATTATCGGCATCTCCATGGGTCACAGGCTATCTGCAGTAACCAGTCAGCTCTGGTTTTGCTCATTTTTCCACCTGCTCCACTTTAGCACGTGTTTATTGTAAGAAAATACTTAATAGTAACCTTTTTTTTGTTTGTTTGTTTTAGATTAACTCACGAAGCGTCATTTAGCTCTTCAACCTTTGCTCTGTTGGCTGCTGAATTTAGAGTAAATTCCTAACCGTTTAGTCATTTTAGTAGTAGTCAGGGTGTGAGTGAGTTGTGACGTCAGCACAGACGGGTTGTTTATACCTGAAGTACTACACTCTCACAGCTGTTCACCTCCTGAACAGTGGGTGTTACTACAAGGAAAATAATACTGCAACAAAGTTGTCCTACAGGAAGTACATTTTTCATAAATTTAACTACACGGTTTCAGCATCCCTGTAGACAGTAGGGCTGTACAATATATCAAAAATTCACTGATAATTCACTATAAATGTAATCGGTGGTTTCACACTATAAATTTAACCTTTTAGCTCGTCAATAAGAAAGAAAAGGCTGACTTCTAACTTTAATCCTACAAGTTAATGAATCATAAACAATGTAGATGGCATTTATTGACCATTTATTTTTAAAAATCGTATTTTTTACCCTCAGTTTATATTAATTCTGGGAACTATTTAATGCTACATTGACCACATGACCTTTAAGCGTTCTGGTCTGTACTCTGCTGGAGTGTATAGGTTTTCCAGTCCACTGCAGGGCTCAGACATTACCTGGCAAAGAGAAATGCTATTTTCTGATTGGCTGATAAGGCTGTATGGATTAATCAGATCAAAAGTTGCCTCACCCATTTATTACCGTTTAATATTCTTTGTTGTGAACTTTTATCACTTAACGGGAAAAGTCAGAGTTGGTTTGATGGTTCGTGTCTCACACGCAGTGCTCTTTGTAAAACGCTTTAAAGATCTCATATTACGCACTTTATATCCACTCTGAATCAATACTTTAACACCTCAGTAACATGCAAAAGTGATGCATTTGTCAAATTGGCCCTTACTTTAAGTGCAGCTGTTGTTTTTCCACCAGCTCATTCCACTTCCTGATGCAAAACTTTCGTTTCTTCTGTTCTAAATGCAAATCTAAATGTGGCTGTTTTTTTGTAGGGTAAAGAAGAATGTCTAATTGTATAATTTAGTCTAATTTGCATCTTCTATCCTGTCCAGGTGCGGCGTAAAGTTAAGACTGAAGACAGCCCCCGCCTCAGACCAAGTGACTTGCGGAATTTCATCACAATGTTTGTAGTATTTGTGCTGTTCGCCATCTGCTGGGCCCCTCTGAACCTGATCGGTTTGGCGGTGGCCATCGATCCGACCCGCGTGGGTCCCCGCATCCCCGAGTGGCTTTTTGTAGTGAGCTACTTCATGGCCTACTTCAACAGCTGTCTGAACGCCATCATCTACGGTTTACTCAACAGGAACTTCAGGAACGAGTACAAACGCATCGTCACCTCCGTCTGGGTGACGCGGCTTTTTGTGACGGAGACGTCGCGAGCCGCTACGGACGGCAGGAGCATGAGGAGCAAGCAGTCGCCGCCTCCGCCGCTCAACAACAACGAGTCAGTCAGAGACCGCGCAAACAAAGACTGAACGTTGGAATCTGTTGGGCGGTAATTCTTGTTTTTTATGTGACGTCCAGAGTGTTGTACGTAAAGAGCAACAGGTGAAACTGAAACACATGGCTTTGTTTTCTACCTATATATGAATACTAGTAAAATTCACATGGAAGGTTTTGAATATTCAGCAGCTTTTGAGGTGATTAAAAATGATTATTTTTTAAACTGTGATTTGTATCCCAGGAGAACCAAGCAGCAGTTTCACGCTGTTATTACTTTTAACAGCCTGGTCCTAACGATAACAGTTGAAAATGTGATATCCTTTAACGTCTGCTGCTGAAGACTTTTAGATACAGAACTGGGTGACCCACCACTAGTAAACACTTCTCTTTAGTAACTTCAAAAGCCTCAAATAGTTGAAACTCGCCTCAGCTGAACGCTGTAGCTTAGTAACAAACGGAGGAGATGGTAGAGTCAGAGTAACGTGGTCAGACTTCCACACTGAGCCTGAATGCTGCAGTAGCAGAAACTTTATACTGCCTGGTCTGACCTTTTTGCACTGAACAGAAGAAACAAAATCTTAGTAATAAACGGTCGAATAAATCAGGATCGTAGTTCATTTATGTTTCATACGCAGCGCCAAATCATGGTGCTAAAGGTTAACATCTGCTTTAGGTTGTGAAAGGGTGTGCATGTGATGTAGCACGTGGAGGACACCTACATGTCTACTGTTGCTGCCGTTTCCGTCAGCCTGCATTTGCTTACCGGATGCTGAGTTTTGTCTTTATGTAACTTTATCGACCTGTTAAGGATTACATCTTATTATAAATCAATCTCAATCAGAATGTATTGTTTTCTAAAGGGTTTTTAATCCAGTTTAGGCAGAAGAATGTATTTGAGAGTCGTACACATTTTTAAATCAAAATTATTATCTTATAATATTGTAAATGCATGCATGCCCAGTGGGTGGCAGTGTATAGAATGTTGCACTAATCTTGTGTGCAGGTAGTTTCAAAACCCACATATAAGAAACCATTTTTAATAGATGCAGAAGTAGTTTTGGTTTTTATAAAACTAATTAGGAAACAACTCAGTGTTATAGCTGTATACGAGGTAACCGCTACCCCTCTCCTAAAACAATGATTGCAGCAGAGCTTGGTAGACTTGAGAACGCAGAGAATGACTACATATGATCCCTCTCTGCTGTGCTTCAGCCCTGCCTCCAAATTTCCTCTACAGACGAGGTCCAGATGTAGAAATGATGTCCTGATTCTTATGACAAACACATGCAAATCTTCTGAGAAGCACTGAAAAACTTTTTTTCTCCTATAGGTTGGCTGTTTCATGGGTTTCTACCAAAGCCAGGTTCAGATTTGAACCCATTTTAACTGCTGGCGACACGTTTTCACAGCCTCATTTTGCATTACTGTAATTACATGACGATCTGTGCAATTAGAAAAATTCAAACGGCTTCTGAACACTGATAAGTTGCACTTTACAGCCAATTTGTGGTTATTATGGTAATTATGCATGTGCTGTTGCAAGAGAATCAAGCACTTTGTCCTTTCCTCGTCCCACACAGCTGCAACGGTGCAGAGTATTTAGGAAAAATGTACAAAAGCAACTACTCACAGGACATTTTATGTCCCTTTAATTGGAGGGTCAGGTGTTAAGTTGGCTCTCTCATTCTGCATTGATGGCAAGTCTGAGAATACCCACTTCCAGAGAAGATTTAGCTTTGAAATGACTTAAATTTTCAATATTTCATAGCTGTTCTTGCAATGACGATTATTAAAGAAGCTGTTTAGGCAGACATTTTATTTTGAGGCTAGTCGTTAGCTTATCAATCAGTTCATAACTAACTTCTATCCTCCAAACTAAAGTCGTACAAATAGATTTCTACATGATTTTTCCCAGAAAAACACAGATTTGTGTCAAGTTTTGCTTGTAAGGCTTCAATAATTATAAACGTGTTCTAAAAAAACGAATGAGAAATTTAAAATATAGTTTAGTTCTTCCAGAAGAAAAAAAAACTTCTGAAAAAACTGTCCAGTAAGAAGGACAGAACTGCAAAAATGTCAAAATACTGATGTCGACTCGTACTCAAATTAAAATGTAATAACCTCTTCTCAATTTCACCAAATAGCCAAGTGCAGCTGCATGAGGAGGACTCTTTTATGCACACAAACACATTGCTATGCAACTCAACACAGCGTGTGTCACAGTTCAAGGCGTCCAGCAGCTCCCACTTCTAGTAGAGTAGAAGATGTCAAACACATCAAGGGATGCAAACGATGCCCGTCTCCTGTTTACAGGACAACAAAACTTCAGGGCTGGAGAACATTCAGTTCCAGATAGACAAACAAATAAAGAAATACAGCGTGTGAGGGATTTAATGTACAGTAGACTGGGTTCCTCTGCCTCCTACAACATATGCTGCACATCATGTGGGCGTCTTTCAGTGGTAATTCCTATTCAGTCGAAAACACTTATGCAAAATTTCTGCTTTTATTTTTTAATTTTTTGCCAGTAATTCATCCGTGTTCATTTTGGTTTATTTTTCAAAACTGAAATTACCAGGGATGAATTTTTCACTTTGGGTTTAAAACATAGAGGCGTAGATTAGAGAGAGGAGAGCGGTCCACTTGGTAGCGTTTGCCTAAAGAGTGACACTCGTTCTTTACCGACGAGCGTTTCAATCAGTGTCGATTGTTGAGAACATACAGCTCATATTCCCATCTCAGGGTGCCTATTGAACATTTTGCTGTGATATATTGTACACATGTCCGAAACGTTTTGCAGCCGAGTAGCTGCTTTATGAGGGAGTCTGAAGACATTTCAAAGAGATATTTTGTAAATTTGTGTCAGTGTGGGTTTTAACTGTGGTATATTGTTATTGGAGATGTATTCAAAATGTGTATTTTTTAATTATACACTGCTCAAAAAGAATTACAGGAACACATTGAAAACGTGTTAGGAACAATAGTATTTGATTTAATAAAATGATCAACCAGACGGATTCATTTGAAGTCACCAATAAGTTTTAAGTGGAAAACTGGTCCTGCAGGCTAGTCCAGTTACCCAAAAGGTCCTCACACAAACTCATAATGGTTCTCAATAGTTTGCATAGCCCTACATGCTTGTGGCAACCTGCCAAAGATGGGGCTCCTGATGAGATGATGGAGTATCTCCTCCCAGATCCCGACCAGAACATCACTGAGCTTCTAGTCTGAGGTCAAACCTGGTAACGCTGGAGGGACTTAAACATGATGTCCCAGTGACGTTCTACTGGATTCAGGTCAGGTCAGCACGGATTCATCCTCCAGGACATACTATACTTTTGCAGAATGAGGACCCACCGGAACCCAGGACCCACTGCACCAGTGAAGGGTCTAACAGGGTTTAGTGATTTTATCCTGATACTTAGGGTGGTCAGGGTGCCACCGTTTATCCTGTACAGGTCTGTGTGTTCAGACAGCGTTCACGGCTTCTCCAGACCCTCTCAGCAGTGAACCTGCTCTCATCTGTGAGAAGCACAAGGCTCCAGTGATCAAGCTGACAATTCTGGTGTTCTTTGGCAAACGTCAGTCAAGCGCAACGGTGCTGGGCAGTGAGCACAGGGCCCACTAGAGCAGAGGTCCCTGGACCGGTACCTGTCCGTAGGTCATTTGGTACCAGAATAATGCATTGATCGCGCCTGAAATATCCGACCAGACACTGATGCGTTATGTCGCAGTATGGAGCCCACAGCACTGTGATCACCTGCTGACAAGCAGCAAAGTGAACTGCTCTGTACTCCTCACCTCCCGCTGCGCTGCAGACAAAGGAGCTCTCATAAGAGCGCATGAGCAGAGTGAGATTCAACCGCAAAGTCACCAGAGAGTATGCACATACACACACCCTGGATTCGAAGGACTAGTCCGTAGATGTATTGCTCGGCACGGAAAAGGTCCGTGGTGCAAAGAACGTTGGGGCCACTGCACTAGGACCTCGGGTAGTTAGTCTAGTAGTTTGGTCAGAGACATTCACACCAGTGGCTGCTGGAGGTCACTTTGTAGGACTCTGGTAGTACCCATCCTGTTCCTCCGTGTACAAAGGAGCAGATCATGGTCCTGCTGATGAGTTAAGGCCCTCTCCAGCTCTCCTAGAGTTACTGTCCATCTTCTGGAATCTCCTCCATGCTCTTTAGACTGTTCTGGGAGACACAACAAACCTTCTGGTAATGGCCTGTATTGATGAGCCATCCTGGTGGAGTTGGACTGCCTGTGAGACCACTGTAGGGTCCAGTTTCTGACCCCTAGTTAAATGCAAAACTACAGAAAAGCAGTCAGAAATGACAAGTGGGGGGGGGAAAAATCCTATTTTTGGGGTCGTCTCATTGTTGACCCTGTTATTAATTTCATTACCATCAAAACAGCTGGTTAACAACCCCCTCTGCTACCTAACTGACCACATATCCCAGACTAAGACTGGATTGAAGTGTTCCTTTCATTTTTTTGAGCAGTGTATTTGAAGCTTAGTAATCTCATGCAATTAACTGTTTGTTGTTGGATAGTACTTAACCTCTCTTCCCATTCATTTGCAAAGTGCATCTCAAACGACTCCTTTATCGCATATCGCTGCTAAAACATCTGCTTTTCAGACTTCTCTCAACTTAAACGCCCAAGTGAAATAGCCACAAATGGCATGCTGTGTGCAAAAAGCTCTGGCTTTGTTTTGGTTCCCCATTTGAATTCATTTTGCAGCACATTAGTGCGCTCTCAAAACAGGGTCAAATCCGAACAAGCCATAGGGTCAAAAACGGTTCTGTAACTGACACAGAGCTGAAATCCACAGCATGAATATTCATAGTGCTGGACAGATGTGGAGCAACTGCCCAAAAGCCCAGGTGGAACGTTTGGATGCAAACAATGACATCTGTGCTACAGAAACCGGGAGAGAGCAGAGAGGTAGATTCAGTTGTTTGCTGAAAAGACGGAGCTTACAGTGGATAAACATCAGGAATGACAATGAACCAACAGAGGCTCGGGAAGGTCATCTCACCATTTAGAAGAGCGTGTCTTTAAAGAGATGAGATGGGAGAGGAGTAAAGAAAAAAATGCAAAGTTATGTAAATACTGTACAGAAATAACTGGGGAATGTTTTAGATGCACTTTAAAGGGGAAGCAAGAGTTCCGTTTAAACCAAAGACGTGTGTATAGGTGAAGGGGGTGAGATGTATAAACACTCTGACACGGTGGATCTGAAGAATCACCTTTGCTCCCTTAAATGTCCATTTTTGTTTTTCCATTGAAAAAAAAAATCTGCCTTACAGTTAACACATCAGTGTCAAACGTTTGAAGAAAAATGACGGCAAGTGCCATAATTTGTTGTATTTGTTTGTGAGTGCGTTCAGCTGACCTGCTCTGCCTCCATCCTGCTTTTAAAGAACCCGTTTTGTGCAGAGGTTGAGATGCAGACCTTCGGCTGGAGAGGCAACTGATGAGACAAGAAGTTTTTTAATCTTCTTTTCTGTTTAAATGCCCTGCAGCGATATGATGTATATGTGCATTTATGTTTCCTGCTCTCTGTCAGCTCGCTCACTTTGGGGATTTTTCTCTGTCACTAAATAAATTTATCTTTTTTTTTTTTTTGCTTTTACTGGAATGTCATAGTTGCTGTCTTACAGTAAAGCACAAGCCCACAGCTTTAGTATAAAAATGAATTTCATGCTGCAGTTTAGACTGGGCCGAGTACATTCCAGTAAGATAATTATTCAACCCTCTATTCACCTGACAGGCCCTTCGTTTGAGAGGTTGGTACTATCTTTACTGTTTTGCTTTCAGATTTTATTTTTAAAAATTAATGAATTTCATTTGAAGCCCATCTTATGTTGAGGGAAAAAAAAAGATTTAAACAACGTCACCAAGGCTCAATATGTGTCAAACGGACTGAGTTGCAGCCATTTTTTGTGTTTTCTACTGTAGTAGATGTGGCGGCCATCATGAATTATACGGACAAAAACATTACCATTCATGTTATTCATGTTTTGCAGTGGATAAAAAAGAGGAAATTTGATGACCACATTGGACTTTGTTTACAGGAAATGAGGTAACGCAGCAAAGTGTGTCACAGCTAAAGCCAACTGTGTGCTCGTGCTACGACTGTAAATGAAAAAAGAAAAGTCGACCCGAGTTCTGGCTTTAAGTAAACTGAATGAAAATGCCGTTTTCGATTTGCTTTTTAAGGGTGTAAATTCTCTTCTGCCTCAAATACAAAAAATAAACATTTAAGCGAACTAACAGTGAGAGCCGTCAGTCTGTTCTTTACTCCTTAAATAAGTAGCACCAGCGCTCATATAAAGGCTCCATATGGTTTCAACATCTGAAGAGAATTTGTTTTTATGCCTCGTTTCCTGTATTCGGAGAGAAAAATGAACCTAAATAAGTAGCTCTATTTCGCCCCATAGATGACTATATTCCATCAAATTAAGTGAATTAGAAGATAAGGCAAATTCTCATACAAAGTGGTAATATCGACTTGAAGTGATGCGAATAATAGCTTTTAATCAGTCTTACTGTCTGCAGGAACTCAGCAATTAGTTGAAACAAGAAAAACTGATTTAACAACTCTCCATCTCGGAGTTTTACGCCAGTTTGACAAAACACAGGATGAATTACTGTTGATATGTGATCAACATGTCAGCTGTTAAAGATTTCCTTTCATGTTCTCTATTTTGATCCAAATTACCACTCTAAAGTGTGCACATTCTGTGTGTGTGTGTGTGTGTGTGTGTATGTGTGTGTCATTAATGGATTATTTAACAGCATGGCAGCACCAGATGACTACCGAAGACAGACGGGCGCAACACTGATCAAATTATACGCAACGTACCTTCGGAAAGATGAAATTAAAGCGATAAGCCTCAGGAGCATAATTAAAAGCTCCGCCGTCAGGGGAACGGCGTAAATAGGAAAACGTCTGAGTACACCCGGAAATGTTTGCAAACTGGAAAACTCTTCCAGACTGCAGCTCTTATATGGATACAACCATTAAATATCTGATGAAAGCACAAGAGCTTTTCCCCTGATGAGTTCTTCACAGCTCATTTTGCACTTTTTTTTTTAATTTATTTGTTTGCCTGCTGTACTTTTAAGGCATGAACTAAATCATGTGCATCAGATCTCTGTCCTCTGCTGACCCGATGCTGTTATGAAACATCCATACATAAGCTGTGGTACTCATAAACAGAACATGTAACTAATGAAATGTGGAGACTGGCCTTTATGTCATAAATGGCTTTTGTGAATTAATAAATATTTGTAAAGCTTTATTAGTTTTTTTGGAGGGGTGTAAAATTCCACCAAAATAAAAGGAGAAAAAAACCTGAAATGTTCAAATTTGTTGACTGAGCTTTTATTTTTGGCTTCGAGCCAACAGACTTGTTGTGTCAAAATAAAAGTCTTTTGTTCCAGAGGGTGTGTGAGTGTGTGTCTGGTGTTATTTCTGGCTGCTGTGTTTGGGAGCAGGACATGATGAAGCCCTGAGGAATGTCTGGAGAAACAGAAGGAAAAATCTTTGGATTATAACGGATTTTAAAATTTCAACTCTCATAATGTGTGTGTGTGAAGATGCACATCATGTGTGTATTTTTCAGAAACAATGTTATGGACAATAAAATTGATACATAATACGGTACTTTGTTGGATTTGCTCACTCGTGCATTCCTAAAACAAACAGATAAAAGTATTTTTTTCAAAATAATGTGTCATATTTCTCTGGTTAAAGGGAAAGTGTTGACATTGTTCTTGTGTAAAATGTCATACCTTCGTAAAAAAACCTAATTTACCAAACCTCGAGTCATAATGAGCTAAATCGCCCTTAAAAGGCTGTTGACTGAAAGCTGAAATGACTTTGATATTCTTTTAGTAGACCAGACATTGAAGGTAATTTTCAATTGATTAAGTATTCTCTTTGGCTCTTTTGATTTAGGGATGAAAAGCCGAAGCTGAACTCTGCATCAAGTGGCAGAAAGAGGTGAATATTTTCTCTCAGGTGTTGATTATTTTGTGCAAAATGTTAACATTTTATAATCTGTGTTTTTGGAATTTGATGGATGCAAAAATATGCATTTTCACTTGTGAAAACACAAGTTCAATTTTAAGATTTATAGTGCTTTGAATCAATTTAAGATCAAACAAAAGAGGGGTGTGAAGGATAGTAAGGGATATGGAGTGCCAACTAAATGTTTTAGAAATATAAATCTGTGATTTATTAGAAAAATATAAGTTTGATCGTGTTAAACTTCAGCTTGAGTTAAAGTATTCAGAACCAAATTTCATTATATAAAGTTAACTCTAAATTAAAAATTTAATATTTAGTTAACATGCAAATTCAGACTGCTGTAAGAGGAGTGTAGTCTACCAAAATAAAAGCAGGGTTATAAGAGATATCCTAACATCTTTCATTTTATTTTTTGTGAGCCGTTGATCAGTGAGCAGGGAAAACCCAGACTCTCCTTTTTAGCATAAAAGGAACTGGTACTGTATGTTAGATTGGGGATCTCTTCACCCTACTTTTATTTTGGTTGGCAACTTCTGTTTTACAGCAGTCTGAAATTGAATCTTGGCTAATTATTTAGCTTAAAGCTGACACACTGATATTTAGATTCAAATATAAACTTAGATTTAGCTTTAAAATATTATTTTTAACATTAGATTTTATGTTTAAACTTTTAAAAGTAAAATTTATTTTAAAAAATGAGAAAAAGTAACATATATTATGAGCTAAATACAGCAATGTTGCAAATATACTGAATGTGGTCAAATGTTGCAGTTCAAATGCTAAATGTAGCTGTTACAATGCTAAATGTTGCAAAAGGTAGTTGGTAAATTGCCAAATGTTGCAAAATGTAACTGTTACAATTCTAAATGGTGCAAAAAGTAGCTGTTACAATGCTAAATGGTGCAAAACGTAGTTGCCAAATGTTGCAAAATGTAACTGTTACAATGTTAAATGGTGCAAGACGTAGCTGTTACAATGCTAAATGTTGCAAAAGGTAGTTGGTAAATTGCCAAGTGTTGCAAAAAGTAGCTGTTACAATGCTAAATGGTGCAAAAAGTAGCTGTTACAATGCTAAATGGTGCAAAACGCAGTTGCCAAATGTTGCAAAAAGTAGCTGTTACAATGTTAAATGGTGCAAAACGTATTTGGTAAATTGCCAAATGTTGCAAAATGTAGCTTTTACAATTCTAAATGGTGCAAAAAGTAGCTGTTATGCTAAATGGTGCAAAACGCAGTTGCCAGATGTTGCAAAATGTAGCTGTATGCTAATGGTGCAAAAAGTGGTCGGTAAATTGGTAAATATTGCAAAATGTAGCTGTTAAAATGCTAAATGTGGATAAATGTATGCCTTTAATGCATTACTTTAAAATCAATACTCCATAGAGAGAGCTTGCTCAAAGAAGCAAAGGCAGATTAGCTTGTAGCAGAGGAAAGGACACTGACAAGTGGCTGGAGGTGATCCAGAACCACAGGAAGAGATTATGATTAATAAAAGATGCAGCAGTTAAGAGAAGTCGCTCCTTGATAATAATTGTGGAGTGATATAAATCACCATAATCACCACTCCAATCATGTTCCAACGAAAAAAACATCAGTCTCTTTAAAAGGATGATTCATGTTTTTTATGGGATTAAATCGAGTTGATTTTATTCAACTCCTGAACACAAACACAACTCCAGTTTGTCTCCTGTTTTATTTAAAGTCAACCCATGAAACCACCATATTTCCACAGAATAAAGAGTGATTAACAGACATTTTAAATAATCCCCTCTGCAGTATCTCTTGAGTAGCTACAGCAAAAAAATGATCATGAAGGAGTTTGATTCTAACATCTCCCAGCAGCTGCTCATACTGGGCTCAATGGGCTGGTTTTTGTTCGCCTTTAATATTTCTGATGTGAGTTCAGTGTGCTAAAGGTGACTTTTAATTGCACCTAATGTGTGGATTAACAAAGATAATCTATGCATCAGATTAATCTTGTTAATCTGCCTCTCCGTTTCAGACAGATAATTTAATTTGAGCACATTGAAAGGGAGAGATTAGATATCTGATGAAATTACAGGCCATCGCTGCAGATTTCTATCTGCCCGTGGAGCTTTAGTCTCAAATTATCTGAACTGAAGAGGCTTTCTCAGAAAGTCAATTTTGCCATTATGCAAACTGTAATGTAGAGAAAATGATGCTACGAGGGAGAAAACGTGCTCAGAACCTGTTCCACTTTGACACATGGACCCTTTCACATTTAAGACGGAGAGTAGCACGCCACAGCAGGCCTTCGCAAAGGAAAGGGATCAAAGGATTAGCTTCTTTTATTAAAATTAGGTTTTAATCCATTTATATGACTAATAAAACAGCAATTCTAGGATCTCATGTTCTCTAAAATTCAACATTTATTTAATCGCTCATCTCTAAAATAATTAGAAAGCGAAATAATACAAATCATTGAATTAAACTTCAAATATCTTTATTTTTGTCTCTTTTAGTAGATTATTTATGTTGTATAACCATATTACACAACAACATTTTCACACAATAAAGTAATAAAACCAAGGATTCCAGGCTTTTTATTACATGTACACTTTACATTTCTCAGCACATTTTAAAGTTTGATTAAAAATAGACGTAACTAGATGAAATATAATGGGAAAAACTGATTAATCATATTCTAAAGATTTAGATTATAACAGATCAAATAAATGGGGGATTTCTTTTTTTATTTTAGAGCCACAGAGATTTAAAAATACCAGAGTTTAGAAAGATGGATTTATTAAAACATGTTAAACTACCTGCAGATATTATAAAGATTTTTCTATATCAAGTTTAAATCAAAATCATAGGAATATGGGAACTTTACCCAAAAGATTTATGGATATTTTTTCAATGTATAGGTCCAAATCCTCTCTCCCAGCTGGATGAATAAATTATCTCCTGCCGGTAAAAGGTGACAGTTGGACAATATTGTTTTTGCCCGTGTCTTTGTTAATTCTGTCCGGGTCTCCAAAGTGTGGCCCATTTGCAGCCCTCAGTGATTTTTCCCAGAATGGTAGAATTGTGTCCCGACAGCAAAGGCTATTAGTGCTGATAGACGCTTAATAAACGTTATGTTAAAGTTCTGAGGCCTAATAACAAATGCAGATAACTGAAATATTTTATAAAATAAGAAATATGAAGTACAATATAAAGTATTTGTCCTCTTTTAACCACATATTTAGCTTTTCATTTAATTTCACGGTAAATGGAACCCTAATCCTCACTGACTTTGACTAAAAAGCAGATTTGAGAGCATCACTAATAAAACTGGACTAAATACAGAAAACAGAGTGAATCATATCCCGTTCCTGTTGCTGACATTGGACTAACGTTTATTCTCAAGACCAAGAAACTTGGACTTCAAACCTTTTTTTCCTGCATCTGAAAGTTTGGACTCCACTGCTTTAGTGTTAGTAAAAAAACTCCTGACCAACCAGATGGATTTTTATTAAACTTCCAGAAAGTCTTGATCAGATGTGCATCTACAGCCAATTAGCTTTTAGAGTCAACCTAATTAAAGATGGCTGCCACAGCTAATGGCTGTAAGTTACGTTAACCCTGAATGCTAATCGTGAGGAATTGCTGATTCTGCACAACAGTATTTTTAGAATTTGACCAAAACTCTTATTTTTTTCCAGCATAGGATGAATTTATTTGCAAACTCTGGTATGAAAAAAAATTTAATGTATTCTAAACTTTGCCCTCTATGGCTGATTAGCTCGCTAAAGTGTCAGAACTACAGTAGAGTACTCGCAATTTCTGGATGACCTTAAAGTACCTTCTTTTCCTGTTTCTACTGTTGCTTTTTGGGTATTTAAAGAAATGTTTTTACCCCAACTCGCTCATGTAACCACCTCTAAACACTTTTGAACCTGCGTTAAAGTTTAGTCAGCTGCAGCAGTTCTTCTAGCTGCACAGCTTGAAGAGGCTGACCCACCCGTGAGCATTAGCCAACAACGAAAAGAGGAATGACCTTTTTCTTCACAACAGAAAAAGATCACTGTAATTACAGGAAACCACCGCTCATTTCACAAATAGCTCTTTCCGATAATCCTCGACTGCTGACCTTGTAGGTCTTCACAGCCTGAGTTAAAATACTTTTCTTGAGCGAGACTTGGTTTATGAGGGCCCACTAAATAACGCGTCCAAATCAATTGACTCTGAACTGCCTCATGCAGATTACAGCTTGTGCAGCGCCATCAATAAGCTCCACTTTTGCTTTTAAGGAACAATCATGGCGTCACCAGCATGCCACTTCAAAAAACTTTCAATTACCACACTGCAAATGCCAGAAGTGGAGGCTGCAGTCAGCTGTCTCCTTCCCACTGAGGACCACCGTAGCCTGAAGACAGTTGATAGCTGCTGTGACCTCCAGTGCTGCTCTGTGGTTGTCATGAGAACAGACACCGGCCCTGCTCTGTCAACATCATGCATCCTAAACAAACTGGAACTTGGCTGTAAAGCAGCCAACTTGTCATGCTCCTCTGGAACTGGCTGAGTGTTCAGCAGCGGCGATTAGGTATTCCAAATTTCATTGGCTTTTTGCTCTGTTTTCTCACAGAATAACGCTCAAAGTAAAGAGGTAGCAGCTGCCATCCAATACCATCAGCGTTACCCCTCGACAGACAGGAGGCCTGCTCCGCTGAGTGAGTACGCTGAGCTAAAAGCTTGGATGGATTTTCCGCTAATAAAGTCATGTTTGCTTTGGAAGAGGAAACCCACTTTACAGCTTATTCTAAACTTGTTTTCATTGTTGTACTTTTTATTATTTGCACATTTAACCATGCTTTAATTTGTTACCACGACTACGGAGCGTGGAGTTTGATTCTAAAGCGGTATTCCCTCTATGCCTCGCTGTATGAATGGATGAAAGTGCTTCTCGTGGTGCGTGGAAGATGAATTCAGCAGCCTCGTAGCCTGAGGGGAAGAATCGCTCCAAAGTCTGGAGGTACAGCGTTGAGGTAGATATTGTTTTTAGAATCCTCTGGGCTCTTGGCAAACACTTCATTTATTACTGATATCACTGGCGCTCCGTGGACAGGTACCAAATGATGTTCAAGGTAGTTTTCATCACCCGCCGCGGAGCCCACCTGCCTCGGTCATGCACTACTTTGTCTTTATGAGCCTGAACATAACGATCCCATAACGCAGGAGCTGAAGCATCTTTTCATCACTGAAACTGCTCTTTATCATTTTTCTGCTTTATTTTATATCAATTCTTTGACTACAATGACTTGTATCCATCATTAAGTTTTCTGAATTATGCTTGCGTTTATTTGGTGGCAGAGAGGTTCGTAAAACAGCTGTTTGTGTTTTATCTTGGACTGGCAGCTCCACTGCACTTACACTGCTGTCAGTTATTACATGCTTATTTACTGTACATGGAATTTTATAGATATTTACAAAAGTAGAAATCACCAGCAGCAACAAAACGTACTTCTGATGCATCCAGGGGTCAAGTTCTGCAGGAATTTCTGCAGAACAGCTGAACTCAAATAGTTCACAGCAGATCTTACAAATGTTTTAAACCTCTACACCAGTCAATTTTTGCACTATATCCTTCCAAACTTGAACTAGACATGCTGGAAGTTCTACTTTTTGCTGGTTAAAGAACCATAAAATTCCACATGGATCACATAATACAGGTGTAAAAGTTTATAGATAATATTTGCATGAGCATTATGAATTTTTGCAGATTGGAGCCGTTTTACCCTGCTGAGACTCTTTGCATGACGTGTATTGTTAATTTCCCCAAGCGCTTTGGGATCGTTAGAACCTCATAAACATTAAAAAAATAATCATTTTTTTTTTACATAAATCAGTTTTAAAGCAGTTTAACAAATTTTAATTAAATATAAGGAGGAAGAACACAGTTTAACCCAGGGAAGCAGATATTAAATGTGATCTTGTTTTGCTAATAAATACTTGAAAAGGTGTCATCTTGATTATTTTTGTCTTTTTTCACTTGAAAGAAATAATGATGGTTTACTCTGGGTTCTTGTTGGGGGTTTACTATTTTTTTTCTAAAATTAATGGGGCCAAAGATGATTTACTTCTGCCAACTCCTTTTCAAACAGCTAAATGAATCTGTTATGATCTTATGATGAATGTACTGATTGAAATGTCTGGAATAAACACAGATTATTACAGGAATAAATTTAAAAAAACAGCTATTAGTTCAAGAATGTAAAGATAAAACTATTTTCTCATATTAAATAATTACAAACTAAAAGGAAATTCCTCAGGAGGTTAAGAAGTAGCTGTTAGTAAGTTGGGCATTTTAAGTTAGATAATGAATCGGGATGCACCGATACTGATACTGGTATCAGGTATTGGTCGATTACTACGGTCATGTACTCATACATGTACTCAGTGGGCAGAATCACACATACACATTACATCACCCTTAAAATAGGCTGCAACGAACATTTTGGGCAGATCAACCGACCCAAACTGAACCGGTCCAAGTCTGTTACGCCTGGTTCCTTTTCTGAAATTGACAGATAAACAGTTTTTCCCAGCTGGGACAGGATCCTTTCTCCTCCTTCAGCCATCGTGGGTTAAAAAACTACACCAATAGCTTTGGTAGCTTATTTATTCTGATGGTGTAGAGAGAAGTACTTGGGTCTAGCGCCCCTAGTGGCAGACTTGAATCTGCTTGACAACACAAACTAGCTGAAATCTGATTGGACAACACCCTATCCTTGGTATTTTAACACTGGGAGCAGCACAACCAAGTGGATATAATATGATAAGAGAACAGACCAGGGAGACATTTTTTATTTAAAAATATTAACCAAAAGAAAAAATACATTTACTTTTCTGAATAAGTTTAGGCCAGCAGAGAAGGCCTTAAGGTCTGGACGGCCCACCACTGCATGTAGGTTACTCATAAAAGTACTACCAATACTATGGAATCAATACTATTTAATGTAGCGTAATGCTCAGCTCAAGCTACAGTGAGAAACAGCAGCTAACTGGAGCTACTCTGAAGCAGATGGAGTCACCTTGTGTTGTAGTAATAGTAGTAGTAATTGTTGTTTTTCTGTAGCAGCAGTATACACACATTGTCTAAATCCTCTCAGTACTGATGTTTGGTTTGGTAAAGTACCAGTGATACGTTTTAGTAATGCTCGATTGATTCCCAAACCGTTAGCGTGTTTAATTTAGCCGCTAACGTTTTGCTAACAGAAGAAAGCTTCTACATCAACCTTTACTTCAGATTAATGTGACTTTTTATATTAGGCAAATATATGCAAGTTCTCATACTCTGAAAAAATCTGGTATTGGTGCATCCCTAATAATAAGTAATGATTTCAAACTTGTGTGCAAAAATACTTCAAAATGGCCACAATGTCCCTTTAAACACTGGGGTGATGATCTGGTGCAGAAATGGGCCAATTAAACGTCTCATTTCTGTAAATATAAACAAAAAGGATGAGCTGCTGGTCAAATCTCAGCTAAAAAATGTGCCGCTCTTACATAAAACAGTCATTTCCTACTCAAGTCCCCACTTTCAAATTCCAAAACTATCAATATGCATTCTTCCAAAGGAAAGTTTTCCCTTGCACAATGCAACACTTTTTGAAGGGTTCATAATTCTCCCAGAGGTCACAGAAATATGTAACAGCAGTGGAAGTCACTCTGTGGCTCCGGAGCAAAACATCATTTATTATTGTGCTCGGATGTGAGGCGGCTGGCGAGTAAAAGCCAAGACTGGCTGGTTTCTGAGGTTGAAACAATCGGCCGTGAAGTTGTTACAGAGTCAGTGCACAGCAATGTGCACATAAACACACACAGCTGTCCGTTTTAGGACAAATCAATCTGCTGAAGGCACCTTTCAGTCAGAACTAAATCAGGTCCCGCCTCGTTTAGACCAGATTTTAATCCCTAGATGACTTTTTTTAGGTATTAAAAATAAAACAGTATACACAGATGCTGTAAACCTTTTATAGACATCTCAAATCTTACAAAGTAAGTGCATGATAATGCATCCTATTAGAGTTTTGTGCTAAGTGAACTCAGTAAAAGAGGTTGTGTATTTCCGCCCCTGATTATCAGCTTGATCTCACACAGAAGCAGGCCAGTTGGCCCGGTTTTAATGTAGTTTTTGACCTTTCACCTCCTGCACCCTCCTCAGGTTTAAGCTCCTTGATGAAGCTTATCCAGCAGTTTGAGTGAGGGACATTTATCTCCATCCTCCGCAGACGACGCCCTTCAAATCAGGATGAGATGCTGTTCATGTAGATTATGAATTTTACGTCAAATTCTTAATTAAGAGCCATAAAACCTCATTAAATTTAATCTGGAAAAACTAACTTTACAGATTTCTTGTCATTTTGCAGTCTACCCATCCTATTTATTTTTTTATTTTATTTTTTGTCTTTGTCCTCTCTGTAGCTATAAATTGTGGACAGAATATTAAGCCATGTATGTGAGGTTTGACCCGACAACCTGGTTTAATTTAGCTGGACCTGATAACAGTCCTGCTGCAGCAGCGGTTCATTTAACGATCAATAAATTAACTGGACGCTCTACGGTCCCATGATGAAGCTGGTATGTAAAGAGTAAAAAAAATAATAGGAGCTGTATATCAAATAAAACCCTGGTAATTAGAAACATGCATTAACCCGACCAGCTCAGAGCTTTAACCTCTGCACAACCAGCCAGACTGCAAAATTAGACTTTATAGACTGATCATATAAATTATACGTATAAAACTTTACATTTTTTGTTATAATTAACTTATCTTGTGGACTAAAAATTGAGGCTTTTTTCTCTAAATGTTGATCAATCCCTTCTAAACCATTAATTTCTTGTTCTGTGAAATAAAAATCTTTTAGGACTCCAAATCAGAGAACAATAAATGGATGTTTATTCTGTGGCTGCTGCCAGTGTCTCGCTGGGCTGCAGCTGTTGGCAACTAGTTTGTAGACACAAGGAAAATATGCAAATTTATAGACAGATGCATTTTATTAATCCCAGCCAGGAAACGTCTTTGCTGCAGCAACAATCTATGCAGCAGTAGATTTATAAAGGATGCAAAAATCTAACAGAAGCAAATAACCTGAAATGATGAGTTAAAACTTTATTACACAACAGTGCAATAAGAGGCTTCATTCATTACAACTGAGGTGACGGATTTAGTTGTGGAGCATAATAACCTGTGGCACTGAATTGGTAATATGACACATTTTCCATACAGCCTGACAGATGATGTAATTGCAAATAGAAATGTGTGATTTTTCTGCTTCAATTAGGTCACAAAGTGGCCAAATTTGTTTGCAATTTGTCCCAATTTCATCTGGTCACCAACCTCTCCTGAAGTCTCATGATTTTCACACTTTCAGACTCATGGAAACTGAATTTATAGATGTTTAAACTGGTTCATGCAAAACCCTGCGACTCACCTCCAGGAACTAAAAACCCCTTATAGTCTCTCATTTTTATTTTCTATTTTAAAAAGTTTGTCTGAATCTGTATGGTTCAACTCACCTGTCACTTTGCTGCAGATAAACCTAAATTTTAGGAAAAATAAAAGATTTTGATTCTATTCTAACATTTTTAGATTTTTGGAAAATCCCTCGTAAACTCTGTTTGCAATTTGTCACCAACATCGGCACTATTTGACTTCTACTTGAACCTTTTTTGTTTTCTATCATCAAAGGCAACTTTTATTAATGTGGCCGTTGCATAAAACATCCAAACAATTGTTTTATTTCAAAGGGTCAAAAGCATTTTTTAAGCACTTGTCAGAGGGAATGTCTTCAGAATGAAGTTACTGGATGTTTTCTAATTCTGTGAAAGACACTGAGGTCAACAACTAAAAAGAAATGTTCCCCAAGACACCAGAAAAGAATCACAGGACTCTCAGTACACAAGGCCATTTAATGGCGATGATGTTCAGGCCTTCAGGCAGCACTGAATTTATAACAGATACTGTTCTGTGGTAAAGTTCAAGAACACCAAGAATACTTCCCAGAAACATCCCCTTAGTCAATACAGTCAATCCGTCCTGTCCTCCTCCTGATGTCATAGAAACCCCAACGTGGCTCCTATCAGTAAATCTAGAAGGATGCTGCAGATCGTTTCAATATTTCACCTGATTTTTAACAATTTTACAATTTGATTCATTATAAAATTCCAATTAATCATATTTCGCCTCTAAAAACGGACCAGCTGATCGGATTGAAGCATCACTCCGTTCTGAGCAGCACATATGAAGGACAGACGCCCTTTTAACAGGAAGAAACCTGCAGCAGATCCAGGCTCAGAATGGGCGGGGCTTCTGCCCCAGCTAACTGGGATCTGGTGAGTTACTGAGAAAATAGCAGAAGCTAACTGCAGCTCTCAGTGTAATGCAGTGATGTAAAGATGTATAGAACATTGTTTGTATAAACCACAGTGACGTGTTTGAGATAAGAGATTTTTTAAGGCAGCAGGAATCCACTTTGGGACTCAGCATGAGCTCATCAGTCTGCTCAGACCTGATTTGAACTGAACGCATTCTTTAACAGGTTCAGCTCAGCATCCTGCCTCCAGCCCATCCTCTCCTGACCCACAGCCTCCCTGTCACACCTCAGCTGTTTAGATTGTTTTATCTCCCACTTCAGAATCCTGCTGCTGCTCCGAAGTCAACAACCACATCAGGAGATGCTGGTGCTCCCCTCACCTCCCCCTCCACCTGTCTGTCTCTAGAGGTCAGCTGAAGAGACTAAATCAGAACAAGGCCGCAGGTCCAGGTGGTGTCAGACCCAGGATCTGCTCGGGGGACTCTGGAGCCTCCGATTGGACAAATATGAAGAACATGGACAACCCTGAGCATCCTCTACACAAGATCACTACATGTAGGAGTTACAACATTTCTGATTTTGATTTTTAAACCTATAAAAAAATGTTCGAGATTTTGAGGACAGAATCAATCCAGCTCGTCTGTCTGCTCAGAGCTAATGTCAGTTTTACATAATTAAGATTATTAATTAAATGTTCATAACTGTTGCACAGAAACATACTTTAAAAGATCTGAATCATCACTTTACAAACTGAAACCAGCTAAAAAAAGATGTGCTACTTTAGGAAACAGCAAGAACATATAAAGTTATGTGACCATTTTTAATATTTAAAAAATGAATCAGGAGATTATTCTCAGATCTTAACATCTTTTTGACTTTGTAGACTTTCATTATGGGGTTTAATGACCTAAACATTCGGTTCAGCATCACAGTTTAAAGTATAAAAAAATGAGCAGTTTAGCTATTAATGATATTTGTTTAAAATATATCCTCCTCCATCAAACAACTCCTCTTTTTGAAGTGATTACATCCATAAATGATTGCAGAGTTCTTTTTTGTATCCATTTCTGCCAATTATTCGGCAAGTATGAACAAAGTGGATCGTAATTATGGCATCATTATTTTTCCATTTACTATGCAGGGATGCTAAGTGCTAGTGGGAGATTTGTAAAGCTAGGAGACTGTCTTGACATCTGCGCTGCCAGCGCTGAAATGTTTTTGCACTGAATAATGGATTTTATTTGGATTTTTTTTAAATTTGCATCACAGATAAATCGTGTGATTTCTTCCTCGTGTTTTAATTTAAAGTACGGACAGAATTTTATCAACCGGTTAGAAAAAGGCGAGCCGTTTTAAGTGCGTTTAGCGGTGGCTTTAAGATAATCTCAGTTTATTTAAATGCTTTTTTCTCCTTCATCCTGAATACAGTCGGTGTTCATGTATTGATTGGGAGGTGTCGACTCTCCTGACTGGAAGGATTAAAGACAACATCAAACAGAAATCTGTGATCTGTTCATTGCAGTTCGTCTGATAAAATTAAAAAACAAATGCAGGACTGAAAGCAGCAGAAATGGTTAATAGACGAATACCTTTAAGGAACACTTCAGATGATCTTAGAAAGTAGGAAAAGTTTTAAACAACTAATAACTAATAGCTCTTTGAACAGTCTCATTTAGAAGAAATAGAGATTACGACCAGACAGAGGATTAAGCTAACAGCTAGCTCCATTGAGGCTGGTTACAAAGTGGATTTCTGGTGTTTTAAAGGCATACTTTGCAACTTTTTCATATTTTTAAAATAAATTCATAAATATATGGGTAGCCAATGCAGGGGTCTTAAAACTGGAGTAATGTGCTGTCTTGGTTAAAAGCCTTGCAGCAGCATTCTGAACCGACTTTGTTACTTATTCAGGCATGTAAAGAGGCCATTATCAAGGTGAAATGAAATAAAAGCAAGAATTATCGTTTCTAATTCTGCTTTTGACACAAGAGTTCGGATCGTAGAAATATTTCTCAGTTGTAACAAAGCAGTCACAGATTAATCCTGGTGAATGTCCCTCTGATGACATGGCAGACTGAAGAGTAATACCAAGGTTTAGAAGTCTTAAAACATGGAAGATCTATTATTGCTAGTGTGAATTTGAACCTAACCATAAAGAGTTCAAAGACCAGGAAAAGTGTCTGATTTTTCTGCAGCTACTGGGAAATGGTGAGTTCATGGACTGGGGAAAAAACAGAGTTTTGAGTTTTGTTTTGTACTGAATACAGCTAATTCCTATCCACAGCTGAGGTTTTTTGTTTTTTGGTAAATTTTTAATGAAAAACAACAAATTTTTGGAAACAATCCATCGTTTGAGGTTTATTAGATTGGAAAATAAAAGTAGATGTATTAAAAATTACAACTTGTCTCATTAGTTTGTGAAAGTTGTCAAAATTGATCTCTGTTTCTCCAAACTGAGGTTGTTCAAATAGTTTATAACAGGTAAGATAGAACCCAACCTCTAACTGAATTATGAAATCTCTCAAATCTTAACCAGCTCAAGTAAATAACTAAACTTCTAATTCCTTTACAGTCTGGCTGGTGGATCATCTTCACTAATCAAAGGTTATTTGGTTAGACGATGTTTCTACTAGTTTCCAGTTCACCAATGCAGCACGTCATCCTGTTTCACTGTCAAACATTTCAAACACCTGTTTTAACAGAGAACAGCTACAACCTTGTTTTTATTTCTCTGTCGTCCTCATCCGCCCCGTTTTGTAATTATGACAAACTGTACATATCAATTAAGGTTTCCACGCTGTAATCTCATCCCACTCTGCAGGTAAAGGATGCCGGTGAAGGATAGGACTGCTGGCAGGTGCAGACTTGATTTCACACTCGTTTTATCTGTTGTGACATAAATTTAATTTCTTCATGTTCTTAGTTTTCGATCTCTGTCTCACCTTAGATTAAAATCGCTGCAGCTTGTGGCCATGAAGCATACCTAATCTGTCAGCTGATGCAGTTGTTCTCGACTAGAATCACAAATTAGTAAAAACTGCATTCAGACTGATCCAACGTAACATGTTTTAGTTTTAATTTTTAATGAACATGTTTATGACTTTGCCTTTTTAATCATATGTGATGGTTGCATCCGGGTTTAAATAGATTTCGCATCATGCATTTATGTCCTTTGTTGTGATTCTGTTTGCCATTTAGAAAAACTTTAATTTTGCAAAATAGCTGGCAGCAGTGTGACAGCAGTAATCACATTGATCCTGCTCTCTCATTGGTTAATCCCGACAGTTCTGGTTTGAGCAGTGTTTAAAAATGAATTGTGCTCCGTCATCTTATTAGCTTTCCTACACCGAATGTCCTCGTGTTTAATGGTTAACTTGCTTTCTTCGCTGGTTTTGCAGGAGAAGAAGAGAATTCTGATTGATTAACTGATTCAGGACCAGCTGTTAAATGGTAAAATGATGTAAAGCCGTCCAGAGATTGAGCTGGAACCTGCAGCTGCATTCAATCACAAATGAATACCGTTCAACAACCAAGGCAGAGAATAAGTTAGGAGATGGAGGTGCGCCGCAGTCCCAGTGACGAAGATTAACAGACAATGAGAGTGAAATCCACTCTGACTTCTCTCTTATTCTGTTTTCACTTCCTGAAGGTCATTTCAAAGCTGATTGCATTGAAATAAATCGAAAGTTTGAAGTCCTCTGAGCATCCTTCCCTCAGCTGGGTTTTTCTGTTATCCCACAAACCGCCGTGATTCTCCTGAACGCACCTTTCCCTTTACGCTCACCTTACTTAGATTACCACCTTTCCCTGAAGCTCACTCTGTCTCCTCAGCCTCTGGAGACAGCTCATAAGCTCATGTACTCCGTGCTCTTGCCGTGATAATGCACTAACAGATGCTTCGGCTAAACTCCACAAACCCTTCCTTTAATTTAACTAACCAATTAGAAAGTTACGCCTTAATGAACATAGATTTTCCTGCTGCTTACTCAAGTTGCAGCAGGATAACTGCATTAAAACGAGACAAAACGGCTTCAATCGAAGAAGACTTGTCAGATGAGATGTTCTGATCCTAAGGAGTTGTCAGGGTGTTTGTCAACACATTCACTAAAACTCAGCTGCTAACAAAAGCTGGAATTAAATTTAAAACAGATCTGAGTTCAGTTAAAATTAAGAAATCAATCCATGAATCTTTTTTAGTGGGAAATGGAGCCTCTCTATATTAATGGGTGAGAGGTGAGGTGACTCTTGGACAGGTAGCCGGTCCATCATGGACGTAGAGACACTTGTGACCCAACATGCATGCTTTTGCATTGTGGGAGAAAACCAGAATTCCCAAAAAAATCTGAAAAAAGTTCAACAGCTAGGTGTCGAACCTGCAGCCTTCCTGCTGCGAAGCAAAAAATTAAAACTATTTGTGAAAAGTTGAGCTTGGAAGATAAATATTCAGCCTGTATTTGAAGTACTTTTTGGCTGAAATAGATGTAGTTTCAACTAAATGTGTACTGTTTAGGTTAGTGCATGTATTGAAAGTAACATGTAAAACGTTTTTAATCATATTTTAAACCAATTAAAGGCGAATTGGATGTTTTCAAATGTCACTCCAAGGATGAACCTCTTATGAATTAATGTGCAAGGGTCACAAACTGACCTGATTTATGGTTTTACATAAAAATGATTTGATTTAAAAAAATGAATCAACATGTAAAACAGTATTTTGACAGGTGATTATAACATGGATTAACTTACCTGTTAACTAAAACTAATGCATGTAGGGATAAAAGAGCATATTTAAATAAAACTAATATGGAAATTCTTAAACTTAGACAGCGTTAAGTTTCATTTAACATATCAAAACATCCCACATATGTATTTGCATATTATATAACGCATTAATTTCTTTCGATAAGATTTGAACTTGGCAAGTTATAACGAAACGTCTCTGGCAAAAGCAAACTTTACCTGAAGCTTTTCTCAGTTTCTGACAACAAAGTGAAGTTCAGCAGAGTTCAGAAACTCTCATGTTTACTTCCCGTTATGCAACTGAATCTTCTAAAACCTGACTTTTGTATAAGCACATCATATATTTTAATTTCAAAAGCATCAGTTTAGATCGACTTCAAACTGAAGTCATTCTTTTCTCCTTCTCCGCTGTTTTGTCAGGTTTTTTTTTAACCTAATCTGACAGTTTTTGTGGGATTTTGCCAGAATCCAGACAGAAAAAACACAGGATCAGAGGCACACCCTGAGCTGCTGCTTTGCCAAAGAGAAACAGGAGCACATGTGAACATGTTTCTCTATGGCGGGGTGTCAAAGTAACCTGTTAGTGGGCTTTGCATGATGAGCCCAAACATTCGTCCTGAACATTTCCTTAAAATCCTTCAAACTATTGTTAAACCAAAGAGGTTTTGTCCACTAAAACCGGCCTTTCATCCATAAAAGGAAGCTGAGGCATAAAATGAACAGCATGGCTTGTAAATTTACTAAAAACACATTTATTTTCTCCTTTTCAAGAACTTTTAACTAATTTTTCTCGTGTCTTTATGAACCTGTGCTCCTTCGGTTCAAGTAAACAACTTGTCAGACGTAAAACTCGTGTCAAGACTTGCTGGAAGCGAGCTACTGGCTATAGACAGATAAAGATATTTAATCAATAATTTAAGTTTGATCTCTTCTCAGAATGGTATCAACTTTTTTCTGGGTTTTTTTTTAGTAATAAAATTGATTTCCTTTCAACTTGTGTTCACGTTGATGTCAGTGATGTTCATCGATTGCTGCTTTGAATCCAAGAAAATCACGTCATTATGAGCAATTTGAAGGATTGTTAAAGGTTGCACAGCAAATACGAATCCCTCTATTCATCTTGTGCTACTTATCTGAGACCGTCTGACAAAAACCTATAGAAATATCATAATGACCTCCAAATTAAAGGGATATTTTTGCTATTTTGTCAAATGTGTTTGTGTAAAAATTAGAAATAAATACTCTTAGTCATCAACAGCTTCCTGAGCAGCCTCAGTTTGGAGAAACAGAGTTTGCATCCTGTGACGGTCTTACAAAAAAAAGCTCAAATCTATTCAATTTTACAGATTCATTAAAATGTTATCTTATATATATGGGTGCACATAACTAGTTAGCATGCACACCCCAGATTTCATGTGGACCTGATCCCTTTTCCAAATGGGCCTTTGCAGACCAGAGCGGTCATGCAGAACTATGTTTGGGGACTCTTTGTTGCGACACCTAAGTGTGCGTCGCTAATTAGCTTCCCCGATAGAACTCCCTGACATAGTTTCTGACAGTGTCGTTCAATAGTGACTCCTGACTCCTTCACAGGTGCTTTCACGGTCCCGATCGCGCGAGATCTTAACGTTCAACAGAAGCAGAGGTCTGCTGAGGACTACTGGCTGCAGCCAACGAGCGATCGGAGGTTAAATGCAACAAAAAATGAATTACCACTGTTATTTATGCATGTAAATTGTTAATAAGAAATTGTGCTTTAAGAATATCTATATAATCTTGTGACACGAAATACTGCAATATTCCAGTGCAATGATTTTTTTTCTTGCACCTCTACTTTTGTCACTTTCATAATACACGTTTTTATGCAGTAATGCTAAGAAATGTATTTGTTTCTCAGGGAGCCTGATCTGATTTAAAAGTCCATTATTTTCCTTTTTAATGATTTCAAAGCCGGAGGTATTTTGGTTCAGGTCACTGTCATGATGAGGGATCCGAGACCTTTAACTCAGATCTAATTCTCAGAGAATTGATTACATGAAAACCTTTTTCTACCTGTATTTCTTTCTATTGTGTTTTCCTGCTGATCCTGTGTAAAGCAGTAATTAAAGTCTGAACCCACCATTACAGATCGCTCCAGGTCAGCCTGAAGCTCTTTAGATATCTGGCGGTGTGTTTTCTTCTCTACAATCGACACAAACATTCTCTGATGCTTTTCTTAATTCCGTGTCCTTGTAGAGACTTCACAGTTTTATTAGTGTGAAACATCTTGATAGCATAAGGGATTGCTACAGGGCTATCTTTGGTCACTATCTTGCAGCCTGTGAAATTGTGTTTTTTGATGATCGGATTACTGAACAACTCTCCTGTCTTCTCTACTGTTGAATAGAAACAGGGGGTCATGCAGTAAAAACTGTGATTTATTGTTTTAATTTATATAGAAAATGACTTTAAGTGGCTCTTTTCCTGTATTATCTTGGCTTTAGAAACAATTACATTTGGTTTCGTCTTGTTCTCTTTCCACTTGTTCAGATGAGATTCCCCACTCACTTCCTCCCATGGGCTTGACAAATCAGCCTAAAGATATAATCCTATGAGAGTAAAAGATTTACACACGTGTATCACGAGTAATTTAATATATAATCTCTCCAGTGCAGGAGTTGTCCCCAAAGTCTTCTATCACTGGCCCAAAACACGTCCCCAAAGAGGCGTTCAGAGGACATCCTGACCACCTCAGCTGGTTCCTCTACGTGGAAAGGTGTTAAAGATTCCTCACCTTATCCCTGAGCTCGACTACTCCAAGGAAGAAGCCGATTTAGGCTGCCAGTATTTGTGGTCTTTTTGGCTCAGAACCCAAAGCTCATGACCAGGTGAGGGATGGGAGTAGATCTTTGATTTTTACCTTCGGGCAACAAACTGGCGTAAATGTCGCCCCAATCCACCACTCGATTTCCTGCTTCCTCTTTTCCTCGTAAGACTCTGAGATACTTAAACACATCCACTTCAGCTAGGACCCCTCCCCAACCCAGAGTAGGCAATCCACCCTTTTCTAGACAAGAACCATAGCCTCATATTTAGAGGCTATAGTCGTATGTGGAGGTCTGATACACCGTCCTTCACTTATCCAGGTCTGGGTCACGGGGGAAGCATCTCAAATAGGGCATCCCAGACCGTCCTCTCCCTATCCAAGTCCACCAGCTCATCCGCTGTGATGCCCAGGCCAACCTGGAGATATATGTCCTCCAGCTCGTCCTGGGATGACCCAGGGGCCTACTGCCGACAGGACGTGCCCAAAACTGATACAGAATATAGAATATTTAATCCATATTTACTTCTGTAAACACGGCACATCTCTGCGTGCAATGTCAAGCCTTCTATGCATGTGGGTCACATCAGAACCATAGATTGTTCTTACTAGAGTCTGACAGTGGTCGCGTTTAAACTATAATGTGATTGAACACACACTAAAATAAGACCTGCAGTGTGAACGCAGCTATAGTGGTTTAGTTTCAACTCTTTGGTCTAAATGTGGTCTAAATTTAGCCAAAAATATCAAAGTCTAAACGACAGCTCTGAGTCTAAAAATGTCCGTTTCTTGCATTAAGGACACATTTATTTGAACTGTAAATATTCTTTGATTTCCATAAAATGTTCTGATTTTGAAGATTTTTTTTTTTTTTTTTTTTGTTGCCTCGCAGCAAGAAAGTTGGCTGGACTATTTCAGGTTCCCTTGCATGCATGAGTTCTAATGAGTTTCATGCATGTTCTAAACTGGCCTTAGATCTGTTGTGACCACTGGAGAAGGACTCCAGCTTCCTGCGACCTTGCACAGGAAGTTAATTTCTGCAGGAATGTCTAAAATGAACCGGAATGTGTGTGTGTGTGCGTGTGTGTGCTAAATATGTGCGTTCGGGGAAGTTGTTGGCACCGTTTGTTCTGCTGCTGATACAGGCAGGGCATTGCTGAGTATATAAATCAAAGTTGTCATTAGGCTGAAAACTTGACGTTGGATGTGAGCCAGGGATGGTGGCGACACAGAAACGGGAGCACTCTCATCACACACTCCAGAGGGGCAATGCAATACCCAAAGTAAATATAAAACATCCTTTACACATACTTTGGGCATTGCTTCAAGTTTTACCAGCTTTAATAGTTATACTTTCATTTAAGTCAGAGAGTAATGCGATCAGGAGGGGGAGAAAAACGTCTCCGGCAAGTATTGGCAGGGGGTCTTTAAAAAGTGGATTCAGCTCGGAGTTGATAACAAGCATGTCAAATAGACCTTAAAAGCACCGAGCCCAGTTCCCACCTCGGTAGGGGAGGAGGGGGTGCAGAAACCGTATGGTGCCGGTACCCTCCTGTTCGAATAAACATGTTTCATTTCAGACCACTTATCATCAAAACATAGACCAAAAGTGGAGCACTTTAATTTTCTTTTTCATTAACAGAGCAGATAGAAAAATGGAAAATATTACCAGCCTTGATTGCTTCTCTGCTTCCACACTTTTATTGCAGGTGTTCCCTTTTCACTTATAAAGTTAGACGAAGCTCACACTGCAGCCTGGAAAATTTGCTGCAGTGTTTTCACCAAGTGAGAGGCCAACTTTGGAAGCCATTGATAAAATACTAATTGGTACTGTAATTGATGGTGATTATAGTACAGTCAGGTTGAAAAACTGCTTCAACGAGGTTCCTTTAAAAGTTCTCCATTTATTTAGCTTATCATCGAAAAAAGCTTGCTTATGTGGTCCCAATGCAAACATGACGGTTGGCCCTTTTAATGGTTTTTTTCCTTTGAGCTGTTGTTTGGAAGTAATTTGAGGATAACCAAAAGCCCAACTTTCATTTCTGTTTCCTAACAAACTTCCTCACGTTTACTCCCTGCCCTGCACACACGGGATTGGACATTAATCATCCGGTTCAGAAAATGGACCACTATATCTTTTCCTTTTTTATGACGGTTGACCCCATAATTCTCCATCTGTCTGAGACCAATCAAAATGCTGCTCTCCTCCTTCAGCTCTCACCACCATCGCTAGCTTTGAACTGATTGACGGAGCCGTTCTCCATTTACTGCCGAGTCCCTTCACGGCTGAGTTACCAGTTCCCCATGACCACCACTGGAAGTAGTTTCAAAACAGAGCACATTTGTTATTTAGTTTGAGTTCATCTTTCACCATTTATCTTTCTATTTTCTATTCACATTTGCTCAGAATAACCTAAACAGCTACACACTAGCAAGTTTTCCTGTGTTTAAGGTACAGGATAGTTTCTGGTTTCGAGGTCAATCGTGGATTTAAAACGTATCATGTCAAGAACACGCAACTTTTTCTATCATATTGCTTAGGAGAAATAAAACAATTACACAAACGCATGACACAACACAGAAGAGCCACCTCTTCAGGTCAAGACTGCAGTCCACCTACACCTCAAGGACAAGGGACACACTTTTGAAAACAACATCGTACACATTTTGGACAGAGAAGATAGATGTTTGAGAGAGGAGTACATTAAACAGAGGGGGAGGTCTCAGGTTTCACCAAACAACTTACAAGTGCACCAGTCCAACACAATAGAGCCTAACAACATGGACCACAGCGTGCATCACGGAGTGAGGGGTCCACCTGTGACACGCCTCCTTTCGCTGGACACAGGTCAGCGCACAGCAGCACCTCGGTCTGCTGGACATGCAGCATTATTCCTGCACCCTTCTGCATCTCCTTTTGTTTTCTCGAGGCATCCAAAAAGTATAAAATCTGCTTTTGCACCATTTGTGGTAAACACATCTTTGAGATCACCAGCAGGGGGTGCTCTAGCACCCTTGTTTTCCACGGTAGTGGACTCAAGTGTTTTCAGGCACATTAACTTGGGCTGTGGTTGGCACAAAATGCACCTTGATTAAATTATTACTTTTCAGTGATATCCTTTGTTGTTGTAAATACTGTACTTATGTTGTTTGTCGCTGTGGTATTGTTTTTTTTATTTATTAATTTTTTTATTCAGTATTCTCCCCACCTGTCTTTCTTCATTCTTCTTCCTCTAATTCTGCCTTCGTTGGGATTAAAATCCAACAAAAAAAGCAAATAATTCTAATAAAGTTTTTTTTAATGTAATTCATTATCATATATGATTTTTTAGCAGCAGTAGTAATAGGAGTCCTTAAAAAATATATTCAATTAGATCACGTGATACGTTTTAGTTTAAACAACATGATACAGTGAAACTCGGTATCTCATATTATCTGAATCTCATAATAAACCCTGCTTTATATATTTGTACTGTATGTTCATACCAGGATCCGTTACTGAAATAAGGATTCAAATTTGTCTCCATCTCGTCTCTTTGGGTGAAAGCATACGCTAAAATGAATAAATGTAAATGTGTACCTAAAGGCTGTGAATTATTCATAACTGTTAACTTTAGGTTAACTATGAATACATATAGGTTATATTATACACATTCAACATTTGGCTGAATTAAAACCACGCTTTGCGGAGCGTCGCAGCCCACCTGCCACAAAATGATGAGCCACCAGGACTCCACAGCTTCACCAACTCCCGTCTAATACAAAATTCATTAACATTTGCTGCTCTCTGCTATCCCAAGACTACGTGCAGCCGCTGCCTGCTGTTATTGTTACTAGTGAGTTGTTTGTGTCCACAAATTTCATTACATGTTCAAAAGAAGGACAAGGTTTCACTGGTTACATGAGAACGAACAGGGTTTCTTTTCTCGTTTTCTAGTTTTTAAAACCCACAGACAGAGAGAGGACAGCGATTTGCATTTACCAGCTGTCTGTACTGTCGTGTAAATAAAAGAAAACATGTCAGAATTACAGATTTCTACTTGAAGGCCAAGTACATAGCCCACAAGAAACAAACAAAATGATGCCATATGTTGGAGCACTGACAAAATCAGGACTGACAAAAACACACAGACCCTGGTGAAGTAGGTCAGTGATGAATCTCACTGTGCAGTAACATCAGAAACAAAACGCACGGATGGAAAAACAGCTGTCATTTCATCAGACTGAGCTGAGACCTTGATTTGTTTTTATTTGCAACATTATGTCTGGAAAACACACACATAATAGACCCAATTCTAAATCAAATTTATTTGAATTATCATGCATAATTTATGTATTTCACTTAATCTGACATCAGTCATGAAATGGTTCAATTTTTATTTTCTGCAGAGCTGATTTTAGTGATTTCTCAGCAGAATCATTAGCATGTTTTCTACTGAATTATTTGATTATGTCAGATTATCTTCAAACAATGTCTCTAAGCACTGTTTGGTCCTGAATATTTCTGTTCACACTGGTGCTCTCCCTCTTGACACTGGCTTTTTATGCTAATATAATTCTGCTGCCCCCTGGTCTCTCTCTGACTGATTGTTCTTCGACTGACTGCCTCTCAAAACAATCACAAAAGGTCCTCTGCAAAAGCCGAATTTTGAGCAAAACTAAAATATTTCTTTCATTGTTTGGTAAAAATCTCTAACTGCATTACTTCTATACGTCTAATTTAAAGCACACACTTTAAACTTGCACAAAGTTTTCCTTTTGAAATGAGCAGCTTGTTCAACAGAAAAAGACGTCAGACTGCATCAAAGAAACATAAAGAAAGTAGATGAGAAACACAATCAGCTGCAACGTTTTCCTCTCATCGATAAATGCGTCATCTACCTCTGGCGTCTTGATTCATCAACAGGCTGTGCTGCTGCAGGGTAAAACTTAGATGTGTTTGTTTTGGCTACTCCTACTTTTCTTACCTCAGCTGAACTGCAATTTCCTGCATTTTAGCCAAACTCCGCATCAGGATTGCATGGGGGGGAAAAAAAGATTAAAGCCCCATGTTGTAAAGCGCTTTGTGATATATATATATATATATATATATATATATATCTGTGAAAGGTGCTATATAAATAAACTTTACTTACTAATATCACACAGAACTGGGTATTCTATATGGTATTTGGAAGATATGTCCATGGGATTTAGGGGTAGGAATTGAGAACCTTGAAGCAGTTCCAACAGACCAATTCCATCAAAATTCTACATCCTCCAACCTTACAAATTCTTCTTAAAACTTTTGCATACGGTTTACCCAAAATTTTGCGTCACAGACAGAACCAGCATCGAGTCCGTAAACCGCTGCAGCGTCTTCAACCCTCCCGCCCCACCCTCCGAGATGCCAGATTCCCCCCTCTGCTTTTTTTTTTTTAAACAAATTGCACACTGATTATGTATGCCAAGTAGCCAGTCCACATCAAAACCCAGGGCAGGGTGCCGTCGGCGGGAACAGCTCGGTGCAGACCGTTCAAGGGGAGGGGGCGCGCCTTGGAGCATGGACCACTGCGTGCATCACGGAGTGAGGGGCCTGTCTGTCATATGCCTCCTCCCTGGGACACAGGTCCGCGCAAAGCAGTGCGCGGACTTACATAGTGTGCCTTTAAGGGATTGGATTGATAAGCAGAATCGACAATGGCATTGATATTGGTACAAACTTATTCCTAATGGGGTTGATGCCTTTAACTATTCAGTTCAGTTCATTTCTAAGAGTCAGTTTCCAACACAAGTCATCCCAAAGCGACAATTAGTCAAACTGCATTTAAAGAGACCAGCAGATTGAAGCATTACTTCAATGCAATCCTCCTTTCTGAGCAGCACAGTAGGAGGGCGACAGTGGGAAGAAACTCCTGCCTCAGCCAACTGGGGTCTGAGAGGACATGAAAGAGACAAACACAGAAGGACTGGACCTGTCATCTTTTTTTTTTTAAACCGAGAGAACAAAGTTAACAGGGAGTAGAGGAGTGAGGGCATCTGAGTATAAAAGCTGGAAATGAAAATGAATAGATGCCTGTTGGTTACTTCAGTACAGTTGGTCATTATGTCTGTGACATTAAAGTCAAAGAAGTCAGAACAATATCTCCTCCCGGGACACAGTCAGTGACGCAGACTTCTTTTTTACTGCAAATAAAAGCATTTGAGGAAAGAACTAATAGCTATAATGATCATCTCTAGAAAAAGGAAAAAGGGTTCTATAACAATAACTGTTTAATAATTTCTTCTTTTTTTTTCTTTTAGATTGTTTTTTTTTTTTTTTTCAAAAAAACTTTTACAGGTTGACTTCCTTAAAATAACTAATTTTAATAACTTTGCCAAACACTTTTATAGTTCAGCTCTACATCTTCATTCCTTCCTAATGTTAAGATCTCTGCTCAGATCATCCTGTATAATCTTTCAACTTTTGACTCTACACATCCACATTGATTTATGCTGATAATGTCATAAAGCGTACATGTGTTTCTCTTGTCCCAGAATAAATGATTTCATTAGTTAGTGCTGATATTACATATTTGTATTCTTACCTTCACCCAAGTTAATGAAAGTTGTTTTATTGTCCTCACTGTTCAGCTTAAGGGCTGTATAATGTGTTTAAATGAAAGAAACACTTTTTTTTGGCAATAACAGAAACTAATATTCCTGCAAAACCAAATCAAATCTAATTTTTCTGTGAGAAGAAAAAAAAACATCAAACTTTCATGAATCTCATGAGATGTGAAAAGGTTCAAATGATCTTGATTTGTTTCATTTTGCAGCAAATACAGTTTATATACTGATGTCTGACAGTAGATTCATATAAGCCTGTAGACTTTGATGAAAATCCTTGTATTCATGTCTTTCACAAAGACAGCTTAAAGCTTTTTATACTTTGACCTCAATTATAGAAGCTCATAGTTTTGATTGTGTGTGAAAACTGCTCAAACTTGTTTATCCCATCTCTATGGGTGGTTATATGTGTAGGTTTATTGGTTTGAAGAGGAACGGTGGGCATTCTGGACATTTTCTTCCTCCTTATTTTTCAAGAAGTGACTTTTTAAGTCCCTAAAACCAGTTTAAGCCACTGGAACCACCAAGGCCTACACATCTAACTGTTGCCTAATGCATCATCACCAGTTCTTTGTCTTACAGGTCCATGAGGATGGTCCTTTTTAACTTGTTGGAGCTGTGCCTTACATCTGGTTCCTGGTCTAGGCTGGGTATTGTTATGGAAGTTTCTTATCAAGCAATGAGATATCAGTCTTAAAAGTTTTAAGAAAGTTTATTACTTGTTAACAAGGAGACGTTACACCACAGAGGTCTGAGGAATAAGGTCTGACCACAGCAGTTCTGAGTCTGCTTTTAAAACCCTCCTCTTGTTCCCCCCTCCCCTACCCACCATAAATCCTACCCATCCCAAAAAGAGTGGAATTCTATGTTTTAGCATCTGCCCCTAGGGGGTCTCTTAGAGGTAGAGGAATTTACCCCTCCCTGACAGGAGACGAAGACATCTGTTTACTACCCCCCTGATAAGAACAGGAGATGGCCCCTTCACCACAGGAGGCTGAGACTTTGTTATACTGCCCCCCCCCTGATAAGGACAGGAGATGGCCCCTTCACCGTAGGAGGCAGAGACGTGTTATCAGCTGGATTCCAACAGGCTGGCATTTTGTTTGTCATTTAACTAATCATTATAGAAAAAGAAAACCTATCATATAATTTTACTAAAAGTAACTAACAAAATTCCACTACAATTCCACCCTTTGATTAATTAAATCAAACAAAATGAAGAAACAAAAATCAACACACAGAAGATATTGATGAACAAACAAAGAATCATACGACATCAGTCAATACACTCCCAAGATGGGTTTAAGTAAAGACATCACAGGAGATACCCTGTAAGATCATCATCATTCAGGTAAATTAAAGAAACTAAAACATTAAACAAAATAAAATTCATCTTCATTGTCATTTTCATCTCCATTGTACATCTCACCCAGAGGGGCTGAGGGACTATGTAACTCCATGTGCTGCATGTGGTGAGAAACAGACCTTTCAATGGCATGAATGATAAGGGATCTAAGACAAGGTATTATGCAGTAGCCACACATGCAAATAACAGCAAGAGCAATGAAGAAGATAGTAATACATGCAAGAATAAAAGGTTTCCAACGGCCCAGATAAGCCTGCAGCCAACCGGTGAAATCAGAACCATGACCAGCATTAGAGTACATTTCCTCACGTAGGGACCGAAGGCCATCCAAGGCCCTGGTCACAGAACCATCGGGGAAAGTGTTGTTAGGAATGTATGTACAACATTTGTCACCAAAGAGAGCACAAACACCACCCTTCTCTGCTAGAATCATATCTAGAGCAATTCTATTCTGCCAGGTCATAAGTGAAGTTGCATTCAGTTGTTCTGAGAGGCCCATCAGAGCATCATGAGTGAAGTTGATAAACCGCTGTTGGTTGTAGTAAATATAATTAAGCCACCTGAAGTTATCAGCTATGCCAGGGAAGACTGACATTGTTAAACCAGTAATGGCCTCAGCACTACGGGCACGGTATTCTATTGGCACACCAATAGGGGCACCAAAAGCATCCAGAGTAACACTAGAGTCAAAACTGCCGAATGGAATATTACGCTTGGCTCTCCTCAAAACAGAAGGTTCAGGTGAATCATCTACAGGGAGAAAAAGAAAAGGATTAGCTAGCATCACATGTGCACACATACCTGTCCAATTGATGGGTAGAGAGAGCCTAAGGTGACCATCACCACAAATCCAAAATAAATCAGGCACTGGAACAGTGGCATTAAGAATATCTTCTATATAGCTGATGTTAGACATGCATGCAAACTGATCTAAAGTTACGTCAGTACCGGGAAAAAGACAAGAAAATACAGAGGGCACCGGGGAGGTAAGGGAAAAAATCCTTGAACACTTTCCTGGGAACCGTCCAACACTCACACCACTATGGGGCCGGGAAACATTATAACACACAAATGAAGCATTCGGGGCAGGCTTAAGGTTAAGAGAAAACAAACTCGACTCACTAAAAGACCACACAGGAGTATGCTGACAACGGGACCTATATGATGCAGAAGAATAATAGGGGTTAGCAGACGCCATCAGACAATGATGAGAGCAGAGCCGACAATTGAAAACTATGTTAGAATCAGTTACGTTATAAGTTATGCTACCATGAAAGTGAGCAGAATCCATGGGGTAATCAGGCAAGGGTGTAGGATTGCAGGAGGACACACATGTAAAAGCCTCACTCTCTCCAGGAATGGAAACATATGAGTCAGGCATTCCTAATCCCATACATGCAACACAGGAGGAGTTAGTAATGGTGGAAACAGAGTAGTTAGCAATTTGATACCAGACATTCCTAGAGATCCATTCATCTGTCAGGGAGATAGGCCTATTGTGGGCTGGCATCAGGGCAGGTCCAAGACTCACCAAGAACAGCACCAATGCAAACAGCAGGAGTACAGTACTCAGGCAAACCCCCATAAATATAATATGTTTTGTACGCCACTGAGCCATTTTTCCTGAGGAGAAAGAAATGTGACGCATATACTTCAAAGTCTATCTTCTAGTCGTTTTCCTGGAGGTCTGATGGATGAGGACAGGGAGACAAGTCTGTGTCCTGATGGAGGACACCAGTTCTTCAGTCTCCTCTGGTGGCAGCTAGTGTGCACGTCATTCAGCACGCCCTCTTTTAATCAGTGTGTGTGTGTGCTTGTCCTAAGTTGGAGGTCTCCCGTAAAACGCTCTGCAGTGACTGGCATGAACCCAAGTGGCTCGTTCTGCGACCTTGACAGCTGTTTGGGTGACGAGGAGTACTTGGAATGGACCTTGCCACCGCTTAGATTTCCAGTGTTTCCTGCGAAGCTCCTTGATCAGTATCCAGGACCCT
>SSNR01000038.1:660102-672025 GCA_006937965.1 Callopanchax toddi | reverse complement strand
ATGCAATCCGCTACAGTATACATGCTTTTATGTAACTTTAAATGTTAAACCGAGTTAGTTGGAGTTATAACAGACAAAGCACATGCATCAGCCAGCTGAATTGATCTGTAACTGTCCTCCAGCTCGACGTATATTGTTCTTTTTGTATTCTGTCCCCACAATCCATTACCATGTAAAGTTGTTTTGCATTTTGATTTTGAAAATGGTTTTCTAGAATTGCTGAACCAAAATGGGGGTGGAGGGAGTGAGCGTGTTTATGGAGATTTATTCCACTCAAAAATTAGAATTGAAGGATAAGTAAGGACACCATAATTCATTTAGGTGTGAATCTGCTGCTGCCTGGCTGCTTTATGTTGGGAAATGTATCCCTGAGCTTGTGTGGACATTAAGATGTTCTGTGAAATTAATAGAAGATCCAAGTGTCTTTTAATATCCTCTGGGGAGACTTTCGGAGTGTTTTAGCTTTTTCAATTACTCAAACCTCACTTTTGCCCTTAAGGACAAACAGCAATTCTCTTTTTTTTTTTAAAGGTGCTTTCAGCGTGGCAGCCAGTTTATGTTTGCAAATTGATGTTAGTCAGCCGTAAAAACAGCTTTGATCTGTACAAATTGCCTCCTATTGTGATTTTATTCAAGAATGTTGCTCAAAAGGCGTTTTTATGAAGAAAATTAATTGTCGTATTTGGAGATTAAAAAATTGACATTTAAAGGCACACTATGTAACTTTTCCATATTTTAAAATCTTTTCTTTGAGTCAGTATGTGCTAATATGACCCTTTACAGGGTTAATGAAAAGTCACTCAGCCCCATCTGCTGCTTGCGAATACCACGTTTGCAAATTCTGAGTCTCCGGTCCGGCGCCCTGAAGTCTCATAAAGTCACGTATCTCACGAGGGTTAGGCTAACTCACATGTGGCTAGCTGTTATGCTAGTGCCAAAGTGTTTTTAGCTCATGATTCCTGCTTCTTTTTTTTTAATCTCTCCCTGCTTGAACACAGCTGATTTCTTTGACTGAGTGATGAACCGCTCCAGTAAAAAGAAATGAAGGTTGAGGAGACATTTCAACATTAGATTTAGGTGTTTCTGAGCAGAAACAACGCTAACATTTTTACAGCAGTGATTTAAAACGGGCACTAGGGGGCGCTGAAAACAAGCAAAAACTGCATTGTCTGCCTTTAAGTTCAAAATTCAAAACAACTGTCATGAATAACAACAATAATAGATGATATTTTAGGGAGTTTCTTTAAACTTGGGTCTCTGTTGGTGTGAAAGAATAGATTTTGTTGGTCAAAGGTCACTGTAACCTCAAAAAGAGAAGGCGAAGTAAAAGGATATAACCTAATTTCTATGCAAATTCTTGCAAAATGTCTAACAAAGAGGATAAAGGGATGGCCGCAACAAATCCACGACTCAGGAACAAAAGAGCACACCGTGACCATATTTCATATTTGACTGGAAATTGGTTTAATGATAATGTTGTAGTCACATTACAACATGATTCTGATCAGATATGTATGGAAACTGGCAGAACCATTAAACCACAGGCATTATTTACCATGTTATTCATGTCATTGCTGGACAGACGGTAACTGACTATCCTCAAAAAATAAATGTCAGTTCAACTAAAACAGTCAAATGTCCAAAGGAGGTCTAATCATAACAATTACAGGTTGAAAGACCTGTAGATGAAAAATCATATGAGAAACATGACAACTGACTCAATAGGTTTCTCTGAAGTTCCCTAAAATTACAAAATTAATCAAATTAGCTTTGAAACGCTGAAAATAATCAACCTTATCATGAAGAGTTTCTCTGTTCCTAAATACTTATTTTCACAAACACCTATTGAGGACAAGTCATCCTTGTAGAGGTAAAAAAAAAAAAGACTTGGAACATCAGAGTGACTCAGAGATTCACACAGAGCTGTCTTGTACTGGCAGCAGACATCATACCTTAATCCCAGATTAAGCTTTGAAGCAAGATTGCTCAGTGATTAAAATTTGAAGCTCTACATCATTTGGAATGTATCCATCAGCATTTAAAGCGGCTCTCTGGAGCATTTTTCTCTGTATCAAAGTTTTCTAAATGTTTTAAATGATATTTCAGGTCTAAACTATGATCTATGGGTTGAGTTCCACAACATCTGTCATTCTGATGAAGACCCTCCTTCCTCCTAGAGACCCCTTTGCATTCTTTCTTGCCGCTGACATTTTTCAGCCAATGAAATTCAAATTTCTGCATTCTCTCAACATGCACGCGCATCAACCAAACCTGTACCAGTAGGGGGCGCTGTCATACAGGACGCTCCGTGTGTTTCTCTGTTGTTTACCGTCTTGTTCACTGAGGACTCACAGCTCATTTCTACTAAAAACCTACCCATTTCCCAGCTAAAGATGGATTTATTTTTATTTTTAAACCTTTCACCTCACAGAATGGCAAGGCTTGACAGGATTACGCGTTTATTTTGGTCAGAAAGTTCATCCAGGGCCGAGTCAAGTTCAGCTTCAGAGTCCAGCAGCAGCTCTCTGCTAACAGAGCTAATATCAGAAGCAGAAGGGACAGAGAGGGCTCTTCAGACCCTCGTAGTGTTGGAATAAGATTGTGAACTGTGAGTGATTAAACCCTACACATTGAGCGGTACAGTTTATGCCAGAAGTATATGCGCCGTGTGGACGCGCGACCAGACGCGCGTGTCGAGATGTTTTGAGGAGGAGCCTTTGGACGTTAGATTCAAAAACTGCTCTCTTGTTGAAATCCTCCAGAGTGCGGCTTTAAACAGTTCCCAAACTGCAGAATGTGCCTCATAAAATGAGAGGAAGGCTTTTGTTCCTTCTTGCACGGTGGCCAGTTTCTATTTTGTTTATTATGAAATTTTGAAAGTTTCCTTGAAATTGCTTTTTAATATAAAAATTTTGCAACTGCGTACTGACGCAGATAGAGAAAAATAAACTACTCTTAACTCGTCAAAGCACTTTACATCAGTCAGTCGTTCACACACTGAAGGCAGATTGAAGCGAAGTGACTATAAACCAGGTGCCACCAGACCCTCTAATGTGGGTGAAGCGTCTTGCCCAAGGACACAACAATGTGACCCAACAACCCTCTAGCTGCAAGACAAATGCTCTTCCTACTGCCTCCCGAAAAAAAACGACATCACAAATAAGATTTGTTTTCATTGCACTTAATGAACTAATCATTTTCATTGTTACGAGTCCTTTTTCTTTCCATTATTATCTAGTGACGGTTTCTTTTGTTGCTGTTAAAAAGGACAAAGTAAGACAAAACATCTTTTATTCATCCACCGCATTCAGCACAAAAATACAATAACTGCCTGCTCTCTGCAGCATGAAGCTATGCAGCCACTCTGCGAGTTTAAATTGTGCAAACACGAGTCCCGTAAATCAAAGCGGCGTCATAAAAGAGACGGACTTCACAGCCGGCTCGAGCCCTTCTGCTCATTGTGTCTGAAAAGCACAAATGTATGTTCATGACTCACGCCTCCTACTTTCGGTTTGATGTGTCCTACATATACTGTTAACAATACAAAAAGCACACTGACAGCATGAATCAGAATTAGCTCCAGAGCCGCCTGTGACCGACATATAACAGCCACAAGGGGAAATTCATACATGTAGCGTGTGATATAATCAGGATTTCATAAGCATATGGAAGCCAGAACGGACATCTTATGAGGGTTTTATGCTTTAGATTTATTCTGATCATAACCTAATTTATCAAAAAGAAAATGTATTCTACTGCTCAATGATTTAAGACACTCTCCTGCTTGCTCTCTGTCTTATATTGAAAATATATTTTATTTTCTCAGCTTTGAAATTGGTGTATAGGAGACGGACTGCACTGAGTCAAAATGAGTAAATTACTATACCTCCTGCACATTGCTGCTGACCTCATTTCCAACAATAGTAATTGTTCTCCTGTCGTATTATCATATTACGTTCTACAAGCTGTTGGCAGCAAATACAAGCTGTAAATGCTCAATTAACAAGTCACACAGTGCCGAAAAAGACTGCGAAAATTTACTATTCACAGCTCACTGGAAACTGAATTTCTTCAAATTATGTCTTGCTTCTGTTTTCTCCCCCTCTCTTTCTCCTCTTTCATCAGTAGAGGCTGCTTCAACTCCTCTCCATTTTTCAAAGCGGCTAAATAAATTACCTTTATTCTTCTATTTCTTCTTTCTGCAATTTTCTGTTTGCAAGTTGTTGGGTTTTTTTTTAGGATAATTTGTGGGAGAGAGGTAAAACATCACCAAAAAAAACACCCAGGTCAATGTTCAACCCTTTGACTGGTTCTTAGTGAATTTCTAACAAGAACACATAATGAATATTTCTTATGCTCATGTTTGCAGGATTGATTGATTTTGACAGAGATTAAATAAATTAAAGCAGCTAATATCACACTAAGAAATATGCTGCAATGTGTTGAAACAACAGTGGATGAGAGCAGAATTGAAAATATTGGCAGGAGCTTCTTCCACCTATAGCCCACTGCTTATCCATCGTCCATTACCGAGGTAACAGATCCAGAAGGGAAACCCTCTTTCTGGCAGGGCTGGACTGGGACAACAATATGGCCTAGAAGCACTGTAAGTGTGTGTAGCACTTGGAATCCGCACCTTACGAGTGTTCCTTAGCTGTGCCCCACAACAGGAAGTCCGTATTATAACAAGCCGCTCACATCACGGGATGCATGACAGGCCCGTGCCAGTACAGACCAAAGTTGCCATTGGTCCATTTGGCAGATGCCCAGTATGTCCAGTGGTGCTCCCTAGTGACTTTCTTGCTCCTCTTGAGCAAGGTGCTCCCAGGTCAGAGATGAAATTTACCTCTATCGAGTTCTGGGTCTGCCCCAGCCTCTCCTCCTAGTGAGATGTGACCCAAAATCTCAAAATGACGATGACCAGAATGGATCCAAATCAAAATCCCGAACCACTCCAGCTGACTGATTTCAATGCAGAGGCTCTACAGGTTAATCTGGAGGACAGAGCTCCTCACCCTCCCTCTGAGGCTGACCTTACACAGGCAACCCATTTCAGATGTTTGTATTCAGAATCCTCTTCTTTTGCTCATGATCCAAACCTTGTGACAATGGGTGAGGGTTGGAACGTCAACAGACTAAGAACTTGAGTTTTACCTTTAAGCAGACTGGAGAAACAGCCTCATTAAAGCACTAATCAGTCAGTTCATCTCAATCTCCCTCCTTCTGTCACTCATCAACAAGAGGCCGAGATATCTGAGGTCTCACTCCTAACCCAGAGGAAGCATTCCTTTTTTTTTCCATTTGAGAACCACAGCCTCAGACTTTGAGCTGGTTCTCATCCCAGCCACTTCACGCTCAGCTGTGACCCGAGTATGAAGCATTTCCCAGATGCATGCTGAAGGTCATGGCTTGACAACGTCATGAGAAGAGAACCAGAAGGTCCTCAAACCAGACACCTCCTTCTCCACAATTAGACCTTTAGATCCTGAAGGATTCTTGTTCAGATCCAAAGAGTAGCTCTGGAAGAGTCCAACTCAATACAGGAACTAGTTCAAATGCATTAACAATGCACACACAGCTCTTGCTGTGGTGTTACAGGCAAGGGAGAGTCCTTAAAGTGAGTCCAGCATTCATTACTTCAATAGCACCCCCCACCCTCCCACGGCAATGCTGCAAGGATAAAGATCTGGTCCACTGTTCTAGAACCTGGACAGATGCCTTGTTCTCCTGAATCATAGGGTTCAACAATCACAGCCTCATTTCCAAGACCCTATAGACTTTCCTTTAGGAGGCTGTGATTCAGTGAAAGTGTGGACACACAAGAGAGAAGTAGGGTCCACCTTTCGTCAAACTCATTTTGACAGGTACCACGCCCCCTTTCCCCGCCCCCTGACCAATCAGAGAGCGACTCCTCCCATAGCCCCGCCCCCTTTCCCCGCNGCCCTTCTTTTTGACCCTTCATAATTCCTCCTGTACCAGATTGTTTGCTTCTACAAGCTTCAGTACTTTCTGCCATTCAGTACCTGTCAGCTGTTTCAGGGATCCTGTGGGACAGCTCAACCTTGAAGGCCTTTTTCAGCTTGATGGCTTCAATCATAGCTGGTGTCCACCAACAGGTAGCTGGGCTACCACTGCTTCAATGGAGGCATTGAATGTGGGCCACTCAGATTCCATGTCTCTAACTTCTCCAGGCTGCTGGAAAAACTCCACAAGAAGTGTGAGTTGAAGATTTGAGGCGCCTCCACCAGATGTTCTTAGATCATTCTTACCATTTGCTTGGGTTTCTCAAGTATAGTGTCTGTTGAAGATAACATCCAATAACATCTCATGTTCAGGTCACGAGAAGCTTCAGTGCAACTCAAACTGTTTAATAATGACTGTGCAGCTGCTAATTATTGGTAAAAACATGGAGCGAAGTATGAACAGCTCAGTTGTATCTTTAGTGGATGATGCAACTTGTCAGATTCCTCTGAACAACAGATCAGAAGCTAAAAACCCTACTGAGCACGTCTCGTCAGTGTGACAGCAGTCGGTGATTAAAAGTGATACGTTCAATTTCTGTCTCCGAAAAATAAAAGCAATCATTCTGCAGATGCGTTTATCCAAGCCCATTTTCGGTTAATGAACACAACAGGAAGCAAAGCTGGGGTTTAAATATTCTGCCCCCAAGCAGCTTCAAATGTCAGTGTGAAAAGTTAGAAACTAAAAAAGGAGCTTTCTGATTAAAGGGCGACCGCTTAACTTTCTGAACTGTAGCCACCCTCCCAAAAATGGATACAGAAAAACAAGATCGTACACAATTAGTGAAACTTTTCAGAATTTCTAGAGGTTGCTCGTATGGTTTATATGGTTATAAGGTTTGTGCCAAAAGGATCAACTCAAAAATACAGTCACGTACAAAATATAACAAAACAAAAAAAAGCAACCAAAAAGAACATTTCAGAAGCAAAAGTGTGGAAAAAAAACCCTCTGAAAACAAAATAAACTAATTCATAATGTTTTTTAACCAGAAACTTGTTACTTTTTAACAATTCATATTTTATTCATTTTATTTCTGGTTCTCTTTTAATTCTGCTTCATTTAGACTATTTAGGCTTTTATTCTGAAGGGCAGGTTTTAATTGTGCCGCTCCTCAGTTTTGCTTCTGCTTTTAGTTTTTGCTTTTGCTTTTGAAAGAAAGTCTCAGTGGGAGGGGCTTTCCAGCTTCAATCTCATTGGTTATGAGGGTTTGGAGTAGGTGGGTCCATACCTACTTCAAACACTAGAACCACCTACTCCAAACCCTCACAACCAATGAGATTGAAGCACTGGAAAGCCCCTCCTATTGAGACTCTGGGCTTGTTCGAGATGAACTGCGCCTCGCCTGGAGAACAGACGAGAGCAGGCGGACGCAGCAGGGGGCGCGACCAAAAGTCTGCTTTTAAGTCGGACAGATTTTCCTAAATGTAGCTCGTAGGTGATGATATGTCTGAAGATATCGCGTTAATGTCCGTAATAGCAGATGACTTTCCATTTTTTCCAAAATCTTTATTTGAAGTTCAAAGTATTTCAAAACAAATTCAAGAGTGAACAATATAAAGTATCAACACTAAAGTAAACTAAATAATAGACATATATCTAGAGAGATCATATCAGTCAAAGAAAATAAACATGATGATGCTCTGTACTAAATGATCTGATTATAAAAATCAGACAGTAGTTTTATTAGAACTTTATAGAAAATGGAAACAGTTCCTACTGAAAACTCTTTGAAACAAATCACATTTCTCATTGTGGCCTTTATAGTTGACATCATCAACGTGGCATGAATTTACAATATATATTTAAACAAATAACATTTCGCATTTTGCAACAGGATGTTTGGATCAAAACGTGAACCAATCAGATCTGAGATCAGGTGAGAGCCAGGCGTTTCCCATCATGCTCTCGGTTTTGCAGCCGGTGGAGAGCAACTGCAGCGCCTTGCTCCAAAGTCTGCGTCCGCCTTGATCTCACGAGGTTATCGTTGCCTACGTAGGCATGACATCAGAGCAAGTCGGCGTCAAGTCGGACAGAAATCTAACCGGCATGCAATGGGCGCCGATCACCGGTGATCGATTCTGCGCAGAACTGGCTCATCTCGAACGCACCTAAAAACAACCATGGAGGCGGATGGGACAGCGGTAAACGCAGCACGAAGCGGCTTTTCCGTCTGAGTTCTGGAAGTATTTTAGATTTGTCGTGTCGAGAAATGAAGAAAAAAAGAACGGACAACTGACAATATGCAGACACTGCTGCTTCACAGAGCTGGACTCCTCGGCAAATACGAGCAGAGTGAGAGGTAACAATAACCCACCCCCTTGTGAAAAGTTTCCAGTGTTAAGAAAGTCCAGACGGGTCAAAAATCCCAGCATGAAGCTCTTAGATCAGCGCTGTCTCATAGCAGCTCAAAGGCTGAGAAAATAAAATACATCCCAGAATATTTAGCGACTGATTTGCATCCAATTTCCACCGTGAATGACGTGGGGTTTAAATAATTAGTGGCTAAACTGGAACTTAAATATAAAATTCCATCATCAACACATTTTAGTCAATTATTTAATTTATTTTAATTCAGTCATTGCCCAGATGAAGGCAGCAATATTAAAAGACTTTCTTATATAAATAAGATAAAAAGTTTCCTGTTTGGTGATGCCTAGGTATTTTTATTTATGACTTAATAACGAGGCAGTTGTGTATTTCCTGATTACTTTTATTTATTAAATCAGCTGTTTTGTCTTTTCTTTATATGTTGAGTTGTTACTTGAATTTAAAACTTTAGGAATGGCTTTTCAGACCATTTAAAACATCATACTGGTACATTTAATGTTGTGAGGCTTATTACCGTGAGCATAGCCACAATATTGTGAGCCTTCCCACAATATCGCAATATCGTACCGTGAGGTCCATACCGTGACGATATCGTACCGTGGGATTTGGATATCGTTACACCCCTACTACTTACATATCAGAGTNCTGCTTCTATGCAAACGTTCTAAAAAGATCTGACGGCATAATAAATAACAATCCTGCAGACTCTGAGTCGTTCTGATCTTCCGATCAACGTGAAGGTGTTTCTTGGAAATTTTCAGATAAAAAAAGCAAGAGAGCACTGCAGTGCACACATGAAAGGGGAAAAAAAAACAACGTATGTAACTTAATTAAAAGTGACAAGCCTTGAAAATGTCACCCATTCTCCATTATTTTTTTGGGGAGGGAGTCTATAATTAAGAGCCCTGATTAAATTCCATCCATCTCCCAAAGACTGAATACTGCCTTTTTAACATTTGCCAGTTTAGCCATAGAATCTAACAAGAATGAATGACTTGTGGATGAAGTCTATTGTAGCCTGCCGAGCTGCATTCACCATAATGGGGCTACAGGATGAGGACATTGGCAGATCAAGTGAAGTGGGAGAAAGCGGGGTCTTTTTTCGAGCAAATAAAAGAGACGCGTGTGCTGGACCATATCAAAGCTCTCGGTTTATGTGTCTCTCTCCGCCTCTTGTATTTCACTCACTATGCTGCGCTATAATATTCTCAGACTGTTACCTCACCTGTCTGTCACACTGTTCAGTGAAATATCATCAAACAACAAGAGGAACTGACTAACCTCAGACAAAAACTAACCTTTTAGAAGTCTCTCAATTTGAATTTATTACATAACATCAGCTTTAGTGAATACCTTTTAACTGATAGTGAATAAACAATATATCTATTTTTTAAAAATGAAAAAAACTCATATGAAATAGCTGAATGAGTGATGAAGAAGCCATTTTCCTACATAAAAAGAGCAGGGAATTATAACTCATGAGCATCAATGCGACACTGGGCCAACACGTGCTTTAGGACAGAGGCTCCAACAGAAACAGGTTTTACATTTTCAGAGAAAAACAAACCATCAGCAGTGGACCGTTTTTCTTTTGAAAAGGAGAGCTGGGAGCCTTGCGATCAATAAAAACGTTACAGTTGCAGCAGCATCAAACATGTGATTTACTGATTTTATTGTTTTCTAAATGTTGACTCTTCGTTGTTTTGCTCGCTGTAACTGCAAAAAAAACTACATCTCACTTATTGACCTCTTTCTGCAGCCGTGTGGAATACGTTATGGAAAAACGTGCAGTTTGTTCGAGGTGTAAAACTGTGATGTGACTGAGGAATGTTTTCACACCTTATACCAGAGCTTAGATCAGCTGGCCGTGTTAAAGTGAAAGTTCAGATCTTTTGATGACGTTTTCAGTTTAACGTTATGAATATTTCACATCATAGTTGTTGTTCTTTGGCTTACACCTAAATCTTGATATAATTACATGAAATCAGTTCTGTTAATAAATGGGGTCTTTTACCAGAAGGACACTCCCTTAGTGGGGTGACTGTGGCTCAGGGGAAAAGAGGTTGTCCACTGATCGGGAGATCAGGGCTCAATGCCAGGCCCAAGCCATGTGTCAAAGCATCCTTGATACTGAATCCAACTGCCAACCTGGCACCATGAAACTGGCTGCCCTCTGCTCCTCGGGAATGGGCTAAATGCAAAGAACAAATTCCACGTTCCCTAAACCGCCACATCCAGGAAGCATCCTGACCACATGCCCAAACTACCTCAGCATGTCCCTCTCAACATGGAGGAGCAGCAGATCTACTCTTAAGCCTGGGTCCCACAGAAAACATCAGCGCTGTACCGCGTAGCACCCGAGCTGATATTGAATAGAAACCATTGTAGTCAATTTGAGTTGTTCCACGAGGACAGCCATGTCGCGTCCCAGATGCACTGATCCACGCCACGGCGCTAAAGATATGCAAAGGTTCTATTTCTGAGCCGAGGCGTGGCTGAGACGTGTGTGTCATGACATTGTGGAGTACTTTATGATGCAGAAATTATGACAAAACACTGAACTGCTGCTAGTATGGCAAACAAGTGTTTCATTATGGAATATTTAAGTAACTGAACTTTTAGAAACCGATTATTCCAATAAATAGCTCACTTACCTATTGTTGAAGAATTAAAAGACAATCCCACATAACATGACCAAATACAGACCAAAAGATGTGCTTCATACTTCCTGTTCTCAGTTCCCGTGAGATATTGTGACTATTGCGTGATTTTGCAAGCTGTGTTCTACGGCGCTTTTCTTCAGGAACGGGTCCTGAGAGACCAAAAGACTCGCTAAAGATGCAGCGCTACCACAGAATGGCGCTAACTTCTCCTGTGGGACCCAGGCTTTAGTCCCTCCCATATGTCTAGGCTTCTTATCATATCTCCAGGGTTAACCCTGGTCACCCTGTGAAGGAAACTATTAGCTACTTTCCTTACAGAGTAGTTGGCGATGCTGCCATTCCCCTGAAGGAGAGGTTGGTGTCATTTTTGTATCTTAATGAAGATAATTATTTTATGTATATCTTCCTTGAGGCTGCACGGTGGCGCAGCTGGTTAGCACTGTTGCCTCGCAGCAAGGAGGTCGTGGGTTCGCGTCCCGGCTCTGCGGCCTCTCTGCGTGGAGTTTGCATGTTCTCCCCGTGCGTGCGTGGGTTTTCTCCGGGTACTCCGGTTTCCTCCCACAGTCCAAAGACATGACTGTCAGGCTGATTGGGCTGGTAAATTGTCCTTAGGTGTGAGTGGGTGTGTGGTTGTTTGTCTCATTCGTCTCTGTGTGGCCCTGCGATGGACTGGCGACCCGTCCAGGGTGTCCCCCGCCTCTCGCCCCTTGACCGCTGGAGATAGGCACCAGCTGCCCCGCGACCCTCTGTGGAGGAAGAAGCGGCTAAAGAAAATGGATGGATGGATGGATATCTTCCTTGAAATTTCAATAAAATTTTAATTTTCTGTCAACGTGAATATATTTATGTACTGATGCCTGGAAAGTGTTGTTTAATGAGTCAAGTGTGCCTAGCTTAAACGCTACAATAAA
>SSNR01000038.1:622791-654114 GCA_006937965.1 Callopanchax toddi | reverse complement strand
ACACTTGACTCATTAAACAACACTTTCCAGGCATCAGTACATAAATATATTCACGTTGACAGAAAATTAAAATTTTATTGAAATTTCAAGGAAGATATACATAAAATAATTATCTTCATTAAGATACAAAAATGACACCACCCTGCTGAAAAAACCAGCATAGACCAGCATATGCTGGTTCCAGCATATGTTGTGTTTTGGTGCTGGTATGCTGGTCCATAGTGATCCATTAGTTCAACCAGCATAGACCAGCACCAAACCAGCATAGACCAGCACCAAACCAGCATAGACCAGCATTGACCAGCATATAAATCAAGACCATCATGATTTGTTTGCTGGTCTTTGCTGGTCAATGCTGGTCTATGCTGGTTTGTTGCTGGTCTATGCTGGTTTGTTGCTGGTCTATGCTGGTTTGGTGCTGGTCTATGCTGGTTTGGTGCTGGTCTATGCTGGTTGAACTAATGGATCACTATGGACCAGCATACCAGCACCAAAACACAACATATGCTGGAACCAGCATATGCTGGTCTATGCTGGTTTTTTCAGCAGGGTGGTGTCATTTTTGTATCTTAATGAAGATAATTATTTTATGTATATCTTCCTTGAAATTTCAATAAAATTTTAATTTTCTGTCAACGTGAATATATTTATGTACTGATGCCTGGAAAGTGTTGTTTAATGAGTCAAGTGTGCCTAGCTTAAACGCTACAATAAATCCCACTAACTTGACAAGCTAATGGCTAGTATGAGCGGGACCAAAACCAAACTGTATCACCGACTTCTCAAAGCATTTTTATGTTATTTATCTCTCTGCCTGTCCGCTCTGTTGCCCAAGCTGGATGCAGTTTTGCTATAAACTCAAAAAAAACATTTCCCACAGAAACTGACTTTAGAGACCTGAAAACAGGGCAGTAGTTCAGCAAGATATGTGCTATCCACCTAAAGCAGGTTATCCTCACTATCAGCCTTTTCATAATGGTCTGAGTCTAATTATTCAAGTGCTGAGTGCTGAATATGAAATGCACTTAATGCAGTCACAGTAATGGCCATGAATGCATATGTCAGATGTCAACGGTGCCTTGAAAAATACTCACAGGGCACTGCTCGGTGTCTGCAGTAATTTGTAGCTGCCATTGTTTAGAAAGCAGAGCTTCCTGTACCCCTGAAGTAATCCGAAGTGACATGATCCCCTTGAATGTCAAACAGAGTCAGTGTTTTCAAGAATTTATGGTTCAAAGAAGAACATCAGCCCTGACAACAACAGCTCAGAGTATGTTCTTTGTATGTATACAAGGAAAAAGAAGAAAGAACATTTCTACGAAAAGCACTTTGAAAGCATTATAGATAAATAAGGAGTGAACGCTAACCTGAGACGAGTTCGAAAACTAAATTGTGCCGCAACATAAAAAGTCTGAGGAACTACAAAGTGAAACTGATCTGAAAGAAACAGATCAACAATCATCCCGGCCACACACTTCATTAAGTCTCATTTCGCTGTGTGCAGCCAGCCCGGCCTTTCATTGAGGGGGACAGCTCAATCATGCTGTTGTGGAAAAGCAGCAGTGAGTGCATTTGGAGCTGCAGTGGAACAGCAAGCTCCTTTCACGCTACGACTCGTCACATGATGCTTCCAGGGATTACAAAACACAAATACATGTTGCAGACTGTGAGCTGGAGGATGAAAGTTGGTACCGGATACTGTCTGGATGCACATTAAGGCTCCAGGTCACCTTGAATTTATATGTATAATGCTTATAGTGTGTGTAAAAATTTAGTTTTGCCAAAAGTATAAGTAACAGCCTTTTAAGAAAGAGATGTGCCCCATTTTTGTAGGACGTGCATGTTGGAAAGGAGACTGGTGTTGGACAGGACTTTCATTTAAGATATTCAGATATCTCTGTGACTGGAAATGGGGGGGGGGAAGCACAGAGTATGTTCAAGAATTAAACTGTCTAAATTCCTACTTAAAGGGATATTTTGGTCATTTTCTGTCTGTTAGTGATCTACAGTATGGACCAGACCCACCGATGACATCACTCAAAGTGAGCATAGCCTCAAGAAACAGGAAATAGTCTTCTAATCAGAGCAATATTCATGCCTATACTCAGATTAGGAAAAACCCTGCTGCTAAAGGGTGGCAAATTAGCATCCAATTTTTTAGGTATCTAAAACAACTATTGCTCAAAATATTTAGACTGATGCATTAGAATGCTATATTACCTGTTTATTGCATGAGACCATTTGTTTCATGATGTTTTTCCTGCTGTACAATAATTCAGAAAGTCAGCTGTTTTGTTAAAACACTAAATAAATGGTCTCGTGCAGAAAATTCTGCTCATTGTTTCTCAATACGTGCTTCTGCATCCACAACATTCCACAATAATCTCTGCTGTGGAGGAAATTAGTTGTTTTGGTCCCATCAGAATTAGAATAGTGATTATTGCAGGTGATTAGGAGCTGAATGACCGGAGTTCTGAGGCAGACTATGAAGCATGCAGGGCACAAGGAGAAAACACAAAGAAAAACCTGGTGAAAAAATTAATAAGCAACTTTAGAAACCCAAGAAACATGTGACACATGACAGCATTTACCCATGGTGGTAGCATCCGTGAGGTGTCCAGGACGGATTTCAGACTCAAAATTTAGGAACCTTTTAGAACTTTCTCTTTGGCAACAAAATCAAAAATTTGTGATATTTTTTTTTGGGGGGGAAGACATTTCTACGATTACTTTCACAACTTCCCTTGAATCTGGAGCACATTATTGACTTGCCATCACAACTGTCTGTCATTGCTTGCAAGCTTTCTTTGGATTGTAATCTCTACTGTCATGTTGATTAGAAAACTTGTCATCTTTGATTCCCTTCAGTCTTCTGGAGTTCTACACCATGCAGTCTGCAGAGAAACATTTCCAAAGACATGAAACCATTCAGCATAATCTTTAACGTGCATGCAAAATAGTCAAGAAAGGGTCAACAGAAGACAAGCGTGTGCTTTGGACCGGTCCAGAATTACCATCCAGAGGCTGGAGCAGAAGGCCAGAGTGTCAGACAATAATATTTCTATCCTTAGATTTCTGAGAGAAATCTTTACAGAGTAGGAGTTGTTCAGACTCCCAGTGGAAACATTCAGTTTGGCAGGATGTTCAACAACTGATTGGTTTTGACTACTCATTACCAAGAGAGGATATGAATCCCTTTGTTTCAGCTTACAAAGAATCTGCAAAAAGATCTATTTTCATACAACAAAAAAAGATCTGATTTGACAAAAAGCATAATCCAGTAGGACCAAGAACCCCTAAAAATGATAATAACGAGCTGGGAATAGATCAGCTATCATTTTAATGTGCAATCACACTGTCCTATTGTCCGTATGCTTCACTGGCTTAGAGCCAATACAGTTCAAACAGGGCAGCCAGCTCACCAGCTGGAAATCAGGAAGCACATACCATGACCAGGCTCTTTCTCAGTGTGTGAATGCTGGAACTGCTGTTGCTGCTGTGCTTTACAAGCTAACCCACTGGCTGTTTGCCTGAACTAGAACAGAGGCAGTTGCATAAGCAGGCGTGATGTGGTGAGGAGAGCAAGACACAGATCACACTTTGCAATACTGACATGTTTAGGGTGTAATCATCTTTGACATCTGACATTTTTCTCGAAGATAAAACGAGCGCTTTATTTACCTTTGCAGTATTTTTGAAAGTCTGTATACATAAGGTTATATAAATGACAACCCATTGTGTTAAGTGTGCTGGTGCACTCGAAATATTCCTGACATAAAAAACAGTAAATAACCTTGGTTAAAAGAAACTGTTTAGAATTGAGTTCTCAAATAATGCAGTGTGATAGTGTTCACCTCAGTGTTCTTTAAACCTTTCATCGATAAATAAACAAGACTTTAATGAAACAACTCAGAATGATGTCAAGGTTAAGAACTCATTTTTTAACTCAGCCTTCTTCGTCCGAATCTGAAAACTTTCTAAGAATCTCAGTTCATCAAATCACAGACAAAACTTAAAGGAGCAGCAAATAAATTCAAATTTTATGGAAATATTGGCTCTTGTCCTGAACACTTGCAGTAAAATAATTTGTTTCATCTTAAAACATAAAAACGTAAATATAGTAAATGAGAGGAAAGAAGTTTACAGAAGACATCAGGGTTCTCTTTGAGCCGTGTTCCAGATAGACTGGTCTGTTTATGCAAATTCATGCAGTTAGATGTTTATTGTTGCCTGCCGTATAAAGCCTTCACCGTGTGTGTGTGTGCGTTCATTTGTCTGTTTGCAAAGTATCTCATGAGTCCCAGGATGGATTTTAATGAAACTTTCAGAAAGTAATCATTACACACACACACACACATCTGTGACTGGTTAACTTTAGGAGTCAGTGCAGTTCAAAGGGACCAGCAGAAACAACTAATGCTGAAAAAAATATATCACAAAAATGGCTATAAATCAGTCAATTTCACAGATATTGACCTATAATTTTATTTGATGGTAGCTGAGACTCATTCAGAACACACATTATTTTCAAAATTTGACTTAAACAACTATAACTTAATCTTTCCTCTACATATGAAAGGTGGCATGTATTTAATTGATCTTAGAAACTGTATTGCTAACTACTAATACTGTATATTAAATGTGACAACAAAAAGCAACAGTCACATTTTAAATTAAAGGACAAACGTAGTCAAACTCTAAATAATCATTCAATCTTTAATTTGTATTGGTCTGCCTCCACTTTTTCTCTCCATTATAATTATTTTTGACCACCTTTTTAAATTAATGAGCTCTATCAACTCATTATAGCTTCAGCAATAAGACGGGGGGGGGGTGATCTTCTGGTCCGAGACAGCAGAAAAGGGAGCAACGATGTCAACTAACTGCTGAAGACATGGAAGTGAAATCAGCCACGAGGATAATGAGTCATGTCTCAATGTGACTCTGTCACACCATGCCAACGCTGCAGCACCTTCTGCCACTTCAAACACTGCTGCCCAGTTGGCATCTCTGCTCACTTCTGCAAGTTGGAAAGGTCTCCAAAAACCTTGGTCAGCAGTTTATTAATCAGATCAACAGAAATAACTAACCTTCAATGTCAGGAGGTAAATTCAGATTTTAAAAATATATACTTTTTGACCTTGAAGTCATCCTTCAGTTGGTTTTGTCAATTTAATAAAGCTGGTGTGAGTTCAAATGAACTTGAAAAACTACTTAAAGCTTCATGAGTAAAAAAAACTCTGCTCATTTTAAATAAAATAAATTAAATAAAAACAAAGTTTTAAATTGATTATTTACAACCATAACTGTTTAACTCCAAAAGAAAAAAACAATAAAACTATTATATATATATATTAAAATTTGGTCAATTTAAAGTATATTTACAGGTATTATGTAAAAATAATAATATTAAAGTAATAATGATATTCAGGCATCCCTATATTTTAAATTTTAGTTTAGTTTTATTCTTAAAGGCACACTAGGCAGTTTTAGCTTGTTTTTAGCTCCCCCTGGTGTCTGTTTTAAGTCACTGTCGTAAAAATGTTAGCATTGTTTCTGCTCAGAAAACCCAAATCTAACTGTTGAAATGTCCCCTCAGCCTTCATTGCTTTATACTGGAGTGGTTCATCACTCATTCAAAGAAATCAGCTGTGTTCAAGCAGGGAGAGAGAGAAGGAATCATGAGCTAAAACCACTCCAGCTAGCCACATTGGGTTAAGCTAACCCTTCCGAGATACGTGACTTTGTGAGACTTCAGGGCACCGGACCAGAGACTCAGAAGTTACAAACGTGGTATTCTGGATCCAAGCAGCAGATGGAGCTGACTTTTCATTTACCCTGTAAAGGTCATCATAGCACATACTGGCTCAAGGAAAATATTTAAAATATGAAAAAGTTACATAGTGTACCTTTAAGTGTAATGAATGAAGATGTAGACACTAAATGTGCTTTAGTGGTTGACCTGTCGGGTAAATGAAAGCTAGAAACAGAAGTTCTAGTATTTAAAATGTAAAATACCAAATTGATATAATGGAGGAAGTTTGTGGACATTATGGATTAAAGGTTGAAAACAGTTTTTACTCCTCAGGCTTCTATATCAACAACAGTGAAAGCATGTTTATGCATTTATGTACCACAAATCTAAAACCCGAGAAAGTCCGGTCTGCTCCGAGTGGTCAGATCAAACATTTCTGAGGAGGAGGTTTAACAGGTCTGCATCAGCTGTTTTCTTACTAGATCGGCTCGGTTCCAGTTGGGAGGTTTCCCAGAAGGTTTCCTGCTTGATTTAACATTTTCTCTTTGTAGTGGGCACACATTGCTGAGGCAATTTAGGATGTGCTCTATTATCATGAAAAAGTATGACTCCAAAGTCCATAACTCCTACAATTAAGTCTCAGTGAGGCCACAATGTATCTGGAGGAACTTTTTCAGAATCTAGTATTGAATTAACAATTTAAAGACAACGGCTGAGCTGAAAATGAGTGGGAAAGCTGCTAAAGTCCCAAATTCTTTTTAAAATATATTCAGGAAGCCTACAGAATTATTGATCATGATGACTTTAAACAATTACAAGAAAGACTCCTTGGAGCAGAGTATAAATACATTTAAGGTGGTTTAAAACATTTACACAGTGCCGTGCATCTCCACCTCTCTGTACTACCTTAAATTCTCTGCAAAACTGACGACTACACTGATGTTATCTGAAATAAACAGCAATAAACAGAGATCAGGGCTGCTATCTTTCACTCTCTGAGAGAGAACTGAGGTTTTTACATAAGAGGCAGCGCCCACTTACACTCAATTGCTTTCACTTTGCCTGGGGATGAGGCAATCTCTGCCCAGGACTCATTGCTCAAGAGACATCTCTAGAATTGCCAAACAAGCGCAGGATGTAGACCAAATGAACGCTGGTGGCATCCAGCTATCAGTGAATAGAGAACAAGAGCCTGCTGGCAAATATGTTAAAAGTCCCAGCCTGTGCCATGTAACCATTGAGTGAGAGCTAACAGCCTTGATCTTAATTTTATTACAGCTCGGTCATTACATTATAAGCATAGCCGTGAGTTTTGGCAGCCCTCTCATTCATGGTTCAGTGGTAAACAGACACAGTTTCCAGAGTGTGGGTAATGCAAACTAAAGTGGGACAGTAGGAGACACAAAAAATAAAACCCTGAAAATGTTAAAAAGAAGGAGGCACCGTTTGATGGATAAGCCAGCTCCAGTGAGCCAGGCTCCCCGTCTCTCACACCCCTGCAGCAGTTCTTCATTTAATGGATGGGATTCATGAGGACATATGTCTTTATGGATCCCATTTACATTCATGTCTCTCTGATTTAGGGGCTAGTCCAGACAGATGTATGTCAGGATTTTAACACAAGAGCTGCACAGAGAGAAGTCCCACAGAAAACACGCCTCTGAAAATGGTTGGAACCGTGACAGGTTCTATAATTTAGTAACAAGCAGACCAGAGAACATATATTATCTCATTTTAACTGGTCTTAATTTCTCATTTTTAATCTCAACTTGCCAGGGAACTATATATGTGAATTAGCTCAAAGCCACACTAAGCAGTTTTGGCTTGTTTTTAGCACCCCCTAGTGTCCGTTTTAAATCACAGTTGTTAAAAACGAACCATTTCCCCCTCCATCTCGCTGTGCATCCAGATAAAGGTTTTCTTTGTTTCTTTGGAGGCTCCACCATGATTAACATGATACAATAGATCTCTTAGTTCATATATGATGTCCGTCTTCAGCTCGTCTGTCCTGAGCAGGTTCTGAGGTGGAAAGCGTTACTGCTTCTCTCGAGATACGTGACTTTGTGAGACTTCAGGGCACCGGACTGGAGACTGTGAAGTTGCAAATGTAGTATTCTGGACACAAGCAGCAGATGGGGCTAATTTAAGATTTTAAAATATGAAAAAATTACTTAGTGTGCCTTTAAAGCTGTAATCCGGCATCTCAAGAGGTGATATTAATGTTTGAGCTGTACATTTTCCCGACTTTTAAATAAAAAAATTGAAATGCATTGGATATAATCCCTCCAGAGAGTTCTGGGTCTGCCCCAGGGTGTCTTTCTAAGGAATGTACCTGGAAAACCACCAAAGGAACATGCAGGAAGCAGAAACCTGAACCACCTCAGCCGACTCCTTCAGCTACGGAGGAGCAGCAACCCTTCTCCAAATCCTCCCTGAGTGATGGAGCTCCTCACCTGATCTCTAAGGCTGAGTTCATCTTATGGAGGAAACTTGTTCCAGCTGCTTGTCATGGTGGCAGAAAACAAAAGCTTGGCATTGTGGTCATAAAGGGCTCCTTATGAATCGCACATCATGCTAAAATTAAAAAACCAGTATAGCAGTCTGATTCTACCTCACTAGGAGCTCATCCAAGTCAAAAATATTTCAAACATATTGAAAATTAAAGCAAAGAGTTGTACGGGATTGATATTTGTATACAATCATAAAAATGAGCAGAGCCTGAAGTTCTCATCTGTTGGGTTAGTTCTGCCTCACTGCATTAAATAGCAGGAGGAGTACTGCGTTCAAGCAGAAAGCCCCAAGACATCCGAGTAAAGCAAGAAAGAAAGGAACGTCAGCCTCCTACTTAGAGGATGCTTTCACATTACGAGGAGACGACGGCTCAGAGTGTTGTGTAACAGCAAGATAAATTGTACTAATGACTAAACAAAAGCACAACTCAATAAAAACTTAGCCCGATCGCTTTTTTTGTTGTCAGCTCAATGCAAGAGACAATAGAAGAAAAATCTCACTAACCAGAGAATTAAAATAAACCTCATGCTTTTTACAAAATTCAACAAAAAGTTAGGTTTTTATGTTTTTATCAACTCGAAAAAATATTGTTATAGCTACACAGGAATAACCTCCTCTACAGGAAAGTGGATGGATGCCATTTCCTTTGTTTTGAAGTCATAAAGACAAAACATTTTCCTTTCCATTCAAAATTATAAATAACTGTCAGATTCACTTGTTTTCACCATCTGTGCCGTGTTTGATAGAGATACATCTCCGTCGTATCACTGGGAGGATTGGGGATTATCAGCTCTCTGCTGGCACTTTGACAGCTTTTAAAGAATGCTGTGACAACCGGCATTGTGTTACTGAATTCACTTTATTTCCTTATTATGAAAGGATGGAGCAATAAAGTGAGCGTGTCTAAAATTAAGTTGTTTACCCAATTAGATCAGCCTCCCTTTGTTATGTAAAGAAATGATGCAGGCGTTTTGGTTTTGTTTTTCTTTGGGGGGGGGGTTACTCTTCCCCCCCCCCCCCCAGTTCTATTCTCTGATTGGCTCATACGATCACATTATGAGCTGCTCTGGTTTGTTTAACAGGAGATGATTGGCTCTGGTTCTAGCTTGTATAACGGTTTGTGTTTTATTGTTGTTCTCCTGCTGCTTCTGGTCTGATTTTCTTACTTGCATTTTCTTTCATTTTTAAATTCATCCATCCATTTTCTGTAACCGCTTCATCCTCCTTTGAGGGTCGCAGGGAGCTGGAGCCTATAACTCCAGCGGTCAGGAGACAAGGGGCATCCTGGACAGGTCGACAGTCAGGGCCACATACAGAAACAACCATAAACCCACTCACACCTATAGGGACAGTTTACAGTTATCAATTAACCTAACGTGCATGTTCTTGGTCTGTGGGAGGAAGCCACATAGAACCCACGCATGCATCGGGAGAACATGCAAACTCCACACAGAGAGGCTGTCGAGCAGGGGAGGCAAACCCACAACCTCTGCTGTGAGGCAACAACTGCACCACCATGCAGCCACAAAAATCACTTTTTTAATCCAGCTGGATTACCAATTGTTTGATCAGCAGATTTCCTTATATGGTAATATCAGATAGGGATTACAACTAGAGGAAAATATCAATGCTGAAATAAATTCATATAGGAATAAATGCTTTTTTTTTTGTTAATATAAAAATAGTAAAATTCATAATATTGGAGACACTTCACTAGTTTTCCCAAAATCCTACAGTTGTGCACGTGGAATTTGCTAGCCTATCCTGTTACTAAAAGTCACTTTCCACTGAGCTGCATGGTTGGATGTATGTTTTTGTAAAGCTGCTGGATGCAAACAAAAAAATCATGACAAAAAAGAGGTCTGACTAGAAATAAGGCTTAGAGTCGATGTAATGCAGAGAGATCACCAGGCGGGCCGCGGGAATTTATTCAATTTCACCTAATTGGTCTTAAAAAATTGCTAATTGCACTTTTTATTTGCAAGAATATATAAAATCATAAAAACACTTTTCTTTGCGTTTATTTCATTCCTTTTCAAAACACTTAAGATTATGTTCAAACTGTTAAAGTAAGTCTACTTAACATTTTGGGTTGGTGATGTGCCTTATGATTTTTTCAATGGAAAAAATGTACCTTGGCTCAAAAAAGTTTGAAAAACACTGATGTAATGTCATCCTTACTAGAAAACAGTATATGTTCAGTTTGTGTGTTTGACTAGCTTATGTCAAAGATTAATATTCTGGGTAAAAAAATAAAAATTATGATTTGGGGTTGTTCTTACTGTGACGTGTTTCAGTGGGTTTTTGTTGGTCGTACATCTCTGAGTAATGTTTGTGGGTTATTGAATAAGTAATGAGTAAATCCGTACACACACACACACACACACACACACACACACACACACACACACACACACACACTCCTGAACATCACACACCGCTCATTTTGTGGCCCATTGTGTTCCGTTTCTGACGAGTTCTAAAGCTCCTTCCTCCCTCACTCACTCCCACTGCCACTTCTGAAGTTCTCCAAAATTTTCACACTTTCAGAAACTTTAATGCCGTTTTTTTTTCCCCCGTTTCAGAGTTTGAGGATGCTCTCTCATTGTTACACTTATTGTCTGTCTCCATTCTTGTTTTTTTCTTCAAAAGAAACGCTGAACTTCTTCCCACATATCAGGAAAATTGGAGATGAACATGAAAGAAACCATTCAGCAAAAGGTGAAGGAGGTGAAATCAGTTACTGTGAATTTGTGGGTTTAAGAAAAAGTCAGTCTACCCTCAAAATGGGGGCAAAAAAAGCAATAAAAGCTCTATTTTGTGTTCTAATGAGGCAATGTGTTTTTCAGTTTACGCGTCCTTTTTATTAAAAAAAAAAAACTCTACATCTTAGTACGGTACATCTGCAGCACATTCATCCAAACCATCTCGGCTTGTGATGGATGCAGGATGAGGGTTTAGCAGAACTTTGGGTTTTACATTAGTGACCTGGTTTTAAAAAAAAAAAACAAGCTTTAAGTCTGTAACTTAATCAATGGCTTAAAAGGTCATCCTTTTAACATTTAAGTCAGTAAAATGAATTATAGTCGATTGTACAAAAACATAAGTGACAAAAACTCATCAGCAAAAATTCTAAAACATCCTGATGTCACCATGAAGTAATCTACACTAACAGGTGGGTTTTCTATGGTTGCAAAAATTGTTTTAAACTCTCAGAACTAAAATATGAAAGTAAGCTGATTAGTGAAGCTGCTGTGAAAATGTCAGTTAGTGGTCTGCAGTGAATTCTCATTAACCCACCTTGAACCCTGTCAGTAGGATGGCATATTAGAGCCAGTGAGGAGGGACAAGTAGATCAAGGAGGAAGTGTTGAAATTAAATACTGATTCATTACTGAAACAGAACAAATGCAGTTATAAATACAGGCCATATAACATACTTACGTAGAAATTATATGAAAAAATAAAAAAAAAAAACTCTGCTTGACCTCGTGGTGGAAGCATCACATCACAGAGTCTGAAATATAGAGGATTATCTGTAAACAAATAGAGACTGTCTAAATCCTGCATGGGTTACAACAGAAACAGGTCACACGTATTTATTATTGAAGTAGCAGAAAACACAAGCAGCGAGGAGAATTATGGGATGTAGAGGAATCGGAATTCTGAGACTCATCCCAGTTCAACAAATCTACATTAAACAGAGACAGTAAACCACATCATTCATCAAGGGGAGGCCGAGTCAGTCTGAGGAAGTAGAGAAAAGTTCAATTTGAATCATTTTTCATTAAATAAACATGATGCTTCATAAACAGTATGAGGATAGTTGTGCCTTTTTTATATGTTTACCCTCCTGAAGCTGCAAATTAATGATTTGAGATAAAATATTTAGAATCATGAGCTCCTTGAGCTGCATTAGTGAAGCTTTTTAAAAACTTTCACTATAAAATGAAAAAGCAGGACTTGGACGTTTGGCGAGACTCACATAACAAACATTTAATAGTGAGATTTCCTGATTTTTTTTTTTCTCTCTCACAGTTAAAGTGCACCTATGATTACAGACCTGTCATTTTTAAAGTGGGACAACTAGACAGGTGACATAGTTTCCTCTCCTCCTCCGTCAGTCTGATAGACGTGTTTGAGAAGCTGTTGGACTTTCAATGAAACAGCGGTGAGGTCATTGTGTTCAATGAAACAGCGGTGAGGTCATTGTGTTCTGTAGTATTTAACAAAGCTTCTTAACAGTTTTAACCAATATCACAGATTCAATTTGCAAAGCTTTCCTCTGGAACCAAGACTCAACTCAACCCATTCTATTTCATTAGGAAAACCAATAAAGCTGTTACACAATATTTACGCCAAATTATCTGGTTATTTGCAACGTTTTCTTGGAGGAACCTTTAATGTTGATGGTTTTGTAAAATTTTATAAAATAGCGTTTGCATGAACCACTATGAAACATTTGAGATTAAAGGCACACGATGCAGTTTTGGCTTGTTTTTAGCACCCCCTAGTGTCCATTTTAAATCACTGTCGTAAAAACGTTAGCATTGTTTCTGCTCAGAAACACCTAAATCTAACTGTTGAAATGTCTCCTCGGCCTTCATTGCTTTCTACTGGAGTGGTTCATCACTCAAAGAAATCAGCTGAGTTCAAGCAGGGAGAGATATAAAAAAACATTTTTTAAAAAAGGAATTGTGAGCTATAAACACTCTTGAGCTAGCCACATTGGGTTAGCCTAACCCTCGTGATATACGTGACTTTGTGAGACTTCAGGGCACCGGAGCAGAGACTCAGAAGTTTCAAGCGCAGTATTCTGGACACAAGCACAGATGGGGCCGAGTGACTTTCATTACGCTATAAGGTCATATTAGCACAGACTGGCTCAAGAAAAAGATTTAAAAATATGAATAAGTTACATAATGTGCCTTTAAAAGGTCATTTTAAGAGGGCAGCAAATCTACGGGTACTTTGTAACCATAGTTGTTAGCTTGTCCTGGTCAGAACTAATGTTTCGCTAAAGTTTAGAGAGCTTTCTACAACAAATAAGGCCTTCATTGTTCATAACCTCCCCGCAGAAATCCGAATTACCCACTTTTCACAATCTTAACTGGTCAAAAGCTTCTTCATTTTATTACCTCCATTCCTCTTGAACTGCTGAATGAAGCATGGAAGTGGTGCTGCCCTTATCTAATGGAGCAAAGCAGCAAGGTCTCCTTACACTTTGATAAAACACTGGCAGAATGCTGATAGAGATCTACTAGATGGAAGTCTCTCTTCTAAGCCCTAATATATAGTAAGTGATAAAGGTCAGACACAGAATATGACTGCAAAATTATCAATCATCTAGATGCAGCGCGGGGTCCACGGAGACTATTTATAATAAATGAAGGTGAGAGCTCGTAATATGTGAGGAAGGCATAAAGAGAGTGATAGGTGGGCAAACTACAGGTGATTTTATAAAGTATTTTTCTGTCTAAGTAAATCAGAAATAATAAACAAATACCTCTGAGGACACAACTATTCAAAAAATATTAAACTATTTTCTTTTGTCCAAGTTTCTGTGAAGTACTTTGAATGAACCATTCAAGAATGTTGCTGAATGAGTTGATTGTTAGTGGTAGTTGGAATGAAATGAAACCCAGATGTTATTCATCGAAAATAAATAATGTCATCACTAACAAACTATAAAAAAACACAGCCAAAATATCTGGAAAACGTTATTCATACAGTTATCAAAAATAAAGCATAAACACAAATGTTCCCTTTAATCAACCTGGTGAAAACCTGTTAACAGAGCACAATAGAATAGAAAATACCAAATATTTTTCTTATTTTTAAGTGGATACTTCTGCATCAAGTTTTTCCACTTTTGAGTATAGCAAACTTTAAAAATATTTAAATTTTTTAAAGAAAATTGTTTCTTTTCAACTCTATCAAAAAGGGAAAAAACATGCATAAAAGCAGCTTTAACCCCTGCCCTTACATCTTTATAGAAGAAACCTTAAATAGTTTCTTCCTTGGCAAAATATGCATTAATATATAATGTTATTTAGGGTTAAAACTCTTTAATTAAATCAATAATAAAGTGTATTTCTGAGTTATGTTGTTGCATTTGATAACGGTTTCCCATTATTTCTGTAATACGTCCTCCTTTGGTTCCAGGGCGGCTGCAGGGCAAACATGCTTTATTGCTAATAAGCCAAAGACGAAACAAAGGCCAAACAATATCTATGTAAAAGGAGGATTTCATACGTCTTTAGGCGCCTAACTGCAACAAACTTTAGGAGTAAACTTTGCCTTTTTTGTCAGGATTTATCGTTTTACTTTCACATCATAAACCCTGCTTTTAAAAAAAAAAAGGTAAAATTAACAGACATGAAGTTTTAGTAAATGATACAAAGTTGCTCCTGGAATGTCCAAACACACAGATTAAAGTTGAGCTTTTTGAAGAGGGTTTCTGGTTATGAGCAAAAGATATTTTCAAAATTTGAACGACTTCAGTTTGTAAAACCAGAGATTTACTTGTTTCAACAGTTCTGTTTAAAACTCTACTATAAAATGTATAAACCTTTACGCTAAATGTAAATTTTAGTTATTTATGTGGATATTTGCAAAAGCTAATAGCATCTAGCTGTAGTCTGGGAGTGTGTCCAGCAATTTTCAACCAAATGATGGCTGTGTACATTAATCCCCTGGAATTTTACATTTTCTAAATAGCAAAAATCTAATCTAGCCCTAGTGTGCAACACCCCAGATTCTTTAAAAACAGCTATTTTATCCATTTAATTGCATTATTCTTACACCAAAAAATAAAAGCTGAAATCTCTTCACTATAGGTGAAGATGTTTAGTTTCTCTAATCTGTACGGAGGAGCTAGAAAAACCTAAATTTTGGAAAATTCTTTTATTTCAGCTTTTCTTAACCAAAAATGCTATTTGACAGGAGTTGCAACCATAAAATAAAATCTCAATTTCTAAAAATATCTGGACTTTGACAGCCCAGCTGTTAGCTCATCCATCCAGTCAGAATTAAACAGGTACTTTATAGTTCATATCCTTTTCCTTCATAGCTTGTTTAGTTTTATTACATTCAGCTACACAACCCCCTAAATAATCCAGAACAAAATTTGAATCCACAGAAATGAAATCCTGAACAAATGAAAGCAGCTCCAGATGCTTTTTCTTAAGTTCTGAAGAGGTTTTATTAATTTCACTGATACTTCTGTTACATGTGAAAGTCTGAAGGGGGGCAGTTTCTTTTCTGTTTACCGTAAAAGAACTTGCAGGAAGTCAAAAACCTAACAGCAAAGATCCTCTGAGTCTGAATGAAGATTAAAATGATTTCAGTTTTTAGGTGGCTTTGAGAAACTTTTGGTTGTTTTTATTTCTGCTGCCATTAAAAAAAAAAAAAAGACCTTATTGGTAGTTTGTGCCGACAGCGGATGATTCATGAAGTTGTGCGATACATCATTTGTTTCTGCACATGCAGCAAACATCTGCATTCACATGACAGAACCCTCTGGAGGTCAGGGTAATTATGAAGGTAGAAAAGAAGTTTGAGTAACATTAATCAAAAGATGCAGGAAAGAAGATTGACAAACTATTGTAGCTCAACACAAGGGACCGCCATTGAGGATGTTTGGAAGGAGAAGTTTATTAAATCAACAGCGTTAATTAATTGTTCGGCCTCCTTTGCATTGTGATGTCCCCCTGCGTCGTTCTGCATGTTCACTCTGCATATTTTAAATCCGACAATGAAAACAGAAGACCATAAAGAAATGCAAAGATTAGAATCTGCTGCAAAACTCTGCATGAGGTTCTCACCTCAAAGTTTCAGCTCTTACTCAACGCGTCTGTGTGGCTTCCTGTAGAGAAAGGTCATCCTGTTCATTGTCTCTCAGTCTCAGCTCCTCTCTTTAACCTCAGCTGACAGCAAACTTGCTCTTACCTTTGCTGAAACCCCTCCACGGATTCAGTGATTGACTGTAATCACTTTGTAAAGTATGACTGGAGCGGCATTGGGGATAGCGTTCTCACTTCTGCTCCTTTCCTCTGTTATCCAAGGTAATCCATGTGTGCTGCTGAAATATTCACCATTGGTTCTAGAGTGTGTTTTAGTTTTGTTGTAACAAGCTGTCAAGGTAAAAATACTTGGATTTTTTTACCTGTCTGCATCCACATGGACAGCTGTCTGCATTATGAACTTCAAAGAGATTTGTCTCCTCGCTTTTCTCGCTCTTAACTCGACTCTCATCTACCTGACAGGACTCCGGGGCGTCGACTTGATCCATAATGAAAGGCTTGAAGCCGTAACGGGCCAGAACATTTCCTTACCTTGTGTGGTGAAAAACGTTACTTCTCTTCAAGTCGTTAGCCTCGAATGGAGGAAGGATGAAGAGACGAAGCTTTGGGTGTACAACCAAAACCATGGACACCATTATTTTTGGTCCAACGTGACCATCCAGGTTGAGAAGAATGATGCAGACAAGGTATTGGGTTCACATCTTTTCCTTCCTTGGGTGAACACATGGGACAGCGGCATTTATGTTTGTGACATCACGACTTTTCCTCTGGGCTCCATCAGGAGAGAAACTAATCTGACAGTCAAAGGTAAGAAGAGTTCACCTAAACGTCTCAAGCCTTCATTTATTTATGTTTCAGTAATATATGTTCCACATATGTCTCAGATTACTCCTAGTTGCATCAGAAGGCAGCTCCTTCCAATCTCTCTGAGCAGGAACATCTCATGAATACTAAACTCAAGCTTTATTTGCCACAAATCACTTGTGGCAAATAAATTTCCTCATCATAAGTGACACAGGAACAATGCATCTTCTCTTTTTTCTTTTCAAGCCTAAGAAGATTATGATCATCACACAGGAAGAAGACTGGCCTTCTTATGGATTTCAGGGGATTTTCTAACATTTTTATGGTTTATTTTATCCACAGATGACATCAAAATAACGTGTGGTGCCGACAGCGTTACTGAGGTCAGTTATGGAGGAAATGCAACAATTCGCTGCACGGTGTTGTCTAATGATGCTCGGTACAGGTGGACCAAGGTAAAGGAAACACTTAAATGATAAGTCAACACCTCTAACATTAAAAAAAAGGTATATTTATGACTTTTTTTTTGCCCCCAGAACGAGACGCTGGTGTCAGAGCAGGGCTCTCTGGAGCTCTGGTTGGTGACAGACGCTCATGCAGGGGTTTATAAGCTGACAGTCAACACAAGAGACAAAACTCTGCATAGGGATTTCATTATCAGCGTGCTAACAGCGACCACAAGCCAAAGGACAGGTGAGCCTTCCCGTTTCCTCGCTGCTACTCTCCTCTTTGTGTCATATTCAATTTCATCAGCTCCCCGGGGCTGGATTAACAATCTAACAGAGGGCCGAGGAGACCGAACGTCTTAATAAACTGCACCGGACCAGAAAGCTGATACTTTAACTTTTTTGCTATTATGCTGCAGCTCACTCAATTTTAACTTTTAATTAGCTGAAAGGAAGGAGAGAGATTTAAAGGATTTGAAGCTGTGCTTTCAGAACAAACCAATAAGTGGGAGTAAATTGAGAAAAGAACTTTAAATTATTTGTTGCAAATTATAGTTTCCCCTGCAGCTAAAAGAATGATTTTTTTAATTATTATTATTGTGAAAGAAATCAGAGTGCTTATCATGTCTCACTACATCAGCCTCCATCAGGTGAGAACATAATCCCCAGCTGTCGGCTTGTCACCTGGTGTTTCGTCAGAAAATGTAACAAAAAGAGAAAAGTCACTCGTGCGTCACGGGTTCCTTCCCGTCCTTCATTTTCTGATATTCAAACCACAAAAACAAACACACAGCAGCGTCCTAACCTCCTGCAACCCCGAAGCCTGTCACAGGGTGAGAGCACAGTCTGTTGGACGGACGGGAGAAGTACAGCAGACAGAGACACTGAAAGCTGCCTTAAAAAGCTACGATTTCAATCAATCTGTCACATCAGAAACTAAATCAGATCATGAAAAGAAAACTTAAATCAAAAGATGCACAAATTTGCAATTCACACCCCAAACTTTGCCTCAGGAGCTCCTGTGAAGCATCCTTGAATGGTTTTTATGCCTACTGATTATGGATGTGCTAAAATGCCAGATCAGCCCAAACTTTAATGATGTGCGTCGGCGCCGAGGGGATTCTTACGTTTTGTTTTTCCTCTGCTGAACGCCGTTATCACCATGGAGTCACGTCTGGCGTAAAAGTTCATTCAAGGGATAATTTGACATTTTGGGAAATGCAGGCAAATATATATTTAGTACTAAACAATGAGGATGTTTTTTCATAAATGGAATTATGCTAAATTAGCAGATAAATATTCAACAGGTGTAAATTGACTTTGTTATTTATTTATTTATTTGGTTGTTACAAATTAAAATAAGCAATTTAACCATAATTTAATGCACTGACTTGTATAAAGAGTGACCTTTAGATGCTCTAAAGTAATATTCATGTTGTTTGTTTTTCCAGTCTTTAATATTCCTTCCCAAACATTTTTTTAGATTTCTTCTCACCAGTTCTACCTTTATTATACTCATTTACATTTTGCCAGTAAGGGTTTTTTCATATTCCTGTTTTTAATAATGAAAGCCTGATCTATTTTTCCAGTAGCTGATTCTAACAGAAACTCTGAAAGGAAAGTTAAAGTTTAATTATTAACAAAAAGTCAAAACAAGAAAAAATACGTATTGTGAGAATAAAAGCCTTAAAATGACTTGATTTAAATTAATGCCTTAATACTTAAGAAAAGTATCTATAATAAAGAATGGATTTCTCTGTAATCACAAACACAATGTAGTGATAAAATAGGTGATTAGAGGACAAACAGAATAATATAGTCAGCCTAAAGGGGGAAATAAAAATAAAACCACAGCTGGCCTGCTTTGATAAAACAAAGTTTCACTTTATTCTCAACATAATGACCTTAAACATGAGACTCAGCTGTTGAGTATGTGCTCAAAAGGACATTGGGACCACTCCGATCACAAATCGGGGAAATCCAACATGTTGGATTGTCTTAGTCTGATATCACAGCATGTGGTTTTCCCTGAGGACAAACGGCATGTGATCTGTAGCCAATCAGAAGGCCAGGTGACTGACCAAAGCTTCATGAAGCGAGGGGAATCCAACATCAGAACAGCTGTTTGTATTTCTTATTATAGCTGGTAACAAATGAGTGCATTCTTGTTCCTAATAAAAGCCGTCATATTTGTTTACTTGGAAACACGTTTGATCTTGGGAAGTTCTGCACATTTCCATGTCTGACCAGGGAATGTTTGTGGGTGTTTTTGCCACGTCGCCACACCATGTAGGTCCAGACTCTTAACATCCATGACCAATTATCACCATGTGTGGGGTCTGTCATGATTTGAAATCTACCAACAATTTGAAAATCCCACCATGAGAACCAGCCCTTAGTTGTTTTTTTTTAATTTTCTGGAGGAATGTGGGTGAGTTTTAAAATTCTGGTCAGAAAACTGAGCTTTATAAAAACAGTTTCCAAAATTGAACTTTAACTATTTGTGTCTCTGTAAAAACCTGAAATATGTAAGTGTTGTTATGGCTGCCTATTTGATGCACTCTTATTGTATGGGTGGAAAACAACTTGAGAGTGTTTTTTCTCTACATTTGTCTCATTTTTATCCTGATTCTGTCACTTAAACTCTGTGTGATGCAATGGTTACTGACAGTGAAAATTTTAAAGAGAGCAAAAAAAAAAAACAACTTATCCAAGCTGAAAATATTCTTTCTTTGTCTTTTGATTGGTCATTAATGTGGACACTGTCTCCACCTAGTGGTACAGTGTGGGAATTTCAGCCTGTTTGTCTGAATAAAAGGTGGATGAGATGATTTTATTTCAATGGAGGGTAAAGTATCCAGATTAATATCTAGCTCCCCGTTTTTTTTTTTTTTTTCAGATTCTGTGACACCATCAACACAAAGTCCCACTGACTCAGCACATAGCAGCCTTTCAACTCTGCAAACCACTGAACTTTCAGCTCCTGTAAATTGGACCACTCATCCAAACCTCAGTGATGCTACAGTCACAGCAGTGGAGGATGTAACCTCCTCGGTCAGTTTAACACCTACCAGCGTCCCGTCATCTCCTGACACACACTCCAGCTCCTACAGCTCACTCAGCTCTCCTGCATCATATGAGGACGCCACAGATTTCACATCACAGAAAATGGTCAGCAAGGAGACGAGGAATGAGTCAAAACTTCACACAGCAGAACCAGAAGGCATCGTGTCAGGAAGCATAGAGGAGTCTAGCACCAAACGCCCTCATTCAACCCCAACAGAGAGCGTTAAAGTTACAGATCTCATCCCCAAGAACAAGGGTAAGATTTATTAAATCCTTCATTTCTGGCTAAGGTCCTAAAAGCACATCTGTCTGTAGCTGGGGCCCTGTAAGCTTATTACCTTGTTGATTACTGCATTAGCCTCTTTGGGTGAAGCCTCTGAAGGCTTCTAACAAGGAGAACAGCTTTTTTCATGATTATCAAATCCAGGCCACAGGGCTTCAAAATAAACAATAAAAACAGTTTGAAAACAACTCATAATTACAGCAGAACCTCATGCTCGAAAAGCAAACTGGTGAGTATTAGAAACAGTTCATTTGTTTTCAACAATCTACATCTTCCTCACATGTGGGGCCTCCAGTTTTCTAAGCCTCAGGCTAGATGGCTTGTCAGGTGGAAAACTCATTAGAGGAAGCACCTAAAGTTAGTGCACAGCCCGCCGAGGGAGATGTTTACAGGGAAGACTTTTCAGCCTCCAAGCAAAGAGTTGTACTTTTTGTGCCGTTGCATTTATTGGGAACATTTTGTGGAACCAAAAAACGATCAATATGTTAGGAATTTATCTGTGGCCGTTTTTCTGCAATCTGCTCCTCAGGTACCAAACGGAGTCATCTGTTGCTGGCGCTGATCGTCGTTTCGCTGACGTTAGTGATTGTAGTGATTTGCATCCTCAAGATGAGACAAATCAAACTAGAGAGGTAAAAACATCTGGCTAATCAGGACCTATTGACCTCTCACACAGAAGCACATGACCTGTTGTGCTCTGAAGCCGATTATTTGTGCTCTCTCACTCCCTCTGCAGGATGGACCTGCCGCCTCCGTTCAAACCCCCTCCACCTCCAGTCAAGTACACATCAGCCCGGCGGAATGACTCCTTTGCACAATTTTTCCCCACATCGAGGTGCAACTCAATAGCAGAATCAAGAGATATGAAACAAACGTACGTATAGACGCTCAGACGCTTTGTTTATGCAGTCGTGAGGATTTGCTGAAGGTGGTTTCCTGCATGGGTTTCATGCAGGTAGGACGCTTGTGTCTGCAGGCTGTTTTAAACTGCAGTCACAGGAACCGATGCTCAACGTGCGTCTGTTCAAAACACGCATCTCACGAGAATCAGACCACAAGTCTCGATGAGGAAACTGGTGTAAATAAAAGGTTGAATAAAATGTTTAAAAATCTGTTTTTACTGTGAATTAGATTAAGTTTTACATTGTTTTTTTCCCTGACAGAAATATGCACAGTCATCATTTTTGTACAAAATGTAAAAAAATAAAAACTTGTTTTGTTGTTGAATGCTGTCCTTTTTTGCATATATTTAATCTTCATCTGTAAACCATTTTTAAAAATTCTCGCAGTAAAATATCAAGAGTGCACCACTGATTTTTTTCTTCTTCTACGTTCTTCAAAGACTACTTATAGGCTGAAATATATCAAAGCCCACTGTCGTCCACAGCTACCACAGTGATATTTGACTAGACTGAGGCTGAAGCCACAAACCACATGGGCTTAATGGCTTTCATCAAGTAACATCAAACAGAAATATTTAGCGTTAATGCAGGTCAATTTCATCTTTGTGTCTTCCATTCATCACGTGCTGAAGATTTGTCATCTAAATTAGATTGTTACATTTCTAAGAGCAACAATACAGACATTTATCTGTGTTTTGTCCAACCTCCAGGTATTTAGGCCTGCAGGTATTCATCTCTGCAGCCTCACATGATGCAGTCATGTTTTAAATGTATCTAAACAAAAAGGTGCTGTATTTTAGTCGTGGTATTCTGGGGGAAACAAACCTCTTGGAAAAAAACGAATTAACCTTTTTGTCACCAGATGCCAAAGGGGGTCATAATGTTTTGGCAAGATGGCCGCCACAGCTAATCGTGATTAGAAAACACAAACACATCCCCAACATGTATGAGTGTCATGGTTCAGGGTTGTGTACAGGACCCAGGTGAACTCAAAAAAGGTTTATGAAACGACCCAAACAAGGTAACAAAAACAGAACTTACTGTCTGGAAGCACAAAGAACAGGACTGTGTGAGGACAGCAGGAGGACTGACTGAACTGAGCAGTATTTATAGGGAAGGAGGTGATCAGGGAGACGAGATACACCTGTGGAGGATCAGTGCAGGGAGACAGGAGGAGGCTAAGGGGAAAAGACAGGCCAAACTGAACACAATGGGGGCAGGACATGACAATGAGTGTTACCAGATCACACGAGAACTTGTAATATTGTGTAAGATCATATGTAATTTACTAAATTTGACCAAATGGGTATAATTCCATTATCCATCAATATAAGATGACTTTAGTTGACTGGAATGAAAGATTCAAGGGATGCTTGACTTCTGTATTATATTAAGAATCGTCATGTTAAAGCCACTGAGCTAACATCTTGGAGTTCTCTCTTTTTAAATCACAGATAAATTTGATCAAAATGTGCTCAGTAGCTCAGACAATAACAAGACGCACCCCTCAGCGGCATCGAGACAGCCTCCCTCAAAATGAGGTTACACTGTTTCCTGTTTGTAACTGAAAAGCAGGCAGTTTTCAAAGCACCCTGAAAGCAGAGACGTAGCAAAAGGCAGGAGTAAAAATAGACTACAGTGCAGCACACCTCACTCATGGAACACGGTTATGCCCCGTAGCCTGAGAACAATTCAGACAGACAAGCTCTTCAGTTCAAAACGACTGGAAAATGACCGAATCAGGTAAGATCTGAGCATCTTCTGAGACTAATACTCAAGAAAAGCAGATTTCTGAGAACAATGTTTAAATGGTATGATCTAAAATACAACAAAAGACATGTTTATTACATCATTCTGTTACTTACGCTAAAAAAGTTTAAATTTACAAGATTTTATTAGTGCAGGAAGAGTTCCATTTTTTCTGCATATAGTCGGAAAAAAAACATGGTTTGAAAACTCACTCAGTGACAAATCAACTTTAATCGTTCTATTAGAAATGAGATATGCTTGTCAAATAAACATCCAGGATTTATGGCTTAATTTGACAGAACTGTTTGTTTTTCACTATTACCCTGGCTGGAGGTTTTCAGGATTATGAAGTTCTTTTTTAATGGGATTTTTGGTCATAATTTTTTTTTTCCAATAGTAATAATATCACTGGCATTGGTATCTCTGACCTTGGTCATCTCCGTGTGCCTGAATGTCATCTTATGCATCAGACAACGAGGCACTTTCTGCAAAGGTAAATCTGCTTTTTACAAAAAATGTTGTGCATTTTTTAAAAAAGATCAAACATTTGGTGTTTTTATGTTTTCAGACACACGTAAATGCTGCCATCCAGACCGCTCAGAAGGAGATACGTATGTTTTACTGTGTGTGTGTGTGTGTGTGCTTCATTAAACATGTCCATGTGACACCAGGTTTTATTAAGTTTTCTATTTTCATTCTGCGTTTGAATGCAGTCTATCACAGGTAGAAAGACAATACGTCTGTGACGTCAATCATCAAGATGAGCAGGAAAATCCCCACAACCATCATGAACGACAGGAAAATCCAATCTACGGCAACATCAGCTCAGACAGACGAGGTCAGAGCAAACATGTCTTCACTGGTTTGAAATCATAAAATGGGGAAATCTGTGAATGTGTTTATCAATGACTCAACCTAGAGGGAGGGGGGTATTTTCTGTAATTGCACAAACTTTATAAAATATTTGGCAAATTTATGCCAATCCTTCAGGTAAATATTCATATAACAACAGATTTTATTTATATCATAGTTTTGTTAACTGTCTTCCTGCAGGTTCTTCAGAGGACTGCTATGAGATGATGACCGTGCAACGCACTAGAGAGAGCACGAAGGTAAATTCATCACTAATTTTCTCAACAGATGTGCACATTTGTTTTTAAGCTTAACAACTTCACTTGCAAGTCAACATGTTGACTCTTGCAAAATTAATTTTACTTGAATATTTTATCAAAACGATAACTATAAAAATAAAATAATTTGTTGTTTCTGTTTAAAATATTGATATATAAAGTCAACCTTGTAAGTTTGAAAATCAAAGCCACTGGTTACAGGACTGTTTGGTTGAGCAGCCCTATTGATGTTGGATGACATTTGTCTTAACTTTGTTCATTATAACGGGGTGTGTTACCACGCGGCGGATAAACTACAGAGTGTCCAAACTTTTAAAAATCACCACAAATAAGTGATTTTTTAAATAAAAAAAAAAACTACAATTATTTTATTGCTCAAAAATATATAGTTCTGTGTGGATATAAGAGATTAATTATGTCAGCCTTAATAAAGAAAAGCCTTAAATCCCTTGGATTTGATGAGTCGACTGTTTTATAGTTTCTTGAGTTCATTATTTAGTCAAGTTTTATGAATGTTGCTCACAAGTCTCCTTTTTAGTAAAGGTCAGTGAGTGTTTTTGCTTTTACTTATCATGAAATTAAATTAAAAATAAAATCCTGTCTAATAAAAGAATAATACTTTGGGTTGGACTCAGGGGCAGCTCTGGGGGGAGAGCCGGGGGGGCAGTGCCCCCCTGACAGCAAGCTTGGCCCCCCTGTGGCCCCTCTGCTAAGTACCGAGTCTCAGGCATTAGAAATAAATACTGTTTCATGTTGTCACTGAAATGATTACCAAGACATCAAAGTATTTTTGCATAAATTTTATTTTGAAACTTATTGAAGTTATCGTGTCCAAAGCATCTGTAACTGAATCGCTGTTATTATATCGCTGTAATAATACACTAAGATTTGAAATACTTAAAGGCAATGTTTGTAGTTTTGTTGTTTTTCATTTTAGAATGCGCCCCTCTAAAAACACAGCTGGCCCCAGCCTGCCCCCTTTTAATGTTGGTCTAGAACCTCAATTTGGACTTATTTAATTTTGGAAAATATTTCATTTCATCTGTACTTTTTGTTGGTGCAGTTGAGGGCCGCACAAAATCACTCTGAGGGCCACACTTTGGACATGCCTGGAATAATCTGGTTCACATGTGTTCCTAAAGGATCATTTTAATTAGCTTCACTGTATTTCTGCTGCTTTGGTTCCTCCACTGGTCACCAGTTGATTTACAGATTAATATTTCATTCATTCTGTGATTCTTCCACTTACTGAAGAGATTCGTTAGGGAGCATTTAACCCTCTGCCGTTCTGCTCAGCAATTTGGTAAAGCACATTTTAGTCTCTTGTTTTACAATCTGCTTTTTTATACTTTAACTTAATTGAAAAAAATGCTAGTAAACAAAATAAATTAAAGAAAATCAGGTGATATTTGAATTAAAAACCCATTTTAACCTTACATCAACATTACCTTAACATTGCCCCAAATGGATAAAACGCACAAAAATTATCATTTCTAAACGTTTTTGTGTACGGGATGAACAGACTAAAAAACACTGCTACTAAAAATTCAAATTGAATAATAATTTTAAATTCATTAACTGTAGTTTTTATGCTTTTTCCATTAGCACATGCATTGATTATATAGCATAACTTTGAGCTAAAATCACCTCCACAATAAAGTAAATCCTTTTGCATTTTATAATTCACAGGACAGCCTCTGCTATTTGTCATAGTGGATAAAGCATGGTGTCAGAAATGCATGGGACATTTTATGCAAACAAGCACGAGCAGATCAGTCTAGTCCATGCTGACTGAACTGCTTTCAAAACGGAAGGCAGCAGAAGAGCTAACACACAGATTGTGGTCAATGAAACTACAAACCAACTAACAAATGAAAATGAAATGTTCTAAAAATAAACTACGACATAAAAAAGGCATGTGTTTGAAAAAAAAAGATTTAAAAATGTTTCTTCTTTTAGCCTTCAGAGCCTGACTTGAACTACGCCTCGCTCGATCTGAAGATCGCAAAGAAACGCATGAAGCATCGTCATCTGCAAGGCCGGAACAAGCACCAGGACCAGCTGCCGGACCACCTCACGCCTCAGACGAATTCCTTCCTGGAGGTGGACGCGGACGTGGACGCTCACCTTCCTCCCAGAGACACCAGCACCATGGTTTCACACAGCAGCATCTATCTGAACAGCCAGCAGATCGCGCAGGAGGCTGAGGAACTGGAACGAGAGAGGAGCGTGAACGTGGAGATTGAGCATTTAGGCTGGGAGAGGATGCACGACTGTGTAGAGGGGTGGCATGAAAATCAACAGAGTGAGGAGAGAAATGGTGATGGGAGCACTGGGAACGCAGGTGTGCAGCATTTAGAGGTGGAATCTTCTCACAGCTTTAGTGCTGATTGTGACTAAAAAAGATCATTAAAAAGAGATGTTAAAGTGACATTTTAAAGTGGATTTCTGTGGAAAGATTAGAAATCAAACTACATCTGGTGTAGGGAGCTGGTTTTACTATTTTAGTTTGGAGAGCCGGAGATTAACAAGGTAACGGCTAGAACTGGGACAAAGTGATTTGCAGGAATCTTTAAAGAGCTCTAATTTATAAACCATTTACATCACCAACAATTCTGCTTTGTATCATTGCTTATATCCAGGGGTGCACACAATTTTTTCATTGAGGTACCCAGGGGGGTACGCACGGGGGGGAGCTGCGCGTTTGGGACCGTGAAAGCACCGTGACGCTTGAAGCCGGGAGTGTTGAACGACACTCAGTCGCTGGCTGAAACAGAACGGCTCTTTATTTAAAACAATGTCAGAGAGCACAATAGCATGAACCAGTTCTATGGGGGAAGCTAATTAGCGACGCACACAGGTGTCACAACAAAAAGAGTCCCCAAACATAGTTCTGCAGGACAGCTCCAGTCCATAAAGGCTCATTTGGGTAGAGGGATCAGGTCCGCACATAATATCTGGGGTGTGCATGCGTACTATTTATGTGCACCCCTGCATATATCAGTACTTCTCAAATAGTGGGGTGCACCCCCCTGGGGGGGCGTGGTGAAGTGTCAGGGGGGCACGAGAGGCAGGAGGACTTTTTAGGATTAGTGTCTCTATTCATGCTTGGGTGGGTTTTTGTGTTGTGGCGGGGTTTTACGGACTTTTGTGCGGGATAAAGTTGCAACCCAGAGCGGAAAAGACGATGATTGTCACGTTAGTTGGCCAAAAACAACCTGGAAGTACCGTGAATTGGATGCGGTTCCACTTATTCATTCTCTTCAGTAGCATCGGCTCTCGGGGGGGGGAGGGTGGGGTTAAATGGTCAAACAGGGGTATTGCATGCAAGAGAGGGGGCAGGAAGTATATCTATGCTCATAGGGGGGTCCTGGCAGAAAATAACTGAGCAGCACATAAGATCTGTGGTTATTTGCATGAGCAACAGGAAGTTGTAGCACTTCCTGTGCAACATGTGGCATTTCAGGTAGGAATACTGTCATATTTTAATAAAGTTTTATAAACTGGAGTTGTTTCCAGAAGCAGAAATCCGATTCATTCTGGCCCCACTTGAACTAGCCGAGCTCATCTGTATTTCTCTAAACTGAGGTTGTTTAAAGTGCTATTTCTACAACATTTAAGGTGGAAATTGTTCTAAACTTTCTACAAAACCCCACTTTAAAAGATCAGAATTGTCTTTTTAAAAGTGTGTGCTTGCTTCAAACTTTTACTTTTCTTTCCTGGAAAAGTCGAACCGTTTAGAATTTTCCGTCTGCGTGAAAAACATCTAATTTATTGTCAGTTTCAGCTTTTGCAGAGTTGAGCAATATCCTCTTTGATGCAAACTGTTTCCTACAAAGAACACATGCCGAGCATAGTTGTTCCTTTCTGTGAAGAGGTGGTAATAAAATTACAGAAAAAGAAATAAAGGAAACTGTGTGTGTGTGTGTGTGTGTGTGTGTGTGTGTGTGTGTGTGTGTGTGTGTGTGTGTGTGTGTGTGTGTGTGTGTGTGTGTGTGTGTGTGTGTGTGTGTGACATTTAGAGGTCAAGAGCCCCATAGAATAAAGAAATTCTTAAGAAACTCAGGGAGGGCATCAAGTCATCAGAGGACACGGAGGAACTTTCACTCGCTTGATGTCTCATAATCATCCATCAGCAGATGTCTCATGAAAAGGTGTGTGTGTGTGGGGGGGGAGTGTTGTTTTTTACACTGTAGTAGGCATTAGCTGTTTGAATAACTCCACTTTCCCCTGCGTCTGTTTCTGAACTACACTTAGGATTATAGTAATGTAAGGATTAAAACTGAAGGAAATAAAGCAAAAAGCAGACTAAGTGCCATTTTATTCCCTCCCCTTGAGGAAGACTGTCACATTGTTTTAAATTGTTGGCATGATTCATGTCAGAGTTATAATAAAAGGTCATTATGTTTGTGATCTATAAGCTAATGTTCCGTCTGTTTAAATGAGCATTCCCGTCGTTTTAATCTGCAGGATAATTTACTGCCCAGATGTCCGCTGACAGCTGTCTGATGTCAGCTCAGCAGCCAATGGTTTGTTGACAGTTTTTCAAAAGCTGACAATGACCTGCTTCCCCCTTTATGGATAAAATTTTGGCCTGAAGCATTTTGGATGTGATGTTTGAACTGTAATTATACAGAGGTCACACAAAAAAAATCCCTGACAAAAACAAGAAAAAGGTCCCCACGCACACTTGAAAGGGGAAAAAATGGTTCAAAACAGTCACTAATTAGCAGATTTTTGTTGCCTTAGCAAAACATCTCATGAACCACATTTTTACTAAACTATTAGAAAGTAATAATTGGACGTTCATCTACAACTGATTCATGTTTGGAGCCAAGAGAATCCAAGATGACTGAATTTTAATGAAAACTTCAGAAATTAATTATTGGATCTAAAACTGATTAACTTGGAGTCCGATTTAAGATTGCCACCATGTCTAACTGACCTTAGCCAACACAAATACGGGCTTTAACTCAATATTTTTTCCTAATTTCAAACAAAAAATCTCAAGTTGCTAAGATCCATATCAAATACTCCAAGGGCTACACATTGTGCAAAGTCTTTGTTAAAATGTCATTAACTGTCAGAGTTGTGTGTTGGTAGAAATCCTTTAATGAAACTCATTTGGGCAGCTAGTCAACCTCAGTTTAACTCAAGCTTACATTGAACTCAATTCAGACCCTGAGTGATAAAAGATTGCACAAGATCTGCAATACGAGGTGGAGAGTGATATGAAATCCTTCAAGGAATGTCAGGTCTTTGATTGAAATGTGTAAATAGAAGGTTTTACATTGCTCATTGAAAACCATGAGTTACAGGAGTCTTCTCTAGGGCGTCTTTGTTCAAGCTGAAACTTTAAAGTTTACTTGCAATGACGAATGATGACATCATGAATGGTAAAAGAGAAAACTATCTCTGTCTTGTTTTTTAAAAAAACCATAGCCTGTACCAGGGAGGTGAGTCATACAGAAGAAATAATATAAGAACTGATTGTTACACTGACAAGAGTTAAAACACGTTTCTGTTATTTCCTAAAACGACCAAAATAATGACTCAAAACAACATTTAGTGTGACTTTAAAAATGTCTCTTAAAACAATAAAGTTGTATATTTTAAAAAAAAACAATAAAGTTAGTCTTTTTTAGCTGATATTTAAGAAACCATCATTTTTCATGGTGCAGAACTTTTGATCAAACCTCCATGTGTGGGATAGGTTTGCAGCCACTGTTTTTCTCTTTGAAGCCAAACTTATGATGTGAGGAATTGCAACTGTAAAGCCAGTTTATAGTCGCCTGCAGACCTTTGTTGTGTCTTAAAGTAACAGGTGTTGTTTTGTTTCATTTTTAACCATTCTGGGGTTCTTTTATGACCGCAAACAGCAAGAAATGGCTTGTAATGAAAGTCCCATCTGGGCATGAAATAAGAGACAATTAGTTGGTGATCTAATGCAGCCAGATTGCATGAAAGCATGTTTTCTGAAGTCCTGCTCCTGTAGTAGATCAGGCAACCTTTTAAGAATTCAAATTACCCACACGGGTTAGGAACAGTACTCATAGCAGTGCTTTAAGTGGGGCGGTACGGAACGGTACGCAGTACCGGGACTTCTAAATTTGACCCCTCAGCGTACCGGCACTTATTTCCAGCGTTCCGTCCGTACCGGGAGTTTTTCTGGTATTACGTCAATATAATTTTGAGCTTTTCCGGTGGCCGTAGTTGCCGAGCAGCGCATGGCGGGAGGTGCAGAGGGTGAGCGCGGTGGCGGTGCAGGAGAAACGCAGGTGGATGAGAGAACTCATCTGTCAGCCGTATTTAGTGACTCCAGGAGGGTGGCAGAATTTGGTGAAACACCGGATCAGAGAGGAAAAGCGGGGACTCGCGTCCCCTGAACGGACCGCTCCATGATTGGCTCAGAGCTCGGTCTGAGATAATTCTTCAAATTGGTATTAAAAGACAATAATTTAAATATTAATGACGGAGAGCTCGTGCGCTTATGGAGAGGAAAGCTGCGCGTCATGACGCAGCTGGAGAGGAGCAGCGCGCCATGGCGCAGTGGATCAGACAGGTGGAGGGACAGAGGAGGAGCTGAGAGAGCAGCAGGTAGACTCTTTAGTAATGATCAGATCATTGTCAGTAATAAGTTTGTTCTTTTGGGGCACAAAATGGACCAGAGTGTTAAAACAATGCTGACTTTTCTGTGTCTGAACAGCAGTAAAAAAACAACTATTTTTCTCAAAACGTTATTTCAACCACAAACTAATTAATGGGGATCTTGTGCACAAGAACATATGTTTAATTATTTAGATATATATAAATAATAGATTTCTATTGGTATTGTAAATATATATCTATAAACAATAGATTTCTATATGATGG
>SSNR01000038.1:549597-618656 GCA_006937965.1 Callopanchax toddi | reverse complement strand
CAACCACAAACTAATTAATGGGGATCTTGTGCACAAGAACATATGTTTAATTATTTAGATATATATAAATAATAGATTTCTATTGGTATTGTAAATATATATCTATAAACAATAGATTTCTATATGATGGTTGGATGATGTCTACATGGTGCCTTCAAGTTTTTGTATTTTTTCATCCTAGAAAAAGTCAGTAAAACCTGTTTTTATCCAAATGAAGGAGATTTATGGTTCATTTTCTACAGATCAAGTAGCCTTTAGCCCTCATCATCACTACAATGTGAAATTTATAGTCAATCCATGTGATTGGTATTGGTGATTGGCAGCAAAAAACGTGATCGGAGCATCCCTAATTATTATACATAACCTGATGAAGTTTAGATTTAAAGGCTGTAATAGATGTCAGAGTATAAATCTCAGGGTGTTTAGTAAATGTTCCAGTCTCATGCTGCTGCAGAGCTGAAGACAGTAGTGTTGGAGATGATGAGGTAAGCCAGACTCAAAGTCTGCAGAGCAGAACTGACGGTCTAGTTAACTAGACTAGAGCTGAATATCTTCACTAGACCTCCTGTGACATTTATTATGGGCCAGGTGTAGAAGAGAGGACAGATAGAGAGGTGTCCTGTCCTGAATTGTCTTTTAGACAAATAGGATCCAGTGATGGAGTCTACAGGTCTGAAGGGAGGACGCATTGGGAAGCATTAGTGACTAAACTGATGACTGAGTGAATCTGAATTTCTTTCATGAGGATTATATATATATATATATATATATATATATATATATAATCTCGAACTAATAAGGAGAGTACCGGCACTTATTTTTTTCCACTTAAAGCACTGACTCATAGGGTCCTGATTGTACGTGAACAGGTTGTAACCTATTTATTATTTGTGTGTAAGATGAGTAATTTAGCAAGAGACAATAATCTTTATACTAACACTGAATGGTGACTAAATATAGTCTAACTATTAAAATAGTGTCTTATTATTGTTATTGGAAAAATGGCAAAAAAGTATTATATCCATTTTTGTCAATAAACACACAGATATCTGTTTTGTTTCTCTTCCTTCAGAAGAAACTCATCGGGTATCTTTATGCTCAGAAGGGCTACATGTCTTTAGGTACTTTAGGTCTGTGGTACTTTTTTTTTATAAACCAGATGAGACACCTTTTTTTCAGGGTTTTTCTGCGTGGAACGCATTAGCCGCGGAGTGATTCCTCTGCTTAAACAGAGACGATCTTTGTTGCCAATATGGCCGCGCGCATGTGAATGTCATGCTAGCTTCTTTCCCTGAATCAAACCATTTATAGGTGAAAATATTGAGACGGTAAAGCGCATTTATAGAGTTTATTTCTGCGTATTTTACCTGTTGTTCGGCTCTAGAGAGTTAGGAATTCATTCGACTTTATAAGTGGACCACTTCCAGCGGAGTCACTATGGATCCCGACCAACAGCTAAGAAATGTAAGTCAAAACATCAGCTGCTTTAGCCGATTGCTAATAAACGTGATTAATTAACGAGTTTATCTGTTGCAGCTGCGGGATTTTCTTCTCGTTTACAACCGCATGACTGAAATCTGCTTCCAACGATGTTCAAGCAACTTCAACTACAGAAACCTGACAATGGACGAGGTGGGAAACTTAAATGTAGACATTATTGTTAGCTAGCGTCATCAGGCTGGATGTTTACGATGTCTGGTGTCTAAATATCAGATTTTTTCTAATATTTTTACCACAAACCATAAAAACTTTTTTCAATCCTTAAAACATTTGGATAAAACGGAAAGATAAATATAAAATAAACAGCTCTGATAAAAGTCAATGCCTCACCTCAGGCATTTTTAGCTTATTTTCATAAATATTTGGGATCAGGCTGAGAGAGATATCAGGATGAGTTTCATCACAGAGAAAGCTGCTCACGTATCTGTTCCGGTGAACACACAGAGGTCATTTGAGCTTCATGCATGTGGAACAGGATCTCAGAATGCTGGGGTTCAAAATCTGAAGCTCACAGTTAAATTTTTTAGCTCTATCAGTGTTTTCCCAGGCCAGGTTAAATTGTTTTTGACATGTGGGTTCGTATTCTAACACTGATTCCTGTTGTATGTCCAGGAGCGCTGTGTGGACAGCTGTGCGGGGAAGCTGATTCGCTCTAACCACCGCCTGATGGGTACCTATGTGCAGCTGATGCCTCGGATGGTGCAGCGCCGGATGGAGGAGATGGAGAGCAAGGCTGCAGAGAATGCAAAGGCAGCAGAGGCAGCAGCTGTTGGGACTGCAACCTCTGAAGACTCGCCAGCCTTTCAGATGTCTATAAATTCATCCCCACCTCCTGATATGCCTCCCTCCGGGACTGAAGTTGTACCAGAGGTTCAAAGCTCAGTCTTCAAGTCAGCAGGATTAGACTTTCTAGCTGACGCAACAGCCACAGGAGCCAAATTATCAGCTACTGCACCTCTCACAGCTAGAACGGAAACGGTGCCTAATGAAACTGCAGCAGGATTACCTCAGTCATCTATATCGGGATTTCAAACTTATTCTAGTAGCTCTAAAGGAACATCCTTATCAGAAAAAGTGTCTGCATCAGCTCCTACAGGGAAAGCCTGACATGCAAAGGGAGAATCTCACATGTTCCAGATGTTTCCTCACCATCAGGGCTGTTATAACAGAAATCTGACTGATGTCTGCTGTTAATTTTCCCACCAATAACAGCAGCTATCAGTCCAACACTGATTGTTCATGAATAGGATAATGCATGAACTGTTATCACAGATGATCATTGTGTTTGACAGTAGTTTTTCAAAAATCAACTGTATTGTTCTTCATTTTATTGTTGTAAAAGAAAACATTTAATGTCACTGAAGTTAATGTGTGTTAATGTTTCATTTTCTTTTCTTTTTTTTAGAGAAAAAGTCAATAAAAACTATAATTTATCTGCTCTCAATCCATGTATCATTCGTTCTTTCCCATTTTAATTGTAAACCAATAATCAAAAAATAAAAATGATTCAATTTTGTATTTGTTTTTGAAACAGAAAACATCAAAAACGGTCTTGTTTTTCATGCTTTCAATTCTAATCTCGGATAAATATAAGGTGGAAAAAAGGGGCAGAAGGAAATTTAAGAACAAATTTGATTTTAATATGTATATTTCATTGCTCTGGTTTACTTTACCAGGTGTCACATTGACTTGAGCTCCCCCGTCTAGATGTGATCTCTCACCAGTTCGGCAGGACACGCTTGTTGCTGAATTGTCCTCAGAACTGTATCTGACACACAGCCGTCAGGATAAGTTCCCCCTGTATAAAAGTAGAAAGTAAAACAGAAAAGGATAATAATAATAAAAACTCATTATAAATCAGGGCAGTAATGTTTGAAAACAACTAAGGAAGTGAGGTGTATTTAGCAAGGATGGTAGTACAAAGCAGTGAACTATCTTGTCACTTTTTATCTTTGGTTTCTACTCCTGCAGACAAACACTCGCCCTCTTGTGGCGGTTTCCTGACATTACAACCTTATTAATTTACTGCATGTTCTGTTGGACAAATAACACAAATGATCAAAGGATATATAATTGACTCCAATGTTTTTACACCTTATATTAAATTTAATATGCATGAAATAACTTCAAATTTGAGAACATCTTTAATTTTAAATAAAGTAGCAGAAAAATAAACTGAGGTAGGTGAATTTAGCACTGACGACAGTACAAGGCAGCTCTCACCCTCTTGTGGCCATAAAGTGAAATTACAACAAACATTATTCACAGCACTTCTACTTAAAAATAATAAACATGATGTTTGACTTTTCACTGTTCACTGTTTATATATATTATATCCTAAGTATGGTTGAATAACGGTTTTAAATTAGTGTTCTTTAATTTGCTGTTTATTTTTCAAGGTTTTTTTTAACTAGTAGTGCTAATGTTTGTTGTAATTTCACCTTTATAGACATAAGAGAACGACAAACTTCCTTATACTGTCGTCAGTGCTCGGCCCTACTGAAAAACTCTGCTTGTAAGAAAAGCCTATTTCAAAGTTTGTTGTAATGCCACTATTTTGCCACAAGAGGGCAACATCTGATTGTAAGAAAAGCTTAGTTTGAAGTTCGTTGTAATACCAATAAATCACCACAAGAGGGCAACATCTGATTGTAAAAAAGCCTTGTTTGAAGTTAGTTGTAATTTCTCTAAATCACCACAAGAGGGCGGCAGCTGTCCAGCAAACGCAGAAGCCAATGATCGCTACTTCTGGCATTCGTCCTCACTTGAACAGCTCAGCTGGCTGGTTTTTTAAATGTGAGCTTCACCTTTGCCCAAAACCAACTTACAAACAAGATAATAATAATTTATTGTGTCTAATGTTTGATTAAATCATAATATTGCCTTTAAATTTCTACTATTTTATTTAAAATTAATGATCTTTTCAAATTTGGAGTGCTTTTATGTGTATTTATTGATCATATGGTGGAATAACATTGGAGTCAGCTATTATATATTTTTTTTTATTAAATTCTTTGATCATTCGTGTTATTTGTCCAGCAGAACTGTATATTAATAATATTGTAATGTCAGGAGACCGCCACAAGAGGGCGAGTGTTTGTCCGAAGCAGTAGAAACCAAAGACCAAGAAGTCACAAGATAGTTCACTGCTTTTTGCTACCATCCTTGCTAAATACACCTCACTTCCTTAGCTAGTTGTTTTCAGACATTACTGCCTTGATTTATAATGAGTTTATTTTTATGCTTTTCCGTTTTACTTTCTACTTTTATACAGGGGTAACTTATCCTGATGGCTGTGCGTCAGATACAGTTCTGAGGACGATGATATCTATGGATTTAACAACGAGCGCCCCCTGCCGAACTGGCGGGGGATGGAACCATAGACATGTCTAATCAGTGTTTATTATATCTATGGATGGAACACATCTAGATGGGGGACTCATATCAATGTAACACCTGGATTAGACTAGAATTGAAAGCATGAAAAACAAGGCCTTTTTTGCTGTTTTGTATGTTTCAAAAACAAATAAAAAGTTAAATCACTTTTTATTTTTTGATTATTAGTTTTCAATTGAAAATGGAAAGAACAAATTATACATGGATTGCTCTTATTCCCCATGATTCAGCAGGTTTTTACTGTTCTGTTCAAAAGTTTTTAACCCCCCTAAGCAACTATTAGATTGTAATCTTTCAAAGTGGTCATGATCAATGTTTGGCTTTTTGAAACTATTAATTTTCTGTTCAGAATAGGACGTGCTACACAGCTTGTGAAGCATGTGACACCGAGATCTTTTTTATTAAAAAAAACCTAGTAGATGTGCCTAGATTAAAAATCAAAATAGAGAGAAAATAATACATATATTTAGGAATAAAGTTGAGAAACAAAGTCAAAATGCCATTTCGAGAAATGTCCAAAATAGGCTTTTCAATATAATAATAATAATAATAATAATAATAATAATAATAATAATAAATAATACATCTTATTTCAGGCGCCTTTCTGCCAGCCAGGTCACCTACAATACAACATTCACAATAAAAGCACACTATAAAACAAAATAAAACCATCAACAACCAGCATAAAGACTACCATAAATCACAATTACACTGTAAATAGATGCATTTTCAGCCTAGTTTTTTTAAATGGGAGAGATGTGATGTTTCTAAAGGAAGTGAACTCCACTGTGCTCCTGGCTGTATTTGTTCTGTTTTTAGGCTTCTGGTTGTGTTTTACCAGAGTAAGCTATGATAACTTCCCTCAACCTTTCACAATAAGAGTCTCAAACCTACACAGTACATCAACATAAGCTTACAGAATAACTTTGAGTTTTACTGGAGAACAATAATAATACACTTATTGGAATTGTATTTGGCCTTTATATTTTGACTTTAATCTCAACACTTTGTTTTGTTTTCTTTGTGATCTGAATACACTGGATGGGGAAGTTTTGACAAATGTGTTGTAAAAAAAAGTCAAACAAAAACCATTGCATACTTATAAAACACTTGCAGTTTTGTAGGAATGAATGAATGAAGTTCATGACCTTTCCCAGATATCATCTCTGTTTCCGGCTCCTCCCCTCGTGTCCTTCCTGTCTTTGCACAATCTACAACATCTTGAGCAGCATGACCTTTTGTCAGAAACCACAAAAGTTGTGACAACTCTACAACTCAAAGTCTTTCTGATTCTGTAAAATCCTACAGTGCTGAGAGCTTACAATTTTAGTTATTTTTTTGGATTCGTATGAAAAAAATTGAGCTGAGTTTTTCAGCATCAGTAGCTTGTTGCCATGGAGTCAAAGATACGGAGATCTACATCTCAAAGTCCAGCTGGTGGAAAACTGTTGAGTGGTAGGTTATGATTATAAAAGTACAAATCATCACTTGTCAACAAAAGCAACAAGAGGAAAAATATATTTTAGAACCATATTAGAACTGTTACTGCAGAAATAATAATTTTCTTTCATTTATATGATGAAAAAAATGATTTTTTTCTTTTAAGAGGTCTCTATTAGAGATGCACACTCAACCCTTTAACTGGCAGGCCAACCACTTAGAGCACATTTTAATCTCTATATTTTATTGAAGCATTCACTGAGCTTAGCTGCAAAAATGATGGAAGTTAAGCAAACACTCCGCAGATTATCACAACATAAAATGAGTTTGTTTTCTAGTTAAATATTTAATATCCTCCCTGGCATTTGGTGCTTCAGTTTGAATTGATTCTTAATTTAATGACTCTGGTCTTTAACGCAGTAGATTGGTATTTGTGTTGATGCGATGTCGATAAAGTGATTGACCTTAGCACTGGAACTCAGTTGAAAAAAATAAACATAATTTACTCACCAATGTTTATTTGTTTATCAGATTTTGTTTTCCAAAGATGACACATCTCACAATTATGAGATACTAAGTCAAATGAATGAGATAGTATCTCATAATTATGGGATAGCATATCATAATTTAGACGTAGTAGTTCATGATTATGAGATTTTATCATAAGTAGTTCATAATTATGAGAAAATATCTCATATTTTTAACTTGGCATTTTATAATTATGACTAATATCTCATAATTTTAAGAAACTATCTCATCATTATGTGATATTATCTCATAGAACAGCTCACTGCTCCTCCTAAATGGATAAATGAAGGGTATATTATAATTGTTATTGTTGTTATTATTACATTAAATTATGTTCCCATGTTTTTGTAACACTGCTTTATAATTTTAAGGTAGTTCCTCATATTTTCATCCAGTAGGAAGGTCGCCATGATGACGTCTTCCCTCCTCTGCTGGAGTCATTACGTCACATTTCCTCCAGTAGGGGGCGCTGCTGTGCCGGTGTCCCAGGACGTGGCTGCCAGGGGGCAGAACCTCTCCCCAGCAGCAGCAGCAGACCACAGCGGGGCGTGGACTCAGTCCCTGCTCCTACGCTACAGGAGACGGCAGACTTTCAGAAGAAAAGAAAGAAAAAAGAAAAGAAAGAGGAGGAAAGAAAATCGACAAGGTATCGGTAAGAGTTTCACCACAGTCTAAGTGTTTATCTGCTCTATTTATGGTGTGAGTGAAGGTTTTACTGGTTTTTCTAAGTGATCCAATAGGCCAGCCCATCCGAGTCGGCTTAAAGATAAAGACAGCAGGAAATGTTGGAAAGTCAAGCTGTTTGTTTGTTTTATAACACAACTCTGGGTTATTGGTTAACTTATTTGTTTTGCAGTTACTGTAAAAGTTGCAGGGGGTTGTTTTTATAATCAAATTAGACCTGAGATCTTCTCTAATTACCTGGAAAATGATGTCTTGAGGAAATTGCAACTAAAGAGCATTTTTCCTTACAGGCTCTTATGTGTGTGGTTCTAAAAGAGCAACCCCTCAGCCTCTAACTCAGCCATGGATGACATCTTCACACAGTGTCGAGAAGGGAACTCTGTAGCTGTCCGCCTCTGGTTAGACAACACAGAGAATGACCTCAACCTGGGGTGAGTCTGGAAACCTGCTCACCTGTATTCATCACCCGGTGAAGGTGGGAGCGGCAGCTGTGATTGGTTGAAATTTATCAGGAAAATTGGTGCAATGACAAGCAATAAGTGCTGTCATCTCTAAAGAAAACACAGCACATTCTCTATGGAGTGCAGTGTGTGCTTTCTGGAGGTAGCCAAATAGTTTCCATCCTTGCTCTCTCCCTGCTGCTCTGCTGAGCATCAGTCTTGCAGAGTGATGTCAGGCCAGCATTTACTTTTCTCTCTCCCTTCTTCTTATGATGTCATCCAGAAAAAATGGGTGATTTAGCACAGATTTTGTAGTCGCTTAAAGAAGTAAAACAGTAAAACAACTGCACTCAAGACTGAAAACTCACTACTTTATTTCCAAGTTCGTGTTAGAATAAAGAAACATCAATATGAGGAGGAACTGTTTAGGATTTCCTGATTAGTTTTTGTTTTTTGCCAGAACGCAGTTATAACGCTTCCAGCTGAAGCCCTTGGTTATCTCATTCTTGCCATATATGTGCCGTTTGTTGACGTTGAGGATGCTGTGAGCCAACCACGCAGCAGCCCAGGCCATTTCCTCTGTTTTAGCTCCATACACGGCCGGGGCTCCTGAAGCGTCTCGCCGAAGCCCCACATAAACAAATGAATAACTTCTCATTATGATGAGCTCCTCCTTTTTGGCTGTTGCTCTCAGGACTATGCGATCCAGCCGCCCCTTTCTTTCTCGCCCAGAATGTCTCTTGAAAGTGTTTTGTGTTGGTTGGAAAATATGTTGGAGCCATAAACATTTTGAGTTCTGCCCCCGAGAGTAACGAGTGACAGGAAAACGCATGGGGGGGAAAAAAAAGAGAGGGAATGTCTTGCTGGGTGTATTTTCCACTCTGTCATTCCTCAGGTTTTTTTGGTGTTGTTTTTTTTCCCCTCCTTGTTTCTTTTTATAGCCTACAGAGTTGGTCAGTCTGTCCACGGCGTTGGATCAGAACTGACAGAGAATGTGCCTCGCTGCATTTTCACTTTAGTGTGAGCCAGTGCTCTCTGCTGTTTCCTACAGGCTACACCAGCCCTCCAGAGGTTTACTGTTAAACAGAACGTGGCTTCGCAGGGAGCTGTGAGAATCCCCAGCGGCTGCCTCGAGGTGGGAGGGGGGTCAGCTAGAAAGGGGCCCGGTCACACAGAGGTGATGGCCTGGCTCCTGGCCGGCGGTCTGCACCCTCAGTGTTTGCATCTTTGCAGACATTCCAACTTGTACAGACATATCTATCACCAGGCTGGGTGAAGGCTGCAGGCGCAGAAAGGAAGCATGTGCTTATGTCTAAATAAAGATTAGTAGGAGGTAGGGAGTTTTGTCAGCTGATGTTAAGAGGACACCAGCACCTATACTCCCCTCCAAAACCTGACGCATTCCCTTTTATTCTCACTGATATATTCCTCATTTTGATATTTAAGTAGTGGATAATGAATTTGAGTTCAGAGACTCAGCTTAATCCTCGTTTTCCAGACTTCAGAATCCAGCCAGCTGTCTTCTGTCAATAAAAATTATTTACCCACTGCCACAGGAAGCCATACATGCCGTCTCACTGCCTCGGTGTTTCAAAGCTGACATCTGCCATAAATCTTGAGCCGTTTTCAGTCTGCTACTGTCACTAAGAACTCGTGCTCCAGAACTTACTTTTCTCTAAACTGCCTCTTTCTCTTCCTGTGGATTATGAAATGTTTACTCCTTGTTTTGATCCTCCACTGGTTTTTATTATTATTGTAGACTCGGAGGATTACATGTTTACCTCCTGGAGGTGTTTTCCCTGCAGGCTGTGGTGAAGAGGGTTATTTTCTTTATGTAAAAGATCCTGAAAGTGCTCACCTGTTTTCTACAGATGACATTTTTTACAACTGTTTTTTTTCAGCCATTTAAATTGTGGATTGAAGAAAAATGAACACCTAAAGCTCACAGCATAAAAACTACTTTCAGCTACAGTTTCCCTCCATAAAGACGACTTCTGCTCACTTTATTACAGACAACTTTAAAGGGATTGTTTTGTTTTAATTACTATTTCATCTGTTATAGATAGCTTCCTGAGATAAATGCACTGCTCACAAAAAGTTAGGGACTTTGGTCTTACTGGTGACATTTATGGAAAACATAAAAAGTTGATGCTATGGTGATATTATACCATGAAACATTTAAGTAGAAGCATGCATTGAAGAGTTCCTCATCTCAAACAATTTATTGCAACAAAAGCCAACAACAGTGGTGGGTATACCCCAACAATAAATGTCGGTGTCTCAGTAACTGGTCATGTGACCTTGAGCATCAATTACAGCTTGACAACGACGTCTCATGCTGTTCATAAACCGACTTATTGTCTGCTGAGACGTGGCGTCCCACTCTTCTTAAAGAACGACCCTCAGCTCATTCAGGTTCTGGGGTTCAGAGTTAACAGCCTCTATGATGACTCAGCTGATCCCATAGGTTTTCTATGGGGTTCAGAGTTAACAGCCTCTATGATGACTCAGCTGATCTCATAGGTTTTCTATGGGGTTCAGAGTTAACAGCCTCTATGATGACTCAGCTGATCTCATAGGTTTTCTATGGGGTTCAGGTCTGGAGGAAGTGCAGGTCACTCCAGTCTCCAGCAGCTGTTCCCTAATGATGCCACCTGGATGCATTGTGGTCCATGAAGATGAAACCAGGCCTGTGTTGTTCATGCATAGGAACAATGACTGGATTAATGATGTTATCCAGGTAGTACGGGCTTCATTTCTGCTCAGCGTGAATCACCTTTCATCAGTGAACAGCACTTGTCCTTGTCAAGTATAAATGCTCCCTGGTCCATGCGAGATGATGTCACGTGTGCCTGGTGGTGTGGTCTGGTATCGTGCAGGTCGTCTAGCACTCAGACCACGTTGAGGTAAACAGTTTCCAATGGTCTGACGTGACACTTGGGTTCCTCTCGCCTCGCTTAAATGTGCCTGGAGCTCTGTAGCATTCATCATCCAGTTCCTCAGATCGCTGTTCACAATGAAGCAGTCATCAGATGTGACCAAAGGACGTCTACTTCTATGTCTTTCTGTGACTCTTCCAGTCTCTCTGTTGCAACCTGCTGATGACACTCTGTGACCGCTAAGCTCAGTGGACACTTCTGTCTGAGAACATCCTGTTTGTAGCCTCACAATGGGGAGATACTGATCAGTTGTTAGGTGTAGTTTTGGTCTCATGATGTCAGAATGTGAACAGCAGGATGAGGAGGACTCTAACTGAACCAGGACATTTATCGGTCAGTTCAGAAATCAAACACCTGTTGGGAATGTTGGCATTAAGCTCCTTGATAGAGAACAGAAAGTTGTGCAAAAAGTACAGAAGCACTGATCAGTTCAGTGTGCATTCAGAAGAGGTAAAGGTTAGAGGGCATTTAATGTTCATCCTAAAGTTTCACCAGAAAGACAAACTTTTGAGAATAGTGTAGAGTTGATGTTCTTACAGGTAGTCTGAAGCGTTGCAATTGAAAACTCATACTCACTTCTAAACATAGTGATAGTCTGTAGCTCAGGGGAGGAAATATACCTGGGACAAGCCTCTACCTGTGTTACAACCCTTACAAATCACAGGTGTCTCAAAATGGCTCCAATCCACAAAATTTCATAGTGGTTAATGCAGCTTTAATAAATAACCCTTAGCATCACATTTAATGCAAAGTTTATACCAAAATAATGTGATTTGGGAGATGAAATTGTCATTATTTCCTAATGAACTCTGAGCAGAGGTCATACAGGAAGCTAAGATAGCTGTTATTTATACTTTTTACATCTTTCAAAGTGGCTAAAATGTCAATTTAACTGCAGTTTATATATGAGTGTGTTCATATTAAACTTTATTGAAGATTTTAAAGCCTGATCATGTGAAAAACACCACATGCAGTACCCGGATCCACCACTAGAGGGGTGTAATAGACCAAAACATGTTATAAATTTGATACATAAAGTTTTTGAGGAAATTACTAACCCTGTTATAGAGAGCTCAAATACAAGTATATGTGTCACATGTGATGCTGAACAGCTTCTGTCCCGTAGTGACGACCACGGCTTCAGCCCCCTGCACTGGGCCTGCAGGGAAGGGAGGAGCGGCGTTGTTGACATGCTCATCATGAGGGGGGCGCGCATTAATGTGATGAACCGTGGAGACGATACGCCTTTACACCTCACTGCAAGCCACGGGCACAGAGACATCGTGGCCAAGGTTTGCTCTCTCAGTGGGGGTTGCTCACATCATCTGCACCTTACTTTAAAGTGTTCTAAATGTGTTTGTGATCGCCAGCTGATTCAGTGCAAAGCAGATCCCAACACCGTCAATGAGCATGGAAACACCCCGCTCCACTACGCCTGCTTTTGGGGGCACGATGACGTTGCAGAGGTGCAGAACTACACACACGTAAAACATCCTCCTGTGGACAGAAATGGTCTTTGCAGTGAGCGTCTAACTGGCTAAAACATCTTTTTTAGGACTTAGTAGCCAGCGGTGCTCAGGTGTGTGTCTGTAACAGATATGGACAAACACCACTGGACAAAGCCAAACCTCACTTAAAGCAGCTGCTGCAAGGTCAGAGGTTACTTATGGACATGTAAACACATCATCACTTTGTCTTTTCATATAAAAAGACATCATTCTGTGTTTTTATTTTTAGAAAAAGCAGAGAAAATGGGTCAGAACTTGACCAAAATCCCATACAAGGAAACCTTCTGGAAGGGCACCATGAGGACACGACCTCGTGAGTTTCATTCCTCTCACACGGCAAGAACAAATCATGATGTCAAAATCAAAGAAAAAAACTAAAGTTCGTGTTTGTTTTGCTCCAACAGGTAACGGTACTCTTAACAAGCAGGCTGGGATCGATTATAAGCAGCTCTCGCTCCTGGCGAAGATCAATGAGAACCAGTCCGGGGAGGTCAGCCGCTCTCTGTCTCTTCTGCAGTCGTTTTTATGTTTAGTTCCCTCCCTGGTTGTTTACCTGACAGAGTGTTGTGATTTTAGTTGTGGCAGGGTCGGTGGCAGGGGGATGAGATCGTAGTGAAGGTGCTGCAGGTGAGAGACTGGACCACAAGGAAGAGCAGAGACTTCAACGAGGAGCATCCGAAACTCAGGTGATCAGAGTTCGAAGGGTAGAACCGAGTCTTATCAAGTGATGAGGGTCAGTCTGCTTACTTCACATAGAGGCTGAGAACATTTAGAATTCTTATCTTTTACTAGTTAATACAATCATTCTTAAGGTCAGGGGTCAAGTAGCGATCAGGTTTGTGTGCCAGATGTTTGCTCAGCGTGTTATTTGATCTCCTTCTGTTGCAGGAAATGTCAAAATCGGTAAAACATTCAATTAAATTCATCGAAGTGAAATTCCCAGCATGCCGTTAAATCCTCATTAGCTCTGCTGATGCGCTCGAAGCACATATTTTCCTGCTTTTTTAGAACTTTTGTGCCACGTCACCGCCTAAAAAGCATCCCCCAGAAGCACATTGGTTCATTATCATAATCGTAGCTGTGATTTGAGCGTTTTCTCTCACATGCGTCTGAAGCTGAGACATGCACAGTACAAAACAAAGCTCATTTTTTACCATCCTGATTATGTTTAATTGCCAACTGTAGATTCTCGTTAAGCAAAAAACAAAAGGAGAAACCTTTAAGCTGACCAAAGTCAACGAAACCCCACTGGTGAGGACTGAGTCCAGATCTTCGCTGCTTTTATGTTTGCTTCAGTTCTCCCTTTCTTTTAAAAAACCAAAGCTTATATAAAACTCTGAAATATTCAGCTGCAGTATGTCAAGTCTTGCACAAATGAAAGAATTTCTGTTAACGAACGTGTAAAACTAGAGCTCAGCTTAGCTTAAAAGGCCTGTGGATGAGACAAATGTAGTGTTTAATCCCCCTCATTATTTGGGTGAAACCTCTTTTATCTAACTTTCCTTTAAACAAAGATGAGTCACATTTATCTGCCTTGTTTTAGTTTTTCTCTCTCCTTTTTTACGCGTCTCCCACAGGATCTTTTCTCATCCAAACATCCTGCCTGTCCTCGGAGCCTGTCAGTCGCCTCCATCTCCTCAGCCCATCATCATTACCCAGTTCATGCCGTACGGGTCGCTGTTCAACATCCTCCACCAGGGCACCAGTGAGTAATCAGCTTTCACGTGCAAGTGCAAGAAAAGGAAATTGTCAGGATTTATGTTGCAAAGCACTTAAACTAAGAATCATACTGTCAAACTGTGCAGCACCCTCAGGGCCAGAGGCGGTTCTAGAGGATGGCAGCTGGGAAAAAATATCATTTCACCCTAATTGTAGGCTAGTAGATATATTGTTGAAAGTCTAGTTATCTGCACAGAACTTCAATCTCTACCCTCACTGATTTAAACACACTCCTCTTATACTTTCACAACCAGACTGCAGAGACATGAATACTAGACGCTGCTCTGTCTCAGCCCAGTGCTGTGATGTAGCAACAGCTGGTAAAAACATACCAGTGTAGTGGGAGCTATATCTCAAATGTATTGCAAGTGTTTGGTCAAAAGAAATTTACTTAAAATGTTAAAATTGTTTTAAAAATGAAATTCTGTACAGTGTGTTTGTGCATGTGTGTGTCAATGCAAATGTGGATAAAAATTAGGCGACGAATAACATTCGGTTTCAAGTCTAAAAGTAAACTTTACTGCAACCGTGCAGTAACAAACAGTTTAGACCTGGTTCACAAGCCATTTTTTTGCCCTGATTCTCCTCTTCCAACAATCTTAAGGATGCCCCGATTACCGTAATGGCTCTAAAATCGATCTAAACAGATATTCCTGTCGTGTGTGTGGTGTGTTAAGAGTAATCTGCTCAGAAGGACATTGGGATTGCTCCAATCACAAATCGGGGAAATCCAAATTGGTATTGTCTTGTCCAGATATCGCAGCGTGTGTGGTGTTCCCTGAGGACAGATGAGCATGCAGCCTGTTGAATGTGACGTGTAGCCAATCAGAAAGCAAGGTGGCAGTAGCACGCTGCATGGATGGAATCCAAAATCCAAACAGCTGCCATGTTTGGATTTTTGTCACGCCTCGAAAAGTTCTGCGAGGTTTCCCGTCTGACCTGGGAATGTTCGTGGCTGAACTCTGTTCATGTGTGTTGTCATTGCCATGTGACTGCACACCACACACCGTAGGACCAAAACGGTTATGTTCATGATTTTTTTATTACCGTGAGTTTGAAATCTGCTGACAGTTTGAAAATCCTGCCGTTTGAACCAGACCTTAAACAGATCTGAGTGCCTTAGAGCAGATTTATTCTACATTAGGAGTTCTAGATACTCCTCCTGTTGTGTAGTTTATTAAATGTATGGCCTTACAGACAACGTTCAGTTTGGGCAGCAGTGCGGACAGCCAGATAGACAAAATAACATTTTTTTATTGTTGCTTCTATTTCCTCAGCTTTGGTAGTGGATCAAAGCCAAGCAGTGAAGTTTGCGTTGGACATCGCCAGCGGCATGGCCTTCCTCCACACCTTAGAGCCGATGGTTTCACGGCTTTACCTCAACAGTAAGCACATCATGGTAAGACTCCCCTGTCCTGGACCTTTGGACTGTAAACAAACACTCGTTACGTAAGCTAATGTGATTGATTTTACAGATTGATGAGGACATGACGGCCAGAATAAGCATGGCGGATGCAAAGTTCTCCTTCCAGTGTCCAGGTCGTATATTCTGTCCAGCTTGGATGGCCCCTGAAGGTATCTACCTCACTATTCCTCCTTAAAACCACGTTCTACCTACTTTTTTTTTTAACACATTCAGTCAGAAACAGATGATATTTTAGTCCCAGTTCTTTTATGGTGAGTTTTTCCAATCCCTGTTGTCTTCAGCGCTGCAAAAGAGGCCTGAAGACATCAACAGAAGATCTGCTGACATGTGGAGCTTCTCTGTGTTGCTGTGGGAGCTGGTTACCAGAGAGGTCCCCTTTGCTGATCTGTCAAACATGGAGATAGGCATGAAGGTGAGTGGGCGTAGCATCTAGGCGTGTGCTGCATATTCAACCTCAAAATGTCAACGGGTTTCTAAGTTTGGGGTTTTAAATCTGCCTCGTACCTCTACTTCCTCCCGTTGCTCAGGTGGCTCTTGAAGGACTTCGGCCAACCATCCCACCAGGAATCTCTCCTCACATCTGTAAGCTGATGAGGCTCTGCATGAACGAAGACCCGGCCAAGAGACCCAAGTTCGACATGATCGTTCCCATCTTGGAGAAGATGCAGGAGAAGTGATATCCCAGCAGCGACTGGTCCAGCTCTGTTGTGTTTTATTATTAAACCACTCCTTCTTAAGCTTCACTCCAGCCATCATGTATCAGCTATAGACCACTGTAAATAAAGCCAGAAACCACTGTAGCTGCTCACAGTTTGAACATGTATTACATTGCTTGTTTTGTTTAAGTTAATTTGAGGTTTAAATGTTCTTTATTATGTGTTTCTCTTATATTTTAATCCAATGCCATGACTGAAATATTGGCTTTATATATAGTGTGGAGCAGATTCAAAGAAATGTGTATAGAATAATTCATTTTTTATACACATTTGCATTTACAAATGTAATAAATATTTTGTATATTTATGACAAATTCTTGTTCTTTTTCAAATATATATCGTATTCCTTTTGTGCCGGGTGTAGCTACTACAAAGTATTTATCTCCTGCTGTAAAATGTCCTAATGTTTGAAGAGATGCTTCTGCTTTTATTTCAGTTATACTTTGAGCAAAAACTTTCATCTGTTAAAAAACACAAAAAGATGAAAATGTAAAATAAATTGCAGCAAATTTCAAAATATCTGAGATCAGTTTTGAGTAAGTGTAATATATATTTTAGAGATTAGAAACAGTGCAGTTGTACATCTTTTTACATTTAAATTTGATGTATATGAAAAGATGTGTAACAGGTCTAATACGGGGCTTTAAATGTAGATTTTGAGTTGATTTGTTCTGTGCAAAGCTCTTTAAAGGTGTTATAGTGCCATCTGGTGGCGATCTAGTGACATACAGATATTAACTTGGCACTCAGTAACATAAATAATTAAACATGTATTATGTTTATTATAAAAGAGACAAAAGTACAGAATGAATGTGGTTATTTAGAGAAAAATTATTGAAATGTAGGCATTTGATTGAGTGAGAACGAAAGCACAAATTCATCAACTATCGTTTATTTTAATCTTTGGCTTCAGTTTAAGTTGAGCAAAACAGACAAAAACTAACAAGAAGCTAAGTGAATTTTGTGGATGTTTTTCTACATGGGACCCACCCAGTGCTAAAATTGGCCAATTCAAATCTTTGAGTATATGGAGCAGAATCCACTGAGATCCAGTCCTATTTTAGCACATGTCCTCATGTTGTACCTGCTAAAACTTGAAAGTTGGGGCTGGATTTTTGTGTACTTGACCCAGTTGGGCCTTTAGTGCCCAGATTTCCCCAACATTACATCTGGGCTAATAAGATATGAAACCCATGGACAATTCCACCTAAAGCATGTTTTTATTGCCCAGTTAGGGTCCATTTATCATATCATCAAAGTGTGACTTTGTCTCAGGGGAGAGAGGTCACTTTCCATGTGGGGGGACCAGGGTTCAAACCCCAGTCCGGCCATGTGTCCAAGCATCCTTGGGCAAGATACTGAACCTCCAACTGCCTCCTGTGTACCATCAGAAATGGCTGCCATCTGTTCTCGATGGGTCAAATGCAGAGCACAAAATATGTGGCCACAAATTCCACATTTTCCTTTCCCTTTAGTGCCCGGATTTGGCTAACATGGGCAATTAACATGAGGCCATTACAGAACCCATTCCATTCTATTGGCCCCACATGTAAATGTAATGTTGGCTGGGAACACGAGCTACTAAGTAAATTAATATGTCAGAAATAAACATCTAAAGTAAAGCAAATAAAAACATTGATTATAAAGATTAATGAAAATAATTGAGAGTAACTATCTTTCTGTTTGTCTTGATCACTCTGCTGCTGTTTGTTTAGAAGAGCCCTGTCACGTGATCGGTCAGCTGACAGTGTTTTTCACGTGAGTGCGAGCTTCGGTCCTGGTTAAGGAGCTGCGCTCCGCTGCAACTCAAACACTTCCCTTCTGGGTTCAGCCGAACGGGACTTGTTGACCCGAACTCCTCTGGAGGAAGTCGGAACTCGGACCGGGCCGACCTGCCTGTGTTTACCGCTCCGGGGCGGAACCCCACGGACAAACCGGTAACGCTTGATTATATTTAAAGAGACAGTAGCAAAATCTGCTAGCCGCTTTGCTAGCAGGATGTAGTATCGGTTCATATATAGTCATAGTTTCTGCTTTGCGGCTGAGTGAGTCATATTTCCTTCTTTAAGTTGTGACTTTCTGCTCCACAGACGCTCAAACGGGTCTCTAAAGCGTCCGAACAATGAGGCTGTTCCCCTCTCTGGGGTTAATGACCTGCACTCTGCTCCTAATGGAGCCGCTGTTCGGGCCGACTCAGGGCAGAACGGTGTTCATGGAGCAGGTCGACCGCTTCGGGCTCGGCTTTAACTGGAGGAATCTGACCTGCCCCGTGTGCAAAGCCGTCTTCACCATCCTCGATATCGCCCTCCTGGTAATGTTTTCTAAAACAAAACTCTTTATCTTTAACCTGTAGGGTTTTTGTTCGTTTTCAGAGGATATTTTGAGTGTTTATAACTATTAATATGATGAAAAGTCCTGGACAAAGTTTTTTTAAATGTCACAATCAAATTAGACTCTTTTAAATAGAGTATCCCTAGAGTTTTCTGTCAGAAAATTCACATTGCAAAAGGAACAACTGAGGGCTATTTTGTTCTAAAATTGATTTGAACTTGCCTTTAAAATTTAACCAGGATGTGGCTCACACAAGAACATGCAACATCCTATTGTTACTACAGGTTTATAACACGTTTCTAAGCGTTAGTATACTTAAGTTAGCATTATTCAATACCTCCCAAAAACAAGGTTGGATTTGTGAAGAAACGTTTTTTATTTTATCACCCTGGATGCTGTTACTTTATTACTTCTGTTTTGTGTGTAAGTACACCTCTTGGTATAAAATCAAGAGTTAAAATCTCCCTAATCTCAAGAATTATGAATTTAAATTATGCATTCAGTTTCAGTTTGCTTGCCTTCATGCTTCATCCTTGCATAAACAAATATCTCCATAAGGGTTATTCTAGTTTATGCGTGGCACACTATTTTCACTCACCCTGCTCTAAATTATAGCAGATTTTGTACAAAAATGTGCCTGAAAACCTGTGATCAGATGATGTCTTTTGATCTGAAGTTCTCCCACTTCCCTCAAGTTATTATCTGTTAAGCGCAACAAGTTTTCTAAAGAGATCTGAAACTTTGAAGAACTCAAACCACCTATTGTTTGACCCGTTTTTCAGGAAGTTTATTGTTTTGTTTTATTTTCTAATAGCTATGTGCTGATTTGCTTAATTTCCATCAGAGCAACACGAATGAAGAGCGAGTTGCACATGTGGTCGGCGAGGCGTGCGTCCGTCTCCATCTGGCCGATGAGACGGTGTGTCGAGAAATAACCGAGCTGTTCAGGGACGACTTCATCAGGGCCCTGCAGCAGTCCTTCCTGTGGCCCACAGAGGCGTGTGCAGTGCTGGTGGGACCCTCCTGTGGCACGTTTGATATTTACGCACCGTGGAACATCTCTTTGCCAAAGGTTCCCAAACCCCCTGTTACACCACCATCTCCTCCTAAACCTGGTTCTCCACAGAGCCGGGTTCTGTTTATCACCGACATCCACTGGGACAAGGTGAGATGAGCCAAAGCAGAACGTATTAGATTAGATTTGTGCTACAGTTTGCATTCATTCAGTTTTATGGTAGCAGTTTGATCTCAGCACATAATTAAAGCAACAAACTTGTTTTGACTAACTGAAAACCAGCTCTTAGCTTTGACCTTGTGACTGTTATGGATCATGTTCTGCTTTTAAAGATGTCTCTGCCAACAGGAGTATCAAGAGGGCACTGCTGCAGACTGCAAGGAACCTCTGTGTTGTCGCAACAACTCAGGCTTCCCCAGTTGGAAGCGGAGGCAGGCTGGGTTCTGGGGAACCTACAGCAAGTGTGACCTCCCTCTTCGCACCGTGGAGAACCTCCTTGAACATGTTGCCAAAGCCGGACCGTGGGACTGGGTCTACTGGACCGGAGACATACCGGCACACAATGTTTGGTCTCAGACCAGGAACCAGCAGCTGATGGAGCTTACTGTCATCTCCAAGCTCATCCACAAGTAACTCATTAGAATTGAGTTAATTTAAATATATTAACATTCTGTTTTTTTTGGGCAGTAGTTTCTTTAATATATTAATTTTTTCTAATCTTGTGCTGGTCAAAACTACTCTTGATTCTCACCGTTTTCCTGTCTAGACACCTGGGAGCCAATGTGACAGTTTACCCTGCAGTAGGAAACCACGAGAGTACACCAGTGAACAGCTTCCCTCCACCTTTTGTTCACGGCAACAGATCCTCCGCTTGGCTTTATGATAAAATGGCAGAAGAATGGGCAACATGGCTGCCAGAGCAGGCACAGAAGACGCTGAGGTTTTCATTTGATCATATCTAGTTCTTTGACATTGTTGTGTGAGTCAGACTGTTTTAGTCCCAACAGTTGTGAGCAAGTTATCAAGATTTTGCTTAAAATCAAAGAGCAGCAGAGCTTCTTCTTCTTGATTAAAGCTCAAAATCTAACCACAACAGAGGTGGTAACAGCTTTTAGATTTTTGCTGAACATGTTAAGTGTCTGATTAGTTTTGTATTCTGGTCTAATTTCAGATACGGTGGATTCTACACCGTAGAGATTCAGCCAGGTCTGAGGGTGGTCTCTCTCAACATGAACTTCTGCGCACGAGAAAACTTCTGGCTGATGGTGAACTCCACTGATCCTGCTAACCAGCTGCAGTGGTTGGTCCAGGTTCTCCAGGCCAGCGAGGACAAAGGAGAGAAGGTCAGTTTGGTCACTTTAATGTTAAGGGACGTTTTGTGCTGCAGGTCATTTCCTCCCACAGTGTTTGAGCTCAACGTGGGTGAAGAGATTTTGTTTTACTGTCACTGGCAGTAACAAGTTTTAATTAGGGCTGTAATCATCCTGATAACGGTGTTTGCTCCTCCTGTTTAGGTGCATATCATCGGTCACGTCCCACCTGGCCTGTGTCTCAGTAGCTGGAGCTGGAACTACTATCACATTGTCAACAGGTAGCTGCAGAGGTCATAAAAGATAATGAAATGTTAGGAGCTGGAGGTGCATTGTGATTTACCTTTAATTGCACAGATATTCAAAATTCTGTATATGAATATTTCTGGTGACCAGCAGCATTTACAGAAGTGGCTAAATGATTATTTAGTACTCGTGTACTCTGGATGTTATGTAATAGGTTTAAAATCCACAGTTAACTTGCTCCTAATACCATCTGTTTTCACTTCCCCATGTTTTGCATGGTCAGGATGGATGACTTGTTTGCAAAACTGCAAGTCAAAAACTTTTGTTTTGATTAAAAAACTTTTGTTTTCAGGTATGAAAATACAATCACAGGGCAGTTTTTTGGCCATACCCATCTGGATGAATTCCAAATGTTTTACGATGAAGACACCATGACCCGGCCGCTGGGAGTGGCCTTCATCGCCCCCAGTGTCACCACCTACGTTAATCTAAACCCTGGTGAGTCCAGAAACCAGCTGCTTTATGTCCTATCTACTTGTATTCTTGACTCATCTCTAAAACAACCTTTTAGGATATCGTGTGTACTACGTCGATGGGAATTACCAAGGCAGCTCTCGACTGGTGCTCGACCACGAAACCCACATCCTCAACCTCACAGAGGCCAATCACGGTCCAGAAAAGAACCCCAAATGGACCCTCCTGTACCGCGCCACCGAGGCTTACGGCCTTTCTACTCTGTTCCCCTCGGATCACGATGCGCTGTTGCGCAACTTCATCAACAACGATCGCGTGTTCCAGAAGTTCTGGTACCTCCGACATAAAGGACACGCGTCGGACTCCTGCATAGAATCCTGCAAAACCACAGTGATCTGCTTTCTGCGAAGCGGACGCTACGATGAGCTGCAGCAGTGCGACCACCTCAACGGTTTTGGAGGACGCCTGGTCCGGGCTTCGATAAAGACTCTGTGCTGACCCAAGTCCGGTTCGGACCGACCCTGATGAGTGGGGCAGCAGTAAAAGCAAAAATGAGCCAAAAATGGTCTTTGATGAAAGTTGATCAGCAAAAATTGCACATATTTAGCAAGTGAACCTGTTACGGGTGATGAAAATTTCAATCCAGCCTGAGTCCAAAGTGTATTAAGTTCTGCCTTATAGTCAGTAGTGTTCTAACAACTGACCGCGTTTAGCTTTACAAAACCATTTGTATAAAAACTGCTCAAAATTCCCCTTAAACCTGTCGTACTTGAAATACACAGAATGGTAGCTTCTGCTGTTTGTGATTATTTTAGCAGTTTGAATTAACCGGGTGCCTTTTCTCAGGGGGAACATTTTGCTCATTAGCATCAGAGTTTTTAAAACAGCTTGATTGCGTTTCTCTAGAATTTTTACTTTCCTCAAATCTTTTCATGCAACTTGTGACACGAGATGGAAAGCTGGCATTAAAACGGTGGATGAAATATTGTAGCAGTGTTAACCTTTTAAGAAGGTAAAAATAAGTGAGTTTAATTTGTTCTTTTATCAAATTTGCCTTTAAAACAACAATCTCGTCATTGTTGTGAAGATTTAAGTTGATGTTTTGTATAATTTGTTGGACAGATGCCCTTAAACCTCACAGATTAGAGCTTTAACCTTTATGTTTACTTCTGTTTGCACTTTAATTCTTTAACTTTGCTAAAGAAGAGGTCTTTTGTTAAAAAACAAGTGGTCAGATTTGGGTTTGGGATGTAGCATGAGCATGAAAAGTGAATGCAATAAGCCATAATTCATAAAATTGTATGTATAACTGTAGAAATAAAACTTAAATCACTGTTTCTCTCGCTCATCCATTGAAAGCTTTTGCAATGACTTGAATCTGTTTCAACCAACCTGTTTGGACTAGTCTTGTTCAAAGCGCAGCGCCCCCTAGAGGTTAAAGTAGATCAAACCTTGACTGATTGGAGCGTTTCTCCTCACTCGTCAACAACAAAAGAAACTGATTATTTTATAATTTAAGGACATCTAAAGGAGTCACACACAAATATATTAGAGTCACTGGAAGATATTTCCAGTCATTTAATAGTAAATCAACATTTAAGTGTCAAAACTCTCTTTAGTAAACATATGATTCAGATGTGGGCTCATGATTATTAACTCTTAAGTGCTTGAAGCTTTTTACAAACTCATTAGTGTTCAGTCATTTCCTCTCGGTGCTCGTTTGTTCTTTTTGCTCCCGTTTCATTCATTATCTGAGAAGAACACAGTGACACCGAAGTCCTCCTTGTACAGGTTCCAGGTTTTGGATTTGTGCGGGTTGTCGAGCTCCTCCCTGGGCAAAAACAACCTGGGAGGAAATGAGAGGAGATCACATTCAGAATAAGAAAAAACAAGTAACTGGATAATTACAGAAAAAGAAACACACTTGTTTTCTGTTACGAAAGACGTGTTGAACCAGAAGTAGAAAGGAACATCTTCATATCCTTTAGGAAGACCCTGATGATTAAAAACAAAACAACAAATCACTACAAAATCAGAACAAACAGCCTAATCTGGCATTTTAATGATGGAATACCACTCACAGCACTGGATTCAAACATAACCTTCACATCTCCTTCAACAACGGGTCCACTGTGCAGGCTGATGACAGCTGCATTATTACCAGCATCAGGAAACACCTAAAAACAAGCTGGAATAAGTTACCTCATAAATTCATCCTAATGTTTCCTAATGTGTGTGAAACTCACCGTGCAGTTCTCCTGTTTGGCACACACGCACTGAAATACCAGCTCCTTCTTCACAATTATTTTCACCTTCAGATCGCTGCCATCACCTTTACCCACACCTGTGCAAAAACAATTTTAAAAACCCAGAGGAAACATAAAAGAGCAGCTGGTGTGTTCTGATGTGACTTAGATTAGGTGATTTTACCTGCTATAGAGTGGACGTAGATGCTTTTGATTCGAAGGCTTTTAGATGGAGGAAGCTGTCTGTTATACTGAGTCTTCATGACCTCATAGTACCCCACATACCGACTCTGGTTCACAACCGGTACAACAAATGTTAACACAAATCGCTGCTGTACTTCTCATTATGTGTCTGCAGAGTAAACTTGTGTTTTTACTGACCAGATGGATTTAAACTCTAAAAAACTATTTAAACTTCTATTTAAAGCACTTGATTGTTGGAAAAATGCAAAACCTGAAATTGTTCTGCCCATTTCTGAACAAAAAAAGATAGATTTTCTTGTATCGAATTTATACAGTAAGAAAAAAGTAATTTAAAACTTTTACTTTGAAAGCTCAAATTGATTTACTGGCTGTATAGAAATTGTTTTTATTAGGAGAGGTGGAAAAATGTCTCTTTCAGTCATAAAGGTTGCAGACTCGTGCCTTTTTTAAAAAAATGTTACAGAGAGACACTTGATAGTTATGGAAAAATGTTTCAAAATAAAAGTCCTAGTCAAATCAGTCCTTGCTCCTACCTGAGAGGGAGTCTCTACTCCCTGAAACTTGGAGCTCTGACTCTTATCGGTCCTCCTCTCACCAAAATACTCCAAACTGTCCTGGTGTAAAAACAGACAGACAGGAAGTTGGCTTGTTCATCAACTCTGACCTGAACAAAGCAGACAGCAGAAACACACCTGTGCACTTTCAAACTGGTCACTGTCAATCAGCCACGTGCACACCATGGTCCCTGTGCGTCCTGTGAAAAAACATAGATTCAACATTTAATCGTAAATACCTAAACAGACTAGTTTTAATCCTCACACCGTCCTTATTTTTGGTCCTATGGAGTTTTCTATTCATTTGGGGTCAGTTTGACCCACTAAGTAGAACATTTCATCACCTTTTCCTCCTTTGCAGTGAATAGCAATGACGTTCTTCGGATCAGCTGACATCCACTCCCTCACGCTCGCTGTGTATTTCAGCATGTCCCTGAAAAAATCCAAAGATTTTAGCATTCCCAATTCCTAATGCATCCTTAGAATTCGTGTAACCTAGAAATGTGACAGCTAAAAACATCAGGATGCCTCTAAAAAAAAAAAAAAGAAAAACAATCAACTGCAAAAACGTGAATCCCATGATGCACATTCTAAAAATTAAGGTTTCCTACTCCAAAGCGGGAACGTTGTGGTCATCTATGAACACCCGTTCAACCCTGTAGTGGAAGAACTTGGAGTCGTAGCCTTTCTCACCTGAAAACAAGAATGTTGTCTTTATTAATTCTACAAAAAAATAATGAAAACAGCACAATGATGAGAGAAAAGCTCAACTTACTGCACAGGTTGTAAACTTTATAGTGGCCTTCATGTTTAGTGTCTAGAAACCTTGCAACCTCCTACAGAAAGAGGGATGGATTTATTCCTCACGGATTGTTAATGAACTGATTGACCTTCACGGATCACTGTGACTCACACTGATGGGGTTCCTATAGAAGGCCTGCTTCCCAGAGGAGGGGAACGACATGGCGATGACGCGATCTGGAGAGAGACACAAACACCAGCGTGTTCTGGGGTTTGTTTTACTTTGAATGAGGATTTATTTATATTTTGCATTCTACAGCGCACCAAGATGCAAATCCATGAGTAAAGCATGTTAAAAAAAAAAATCAACAGGAGTGTAATTCAAAATAAGCAAAAACCAACCTGTCACACCTACCTGTGACGTAGGTCAGATCAAGGTCAAACCCATCCTTCTGATAACGCCTCTTGTTCTCAGATATCTGAAGAAAATAAATCAAACTTATGAGGTTTTCACTTAAATGCCTTGACACTATTTTAAATCACTGAAGATAGATATCTCCTTGAATGGCCTCAGTTTGGAGAAATAGCATCTCCAGTCTGAAATCTCACACTGGTTCATGTGGAAGTTCTTTTATAAACCTTTACACTGTTGTCAATTTCACATTATGTTGTTGTTTATGTAGAATTATATTGTTATTTAGAGGAGTAATAATACAACCATTGGTTCTAAACATTCATCACACAAATGACATAGATGAGTGCCACAGCCACTTTTACCTAAACATAGACATACCTTTTAAAAATATATATGTGCAAAAATTACATGCAAAAGAAAACTTGCAAAGAAAGACACCCTTTAAAGCAACTTACACCAAAGTAATGTATGAATGGTGCCAANGTTCCACGGATCGGGCTTGCTCCGGTGCATCCCACAGATGTTCAGTCAGATTGGGGGCTTGGTAAATGCCTCGGGCTCTTTAATGTGTGACTCGAGCCACTTCTGGCAGGATTTCCAGGTTTTGTGTTTTTTTTTTTTCTTATTGTCCTGCTAGAGGAAGCTGCTGCAGTCTCGGAGTGTCATTACTGTTGGACTGTTCAAATATTTATATAGGAGTGAGGTTTTTACCTAATTATTTTGAAACGTTTCCTGTATAAAGCAAAGTTTTATCCACTAAAATAAGAAACAAAAGGTCAGATACTGAGGCTCATCGTTAATTATCACTCCGAGCAAAACAAAGCTTTCATCCAGGCCTTGTAGATGGTCTCAGAGGATTTTTAAGGGCACTTTGAGCCAAGCCTCTCATCCAGACAGAGGAACAGGCTGCATCAAACACTTTGTCTTCCACACTAAATAGGGCATGAGTCACAGTTTGACCACTGACTCAGAGAATGCATGATTTAACAAACATGTGGCCAGTCAGGGAACACCTTACAGAACGAGATCAGTTCGCCCCACTCTGGTGCTTGAGCTACAGCCTCATAATCAATATTAATTGGCTCATCGTTACTCAGTCTGTTTGTTCTCGGTTCCCAGAAATTTACTACGTCTAAGAAGCATTTCATCTCTTCCCCCCCAGTGCAGGGCTGCATTCATGCCTCAGTCATCTGCAGCTCGCTGGAGCACAATAATGATGAAACATAAAGTTTACTGCTCTTCTGAAAACACACAGTGGCAGTAGGTGTTTTAAATACAAACATAAGTGAATTATTCCTTCACAAAACACAAAGCTCTAGACTACAAAACATCAAAAATAAGTAGAGAACAGAGACAAAAGTATTTTTTTCCATACAGGTAGTCTCAGTTTTTTTATTTTATTAAATATCAAACAAAGATAAGCTGAGTAAATCTTATGGATCCTATGGCCTTTTGGTAAATGTGAGACAGGTCTTTGTGTTGTTAAGATCAGCAGAGGTTTCGGACTTGGATCTCATCCATGACGTCTCTTTCTTATTGCTGAACCAAACTAAAGAAGCTATTCTGGTCCTTTTGTTCTCAAATCTCTTTAGAACAGGGCTTGGTGTGTTGCTTTTTGAGATCCTTTAGCCTACTTTATGGTCTGGTATTAATCAGGTGGATCTTAACTCAACTTTCTAAATAACCTGGTTAATCACAGCGGCGCTTACTTTTTAACATCGAGCCAGATTGTGGATAACAGAAGAAAACTGTAAGAGGGCAAATACTTTTTTCACAGTGTGAAACTAACAGCTGTGTTGTACAACAGGAGCGAGGAACAAATAATAAGCCTTGATGAGCTGGTCAAAGAGGCTGATTAGTTCAATAAGAGATAAACTGCTACGCATATGAAAGAGACAAGCAACCAGAATTAGGCTGATGTCGAACAGATAATTAGTTTGTGTTAACAGCCTGGAGATATCAGCCTATCTCTGCATTTTAAATCAATTGAAGCAACAATTTAAGGCAGGCTCAAAAGGACTCGAGTAATGCCAGTAAAGCAGGAGTTAGAGCTCCTTTAATGAGAAGTGTTGTGTGCAAAAAAAATCTACAGTTTTGATCGGTGGTTTGCGAAATGCAATGACTCATGACTTTAAGAAAAATAAAGAAAATGAGTCCAGGGTGAATACTTTTTATAGAAATTAGTATGTGTGCATTCAGAAACATCAGATGTGTAAATAAAGCACAATCCGCTTCATTTTAAATAACAAGAATAATTTAATCTAGATAGATGGATGGATAGAAGGGGGTGTATTGGCAAGAATCTGGCAATGTGATATGCATCGCGATACGATATGTTGCGACACTTCAAACATTACGATATTATTTAATTTAATTGTTGGAAAACTGTCACAGCTGAGCATCAGTTAACTTTATGCTAAAATGAGCCTTTAATGCTACGCCGTTGTGAAATCTAGCCACTTCTTGCAAATTTGTTGTGTTGCTCTGGTATTGACCTTACCGTAGTACTATCATGAGATCTCGATGTTCTGTGGAAGCTGAGGACTAATGACTGCAGCCAACAAGTGGTTGGAGGTTGAATGCACCACTGTAAATTTTTGCATGTATATTTGTAATAAGAAATCGATATTTTGATGTAAGAACATCAATATAATATCGTGACATGAAATATCGCGATATATCAGTGCATCGATTTCTTCTTACACCCCTAATAGATAAGATAGAAAGTTTATTGATCCCTCGGGGAAAATCCTTTGGGAAATTCAACCTTTTTATTCTCTAATTTTACAATTATTCAAAAGACAAATTACATTATTTAAAAAATAATGTAAAGGAATAATTGTAGTTGCATGAGAGACCTTTTCGTGCTAATATTTCAGCGCGCTCATGCACAGGTAAATATTACGTCTCATCAGGTTTGATGGTGTGTGTTTTTGTCTGTCTGCATGTATCAGTAAAATGCTAAACGTCTCCCTCAACCATTAAACATGGTGTTTTTCTCTGCATTTATTCNACTGTGACGTGTGCATACTGTCACACTCCAAGTATCACTAGCAGCAGCAAAATGTAGCACTTCTGGGTCATCCAGGAGTCAGTTTCTTAATATTTATGCCCAAATAATCTAAAAATGCTAAACTTTCAGGAGTGTAAAAAGTTGAGAAAATAAATAAGCACTTGCATGAACAGTTTAAAAAGTTTTTTTTACACTGAAGGTGTTAAAAATGGTGACAATACACTTTGATCTTGGTTGTGTAAATACTAGCGGTTAGCTCATTTATTTTTTTGGACATGAACTCTGAACAGAGGCCATTCAGGAAGCTCTCTACAATGGGCAATATTGTTATTATTAATAACTTTTACAAAGAAAACACCACTTTACCCATACTATAAGTCCTGATGACAAACCTACCATCCTCCTGGTGACTTTCTCCAGCTCTTTCCTCTGAGATGCCAGCCTGAAAATCCTCACAAAGATGATTATCCTCAAGAAGCGCAGGAACGTCACAACCCTGGAAGTGATGGGATGAAAAAAATGTAAATCAATGTTCTATTATAAAGCCTACAATGTTTACTGACAAATTAACATCCTCCCATGTCTATGAGACGTGACCCCAGGGGAAAACACTGACCTGGGGATGAGACTAGCTCCTGACAGGTCACTAAAGGTGTAGACCATGGTGACCACCAGTGTGATGACAACCACACAGGCATCTATGATGTTCAGCTTCGAACTGAAGTACACTTTGAACCTAAGGAAGCAGGGAGAAGGTATTACAATTAACAAGCTGCTTAGAAAACTGAGTAGATTCCAAAATGAGCATTAAAGATGGCCGGTTAGAAAACAGACTGGATAGATGGGAATGATTCTGTGCTAGCATTCCAAGAACCGACCCACCAAATGATGCACATTTCCTGCAAAACTTCCTCTTCATCATTTCCTCTTTACCAACTCACACCAGGCTTCTGCTGATGAAGGAGTTTAGGAATGTTTGCATCACTCCTCTACGTTTCCTGTCCTCACATTCACACAAGTCAAGCAGTGATAGTTTAAGACAAACCCTCAACATCACGAGCTTCACAAAATTAGGAGGATTTGGGAATATCTGAGAGCTGAAAAAACAAGGGTTTGGTGGAAAGAAACTCACCCTTCCACATAGATCCGCAGGAGAACATCAACCAGGAAAAATAAGGAGATGATGAGGGACACGGCTTCCAACGCGTTTCCAACCTCTCTGCTCTTTTCTGGCAATGAGAAGTCCACAATCACAAGCACAAAGTCCACAATGATCAGCACCACCCCGAATACTCTGGAAGGAAACAAAAAAGGGTTTATTTTATAAAAAAAATACAAGCAGACAGGAAATCATTCAAGACAGTAAAAACTCACCGAAACCCAAAGGACATAACGAATGGAGTGATCAGTTTTTGAATGTTGCTGCAAAAAAGGAGGGATGATTTTCATTTAATGCATAGATGCATTTTTTGCAAAGATGCCCTGCAGGAAGCTGGGTCTGAATGAACTTACTGGTACATGGTGTCTGGCAACATAACCTTCTCTTTTCCATCATCAATCTCCACTTTTGCATCTTCCATCTTTGCAATATTTCTAATATTCGTGTATAAAACAGAAAAAATAAACCATTAAAGTAATGCAAACAGCAAAACAATACAAAAAATGACTTGATCCTCACCCATTTACTCCTGAGTCTGAGCCTGGGTTAAAGTAGACTGACATTATAACGCGTTTCTGTCCAGGAGATTATGAATTAAACACGCCGTTTGGTTTTATTTTAACCTGTAAAACATAAATACAAAAGAGTTCCCAGCCTTAACATGCATTCGCTGTTTAAGCGACGGAATTTAGCTTTACTGCAACAAATGAGCTGTTTAGAAAAGTAAACACATACCTGAGTTTATCTGCTAAACTAGCTAAACCCGCAGCCCCTGCTCACCGTTACGATGGCTTTAATATGAAGTCTTGTGACTTCTTGTGAGGACGGTTCAAAGGTTAACCGGGTATATTCTCTATCCCGACTCACTCGCATCTTTTTTTTTTTTGCTAACGACGTGGTTTCGGACTTCCTGTACGTTTTTTTGCTTATCATGTTCCTCAACTCAGCTCATTTTCACTCTAAAAACCGACCGAGCTCGACAGTAAAGTGAACTTACATTTGTTTAAAACTCCAGAAGTTTAAAAGTGGGTCAGTGGAGCTTCCTCAGCCTTCCTCCCTCCTCTGGGTAACATCTGGTTTTAATTAGGAGTTACAGATATAAAAAAAATGGCGTTTTGTTTGGGTTAAGATTTCCTAGATTTGCTCAGTTTTTTAAGCTAAATATGTTTTTAAAGGCTTGTTTTAAAAGAATCATGTGTATGAATAAAAACTTAAATTTAAAGGGTCTGTTATATCACTATTTTTTAGAAAATGGAAGGAAATTCTTTCACATACAGAGTATAAAAACATTTCAAACAGAAACAGACTTTATAAGTTTGTACATTAACCACTAATTATCACCTGTTACTTTGATGAGGGATAGTAAAATGTTGCTCCTGTCTCTTTAAGAGGCTGCTGCCAAGCCCCAGAGCTCTGTGATTGGTCAAAAGTTGTAAACATTAAAGCAGCTGCTCATTTATGTTAGAGAACTTTGATTCATGAAAAAAGGTAAATGTATTCAAAATATAGCACATACTGTTACTACTACAACTACTACTAATAATAAACATATTTATAATATTAAAATGATATTCTTTATTTATATAGTGTCTTATCAAACCAGGGTTGCAAAGTGCTTTGCACCAAATGAAAAAAAACAACAACTAATTTTGTTTCAGAGAAGAGTGAGGACTAAGCCTGCTTCTGCCAAATTGATGGAAAAAAGTGGATTTGTAACTCATACTTATGAAAAACTCATTATTTTAATTTAGTATCTCTATGAGATTGTTTTTCATAAATACGAGATACTAAGTCATAATTGTGATATGTCATTTTAAGATTCTATCTCATAATAGCATCTCATAATTATAAGAAAAAATTTTTATTGTGTTTTTATATTTTGTAGATCTGCATAATCAAACATTTTGCTAAGGGCACCAGGACTTGATTGGTTTAGTCTTCATTTTATTTTTTCCTTTAATAGCTTCTTGTGGGCTATTACAATTTAATATTTTGACACATTAAAAATGTATTGATTTTCAAAAATGTTGCAAAACTACAGTATTTGTTGTAGTTTGCTTTAAATATATAGAAATGTTTAATTTTCTGGTGGTTTTCAAAGTAAATTGCACTGTATGTCAGAAAAGCAGACCAACAAAGCTGATGACTAAGAAAATAAACACATTTTAATTCAAACTCAAGCCATTTCTATCTCAGTTTATAATAAAATATATCATTTTATTTTCTGTTAAAAACATGCAGACTAATCTCTTGTTTTATTAGTGTCTTTCTGCCTTTGAAATGTATTCAATAAACATTTGAAAATCTATATAAATAATGTAAAAATCAATACTTGTTCTGATTGGTTGGCTGTATTTTGTTAAAACCTCCTCTTTGCTGGCTGAGTATGTGAGGAATGAGGCTCCTTCTGTACTTTAACACCCAGAGGATAATATCTGCTCTGGGATCAGCCACTTTTTCTATAAACAACTTCATCAAAGTGAGGAAGAAGATCATAAACTGGCCTCAGTTCAGTGTTCGGCAACCTGCTTTTAGTCTGAATCACCTAATGCAGACCATGCAGAACTGACCAGGCCTATAAATAAATCTGACACATTTTAGAGGAACAGAACCTGGAAAAAAACAAGAGGAAGACAGGAGAAATGAAGGTAGGTCTGAAGCATACTTGTTTTATAAGAAGAACTGGATTGTTGTTAAATCTTTTCAGTAAGTTATGTTTATAATTTCAGACAAATAGAAAGCTTTACCAGAATGTCACGCCTGTGTTGTTGTACCTGCTGGGCTCAGCCATGGCTGCTTCTACACAGCTTCACGTAAGTAGCTCTGAAATAAAGTAAAACCTGTTACACATAGCGAAGCCCTTCCTCACATCACTCTGAAAAACAAGTCGATTTATGACTTTAGGATTTTTTCTGATTTAAGGCAACATGTGGGTCGGATGTTGCAGCTCTGAAGCGCAACATAAGAAAACTAGAGAACAAACTTCTGATCACGACTTGGCAGGTCGAGCACCTGCAGATGCACAAGTACTTTAGACCCTTTCTACCCACGTCTGATGATAAACCTGAAATCAACCAGGCGTCTGGTGGAAACCAGAACAACAGCCTGAAAACACTTCCACCTGCTGGCAGTTTGATTGTCCATGACAGAGGTAGGTGAGGCTGTTTGAATCCGTTTTTTTATGATGATAATCAGCTTTCTCTAAAGGTTTCCTAATGCTGCTTTCCTAGATTGCTCTGAACTGTTTGACAGACTGAGACCACCGAGCGGTTTCTACCGCATCAGACCCAAATCACACCAGGAGCCTTTTTTGGTCTACTGTGACATGGAGGACGGAGGAGGATGGACAGTTTTTCAGAGGCGTCGACATGGAAAAGTTGACTTTAACAGGTATAAAAACGCAGCTTAAGCATGTTTATAGTGTAAGAGTTGATTAAGGTGAATTTAATTTTCCTTCTAGAGACTGGGTGGACTACAGAGATGGCTTTGGTGACTTTAAATTGTGGAACGATGAGTTTTGGTTGGGGAATGAGCACATGCATTCTCTCCTGTCAGAAGGTCAGAAACAATAATCTTCTTAATAATTTAAAGTTTTTCTTTTGCATATAAATAAAAAAAATCCAGGTCTGATTGTTATTTATTTTTTAAGGTAGAAACCTGGTGAAGATTGATCTCATGGACTGGGATGGACAGAGGAAATACGCATTTTATGAGAACTTCAGGATCACAGACGAGGCTGTAAGAAAAAGGCTGTTTCAGTTCATTGTTTTTAGTTTGATGCATCACAAACAGCATTTCCTGTGACTCTCAGGATAAGTATCGTCTGCAGTACGGGCAGTACAGCGGACAAGCTGGGGATGCTCTGAGTGGTGGAGGTGGGATGGTGGAGCAGTGGTCTGCTTGTCTCAGCGGCATGCAGTTCAGTACCAGAGATCAGGTTATTCTTCCGTCTCCATACCAGATTTTTTATTATATTATGAAGAAGATTTGATGATGATGATATCCTGATGTTTGACAGGATAACGACAGGTTCCATCAGGGAAGCTGCTCTCAGGAGAACAAGGCAGGTTGGTGGTTCAACAGGTAAAAGCACATTTTTTATAAGTTTGTGACCCTTACTAGACCCTTTTTTCTGCTTTTGACATCACGTACTAATCCTGTTTGCAGATGTCATGCAGCCAACTTGAATGGAAAGTTCTACCGCAGGGGGAAGTACAAGTCTGAGTACGATAACGGTGTGGTGTGGGGGACCTGGAGAGGCCTGTGGTATTCCCTCAGACACACCGCCATGAAGGTGCGCCCCCTGCTTTTCTTGGATGCCGTGGGCAGTGGAGCAGGGGAAATGTAAAAGCATCAAACCTTATTTCAGTGCTTTAATCTACAGAAAAGGGGCAGAATTTACTTGTCATTGCTTTAAAAAAAAATTTCATTGCTCTTTTTTTGCTTCGTTTTTGAATTTGTAATCAAACATCAATAGGAAAATCTTTATGCACTTCTTTATCTGAATGTATATTTCTCTGACAATAAAAAATACAGCATTCATCAGCTTCACTCCCTTACATGCACAGATATAGTTTTATAGATCTAACTCATGGACAGACACAAGTTAGATTCTGCATTTAGAATGTCCCTGAACTGTAGAAAATGTTATGTTATGGGACTTCATAGCAGCATATCAGCAGATGGACACAGCAAGTTGTGACATTTTGAATATTTTCTCTGATTTGATAGATGAAGTTAAATGAGACATATTTAAGTTAAAAACTGTACCAGTAGTGGATATTCTAAAAATTATAAATGAAAAAACATTGATTTACTGTCATACATACTGTCATATGAATATAAATTCAGTGAAAATGTTTTAAAATTAAATATAACATGTTTTTCTGCCCATTTAAAAGATAAAATATGTAATATTATACATCCATAACTGTTTTATGTAGAGAAGCTAAAGATTTTGGGGGATAATAAGTTAACGATTCATCTTTACAAACATGCATTCTACTCTTCCTCTTGTACGAATACTGGGGACAGATCCAGGTCCAGCATCCTCTGCTCCGCCTCGCTGAGCCTGTAGGGAGAGCCTCCACTGCTGCTGTGGTTTTTCGACATCGGTAGGGAGTGGGACCAGTCTTTCCTTTGCTCAGAAGACGAGACGTTGAAGCTGGAGCTACGTTTGCGCCCTTTGGCTCCCGAGCAGGACTGAGCCTCCTTCAGTTTCCGGGCCAGCATGTTCCTCTGGATAGGCGATGGGCCACGGCGGTTCCAGTTCTGTTCAGCCCTCTCAGCTTGGTCCACGCTCAGCTGGGTTGCTTCATGAGACCTGGGAAGCCCTGAGGATGGACCCCCGATCCCTGAGATGGACTGTGTTGGGTCAGCAGCCCTTCTTCTTTCTCCGGTGAAATCTGCTTTAGCGTGTTTCTCAGGAACTGGTAGGCTGTCAGTGTTTGTTCCTGTGTGTTTGAGTTGATTGTTATGTGGAGAGACTGCTATCTCCATCCAGGGTTTTCTCTGCTCGTTTCTCAACCACTCTGAGACTCCATGCTCTGGAATGGGGTACGAACGGTGTGGCTGTCTCTCCCATCCTCCTTTGGTCCAACAGCTTCCTTCTGGAAGTGTCCGAGATCCTACCTGAGAAGGACAACATGCAACAATGCGTTTATTAATCTTTACATTCAAAAATACAAATAAACACAACTAAAAGAAAATAAGCCAATAGCCCACCTGGGTCATGCTTCTTTCTCTGAACTGTCTGGACTGAGATGAGGACGCCAGCTGGGGTTTGGTGTCATTAAAACTGGCGGTGCGTCTGAAGTTTGGATTCTTATGGTGAGAGTTTCCTGATGAAGCATCTCCTCCTTTGAGGCCTGCTAACCCACTCCATTCTACCATCTCCACCCAGTCAGCCGTGCGCTCTCGCCAATTTGAGCTCCTCCCGTTTGCAGAGACAGGAGGATCGAGGACCAGCTCCGCTCTCGGACTCGGTCTGTCTGACGTGACCTTCGAGGCCTGTGGTGACAACTCTGACAGGGGAGTTGCGATACAGAAATGATTGTGGTTAATGTTGTCCTGCAGCGCCGACAGGAGGTCAGAAGGAGCCGGTCCAGTCGGTGTGGGGTTAGGGGACGTGTTGGGTGATGTCTCCAGCATGGTGTCATGGACAGGACTAGAGGAGACATGGTACAGCTGTGTGGCCTCTTTTAACCCCTTTTTCTTCATCTCTTTCAACTGCTGCTGAGCCAGCCGGTACCTAGAAAAACAATCTTGTTTATGAAGGCTGAGACCAAGAAATCCATTTGATGATACTTAGCAGTATACAATTATTTCAACATACCCAAATATTGTAGGTAAAACCTTCTGGCCTGTGGGAGACAGCCTTTCTGGGTCCTGTGAAAATGGCATTACCAGCGTCTGCGGTGAAAGAGGCTGAGCTGCCAAAGAGGGCCGGTCCTTCTGGGAACCGATATCCCGAGATGGGCCGTGACCATCGCACAGGCTGGGCCTTTGGAGGCTGTGGCCACAGATGGAGGCCTCGTCCGAAAGCTTGCGCCCTCCAGGTGAATGTTTGGAGCCTCGGTGGACCGAGCTGCACTGAGGCGTCTTGCAAAGCTTTCTCCACACAGTCACCGCAACAGTAGCCATGATCACGGCCAAGCAAAGGGAAATACCCACCACCACGATCATGTTTCCATCCAGGGGTGTCACTCCAACAGGTACAGGAGGCAGTGATGGAGATGGAGAAGAAAACCCTGAGAGGTAGAGAAGCAATGAGTAAACTTCTAAATAATTTAAAGTAAAAACGAATCTAGGATGTGAGGAACCGTACCACTACAGTCCTCCAGTGAGCACTGAGACTGTTCCTTCACCATGCCCGTGCACTGCACACCTCGCACACCTGAGGGCAGTAAACACTCTCGCTCTCGTTTTCTCACCCCCTCTCCACAGCTCACACTGCACCCGCTCCACTGCTGCCAGGGCCCCCAGGACTCTGCAATGAAAATATGAAAAGAACAGACATCATAAAGCTCAGTTTTCAGGTACTCATAATATTTGGCAACATTAACAGAGAGAACTGAGGTTTCATTAGACACTAATTAAAATAGCAAATGATCAGAAGACTTAACAAATAACACAACTGAATAAAACTACATTTTTGAACTCAGCATTAATAGTGACCTCACTAATCAGCTCCAGAATAAAATGCATAAGATGGGTTGACCTCGACAGTGGGAAAATTCTTTAATTTTACATTTCCCCTAAGAGAAAGATTAAAAATATATATTCTACTACAATTAATACACTTTTAATGTTTAAAAACTGCCAGCTTCTTGTTGAGTTTCCTTCTACAACAGCATATTAGTACCATAAAGAATATAAAAAACAAGCGAGTGTTGAGATTAAAGTCAAAATGTCCCTAAAAATGTTGACATCTAGAACAAGAAAATCCAGAAAAAGAACCCCATTCTGCTCCTGAACCAACCAACCACACCCCCAAATATTTACAGCTTATAATAATAAATATAATTTTACAGAACAATTTTATGAAACTATTTTTTATGAGATTCAGGCATTTTGAGGTACGCGTGTATGTTTAAGACTCTTATTGTGAAAGGTTGAAGGGAGATCTGCTGTGGAAGTAACCAAAAGTCCTCAACACGTATTTAATAAACGTCTCGTTTTTTAATACTTAACTCAGTAAAAACACACCCAGAGCCCTCAGTTATGATAATAATAAAAACAGAACAAATACAGCCAGATTTAAGAACACAATGGGGTTTCCTTTTTGGGCTGTTTACTTTTTTCTGGAAATAATTTGCAAGCATTTTTCTCAACATTTTGTCCATAACCTCAACACGTTCTGTATTAATATGAAGTTCTTTAAGTTTTTCTATAGATGCTGCTGCAGAAGTAGCCAAAAGACCTCAACGTGTGTTCATTAAATGTCTCATTTTTTAGATTTTATTCAATAAAATTGCACACTGAGCCCTCAGTTAAAACACAAAAACTGTTCCTGAACCAGAACAAATGAGGTTCACATCCTTTGGGTATTCTTCTTCTTATTGTTATTATTGGTGGCACTAATATGCAGTTGTATCATCTGCTGAATTGTATAATAGAAATAAATAAAACAAACTTCCTCCCCCCACTGACACTGCTCTATAGAGATTGTATTTTCTGCAGCAGTTTCCACCTGGTAAATCTCACCTGCGCTCCTGTAAACTACCAGACACGTCTGCACGGTACTAGGGGAACGACTGAAGTTGAAAACAAAGCAGTACTTGTTTTTTCCTGGGTAAAACAAAGAGCAGTTAAACTCAGTCTGATTCTCTCCTTGAGTCAGCCAGTGAGAGGCCAGAGGAGGAGGAGGAGGAGGTTCCTCTGATCCAGACCCCATCACAGCAGAGGAAGCAGCAGCGCCTCTTCCAACACTTCCATCACTGTACAGCAGAACTTTACCGCTGATGTGAGCACACGGTGGTGATGTCATTTTAACAATGATCGTCCCCTCACAGCCGCTCCTGTAGGCGTTGGCGTTTTCCACCAGCAGCTTATAGGAGAAAATGCGGGACAGGTAGAGAGGTCCAGAGCTCTTCACTTCTCGTTCTGTGTGAGGCGACTGCAGAGCCACCGTTATGAAGTCTCTCTCGGTGAATGGGAACGCACAGGACAGCTCAATGTTCTGGGAACGGAGGGGTTTGATGGGTGTCCGTGTGCGGGCTCGAATCTTGTCGATGGTGTTTCTCCCGATCTGGTTGTACTCCATGTAGCTCACTTCTAGGAAGAGCGCAGAGTCAACGCCCCTGGAGCAAGCCTGGAAGTGGTCATTAGTGGATATCCCAATCTAGAGAGAGGATAAAACAGATGTTTTTTTTTATTTGTATTGCTGTAATAAAACCAACAATTGCATGTGAAGTAAGTTATGTCACCTGAAATGATCCTGACTGGCTTCCTGTTCTTTCCACAGCAATATGAAAGGTAGGCCACTGCACTTGTAGTTCAGAACTCCACCACCAGGTTGAGCTCTCTGTGCTGGTGTCGTCTGATCCGTTAACCTGAGAAACAGCTGTCTGTCTCAGCAGGAACCGGAAAGTTCCTGCATACAGGAAGCAGGAACAATCGAACTCCACCCTACCGTCCAGCTGGCTGCTGGGAACAGTCCTGGATAGAACAGTGGTGTTGGTCTCCATGTTGACAAGAGAGAGGGTCGTGTTGCTGATGGTGCTGCTGTTGGATTTTGTTTTGAAGTCCACAAATACGCTGCCATTGCTCAGGGCGATGTGGAAAGAGGGCCAGATACTGAGCCCTGCAAAAGCTACAAGAAATGCACACAAAAAAGACAAAAAGGAGAAAAAGCTGTTGTTCATTATGATTACATTTGGGTTCATTTTTGTCCTTTTCTTATAAAATGCTTTTCCAAGTTGTGATGATTGAACAGAAACTTTTATAAAAGGTTTTCTGTAATATTAAGTATTCTGATAAAAGTTTTCCAACCACACAACCAAAATGCAATAACTAATAACTGTGTTAATGCATTTTCAGCACAACCGGTGAGGACTTGCAATAAGATTGATGAACAAGCTACACATATCATAGGCAATAAGATAAACAATTAACATAATAACAACTTTAGGACTCACAGATTTAACTGCTGTGCTACAACTGTTAAAAATCAATATCAATTTCTGCCTTTTGAAGCACAAACTTAGATCAAAACAAAAGTCTCACCATATCCTACGAGCAGAAGGAAGGGCAGCAGTGAGACAGCCTGTGGCATTCCGATGTCTGTCCCTCTTCTTTCTTCTACACCACATGACCGTATTATCCCACCATCCTTCGCCTCTATAAATCAGAGGGCAAGTAACAAACTAGATTAAAAAAATATCAATCAGTTCACTAATGCAGCTCCCTCAGGCAGAGGAAGGCATGGAAGAAGTGTGCTTTCTTCTGAGGAATGAAGAACAGGAAGTCTAGCATGGAACCGTAAACACAGGTTTTCTGGATTTTTTTTTTTTTTTGGTGCGTCCTCCGTTTCCTTTCATCCTCACAATGGGTGCAAGGAGATGCCAGCATCACACAATTGTTCCTCTGGAGCACTTTGTTCACAACAAACAGCCAAATACATTTTAGCTGCTGTTTGTTGTTTTGTTTTACTGAGTTTTTTAAGAGTCTCAACTTTTTGCAGAGAATATTATTTCAAGTCAGGCTATTGATTTGCTTCCCACAAAAATGTACATTTAAAAAAGTAAACGCTTGCTTTTAAAATGTTTTTTTTTTCCTGACAAATGCAACCATGTCATCTCCTCTCCTCTTTTCTTGTGGCACGTTGAACACGTTGATAAGCAAATTCTGACAAACTGATCCTAGTATTGTCTGAACCGGAGGAAATGTGAAAGTAACTGACATGTTTTACTTGTTAATACTGCTTGTTATCAGTGTATGAATTTGTATTATAATGTGTTGAGTTCTTGTTTTGGTTCAGCTCCAGTAAAATAGATAGGATGTATTAAACAGTATAGTGTGAATGGTGTGTTTTGAATGCACAAAATATTTTACAGAAATATTGGCATGATGCATAAAACCAAAAAGTCCTGATGCTTGGCCAGTTTGGCCACAAGCTATGACCACACAAGGCCCTTTGGTCCCTCTGTAGAGGTTACTGTAAATCTATAAACACAATATAAAAGCTAGTTTTCTCTGTGACAGAGTTAGTAGTTTATTAGCCTCCTGAATTTCCCCACTGAGGGACAATAAAGTGCTTTTCTATTTTATTCTATTCTATTCTACTCTATTCTATAACTTATTCTAATTTCCATTCAGACAGTATGATTGGTTAAAACAAAAAAATTAAGATATTTAAATAAGGAATTCTACAAAAACTAAAACAGGTTATTGTGATACTTTTAAACTATAGCCTCGTGTTTTTCTTAGAGGTACCGTTGTTCAGTAAATAAAACTTTAAAATTCTTATTTTTTGTTCATCCTACTTTATGTTTTATTATTTCAAAGTGAGATTGTTAGTAATGCTCCAAAAATATCAATATTTTAAGCCTCAAAATGCATTTGCAGCTTTGAAAAAAGAACATTTAGTGAAGAAAAGGTCAGAAATGGCTCTTCTGGTTGAAAAGGTTGCAAACCATAATGATAAACTGATGATACAATTAAAGTGGAGGTCACATTCTTTAAAACACTTCAATTATTATTAGGTCAAATAAAATCTCAACCAACCTATTAGCTAATTTAGTGTTGATAAATAAAACTGTATCAATAATAATAATTAAAAAAATTATTAGCATTAAAAACACCATGAAAACCTCATGCATCATTATGGATATTTTGTCAATTTCTGCAAATTCTCCTTATTAATCTGTCCATCAGGTTGCATGACACTTTTTTGTAACAAAGGTTCTCTCTATTGACAAATTTTGCCATTCAAATTGGATTTTTACCATTTTGAGCAATTTAGAGGACAAAAATGTTCCCTTTCAAAAGCTGCTAACATTTCTGAATAATATTTTCTCCTACATATTTTTGAGGTTGAATCATTTGATCAACTTCAGTTCTGATCAAAACAATCAAATATTAATATTAGTATTCAGGTTTAACCCCTTAAATGCCAGTTTGTTTACATGATGCTACTTTTTTGTGAAAAAATAAAGTGTTGAGTCATGTTTTTAAATCAGTCTTTAAATGATCCAAAATGTTAACTGTGATGCATTATTAGTTTTTAAATTTTCTGCCCTCTTAAGGCCAAAAATGTCCCATTAAAACCAGTTTTTAATTACATATAAATCACACACACGCTCACACAAAAAAATCATCTTATGTGATTTTAGGGTTTTGTTACTGAGGCAAAATGGCCAAAACTGCAATTATGTTCACCTCTAAAATCATCAATTTCCCCCTACATGAAATGAAACGCTTGTCATTTTATCAGATCTTCTGATTGTTTTATTGAAATCTACCCTCAATACAAGTAAAAAAAAAAAAACATTTCAAAGTAGAAAAAACAAAAACAATGAGTGAGTTCTGGTAATTTCAATCATTTTTATGGTAAATAAAAAAGTATTGTATTCAACTGGCATGGATTAAATCCTGATCATAGTATTTGATAGTTTTGATCAGGAGTCTAACAAAAGATTCAACCCCCAAAAAGTGGAAAACACAAAAATCAGAAATGTTTACAGCAGTTTCTGGAAGTGGGCATTTTTGCCCTCTAATGACTCAACACGGTAGTAAATTAAAGTGACGCCAGCGGGCTAATTAGCTAATAAGCTAGTGTAAATGTGTACCCTTATGTAAAAAAATAAAAAAAACCTTAGTAACTCTACTTTTTGTATACTGTACCGCACTAAAAAGTCTAAACTTTGTACTTACATGTCTCAGCAGCACACATTATTCTCTTCTTCTCCCCACACATCAGGAAAGTGCTCTCGATCCGTGACTCCGTGAAGCTGCCCGGTATGGCAAGCCGTTTTAACATTTAATCAACATTAGGATCGCTCTGTCATTCCTATTTCATGCAGCAATAATTTAATTTATCCTAGTACTAATTGTATTCTTACTAATCAACATTTCTAATGAAGATATCAACAGCAATGTTGTTATTAGTATAAGGATATCCACAATAACAACAGCACTAGTAGGAAATAAGATTGAGATCTCTCAAAAGTCTTAAAAACTTAGGGTGGCCGTTTTAACATTTATTAAGCATCCTGTATTTATTCCAGATATTTTTAAATCTATTGTTTCTAGTAGAAATTAACATTCCAGATATCCATAATAACATTCTTACTATCTAGAATGAACATTTCAGATTTCTGAAATGTAATTCTTCCTAGGACAAATGATGTCACATTTCCCATTCATGTGTATTGGGTTTGCAGAAATACATTTCTCCTATCTGGAATGAACATTATGGATAGTAGAAACTGCATTCTTCACTCTCATTTTAGAATGACATATATACACTTGATGAACACAAACATACAGAACATAAAAATAAAGTTATGATATATACCTATTAACCAATTGGGTTTACAGGTTATACAATGTTCTCCTCATAGAGATTCATTTATCATAAGATGTCTGACAACTTCTCAGTAATTCAGTTAAATAAAATATACATAACTAAAATATGAAGCACGAGACAATCAGGGTAGTAAAAAAAAAAAGTATGAAAGCTCAGAATTCTCATCCTGTACAAAAAGGTCACATAAAGTTCAACATCATGCACAAATCTCTTTATAAAAATCAGACTGGTCTCAACTCAGCTCTCAAGATTTCCTGAACCAGTTAGGCCCATCTATTATCAATAAGTGAACCACATGGCAGAGTAATCTAATCAGCTCTACGGACCTTCATTTTTCCTTTAGGGAGAGCAAAAAACAGGAAGCTTCTCAGGAGATGAGACAGTTGACTGAGCAGCTCAGGTCACAAAGAACAGTTCTCTGTGTGAAAACCTCTACAGATAGAAAAGTACCAACATGACACACCAACCAACAAATTTTAGACAATCTTTAGATTATATATAGCAACATTCTGAAATTAAAAAGACTTTTTTCTCCCAGTTTAACATTAAAACTGATATGGAACTAAAGATAAAGAAAAATAAGATTCATTAAGACTTTTACTCAAAAGACAAGACAAGAAAACAAGTTTCAGACCTGAATTTATTCTAGAATTAGCATTTTACTTCAGTAAAGTAACAGGATATCAATGGATGGGAACTGTTTATAACAGAATGCATATGTTTATAAGAAGTGTGTTGTGTGACAAGAATATAAAGTAAAACTTTACACCATCCTAAACCCATTTACTACTACACACTATGACTGATTCATCTAGAATCTCTTTGCTTCATGTACAGTATTTACAGTTTACAAAAAAATCCACAACCTGACGTTTAAAGGAAGAATCAAGAATTGATTCTTGATTTCAGTTTTTAAAAAGTAATCCATCATGAAGAGAACAGAAACTGTAAAATGTGATGTCAGCATGAGATCAGAACATCAGAAATCCTGGTGCACAGGTCAGGAGGTTATCTTAATTGCATCTGCTGGGGTTCTACGGCAACAATTAAGTAACCAGATCAAAACTGGTTTGGGTAGAACCGCAGACCCTCAACGGAGTCATCTCTACACAGGTGTCCCACCTTCTCAGCCAACAACAACCTAGGAATACAAAAAAACAAATGAGATAATGAAAAAGATACAAGCTTTGTTGGAAGTGTTTCTCCAATGTCCAGAAGTAAAACAGAGATGATGTGTATTTTGTGTCAACGGACCGTTCTTTAGACAGAAGAACTGAGAGGCCGAGGAGCTTTGCAAACTCCTCTGCTGTCAGAGAGCCTTTTTCTAACACCTGTGGGGGAGGAAGAGGATTCACGCAAATAGATAGTTAAAAACACAAAATACTTTAATGTGTTGTATGATGTTAGCTAAAGATCAAAGCTTACGCTGTCCAAAGCTGAGGCTATCATTTCCTCCTCACTGTGAGACTGCAGCTGGACCACCATCACTCCGCTGTCAAACACACGCAGCCTACACAGGAGACAAGACATGTGAGGGAAAGAGAGTGGATGCATCTGTGTCTAAAGACAAAGTCTTATAAAAAGAATAAATTCACACACCTGACATTTAACCTTAAATGGTCAAAGTACCAGCTTAATGCTGATGTGCAAAAATAAAAATGTTTGTTGCAATAACTGAAAAGTCTCATTAGATGATGTAAGAATTGTTTGACTAAACCAACATATCCTCCAGTCAAATTGTGTTTTTATTTGCACAAGAAAATGTCTCTTTCAGTGTGTATGTGTAATCATTATACTGTACATGAAGATCCAGATAGATATTTTTGCGCTAAAATACTTCGGTGCCCTAGGACCAGTATCGCAAGATGACAGATAAACTGGCCAGTGTTTTTCTAAAACCCTGGGAAGTAGCAGGAAATGACAGCCGCGGAAGCCTGGACACCCCTTCCCACAACAGGAAGCTAGGCAGGAAGAGCCTGGCCTCTGACTGAGGCGGGGACCAGCCTCGTCCTACGTAATAAACACACAGCACACACACACACATAGCTTAAACTAAATGCAAACAAATCAAAACTCACCTCAGAGGGAGCTTCATTGACTCAAACATTTTGCACGCATTTAACAAATCTTCTGGAGATAAAAGCTAAAGAAAACAGAATAAACAGATTCAGCTGGACTGAACACTGTAAGATTCTGTGTGTGAGTTCATCACATGAGCTTCACCTCCATTCCTCTTGCACGATTAACGAGACAGTACACCTCTGTGAGAGCCATCATTCCTCCACGCTCCTGAGAGGCAGAAGCAGCAGAAAGGAAGATGAAAATGGATAAAAACACTACAATTTGTTTGTCATTTTTAGCTGACACACACACACACCTCTAGAGGAGCCTGCAGCATGTCTCCTAACTGCTTAGCCAGCTGCATGTGATAATGTGTGCCTGATCCATGCGTTTCCCTGGTAACGGGGTTAGCAATACCCATACTCAGAAGGTAGGACTTGAACCTGATTGTCTATAAAACAGAACACAACCTTTCATAAAAATAACGCTACTCTAATATGGATTGGCATGTAGAAACATTATACTTTTATGAATAGATAAATTCTTACCTCATCCTCTGTTATGTCTCCCTGCTTGTCTTTGATCTTGGTAGCGATGGATCTGGACAGCTCCACCATCTCTTTGGCCTGTCAGACAATCATGTAGATGCAAACTTTTAATCATTATGTAGATTTGAAATATACAGGAGGAACAAATAAAAGCCTTTACCTTCACCATCAGCTTACTGAGGTCCTCAAAGGCCTGAAAACAGATAATAAAAAACCACTGTAGCAGATTGAAATAAACATAAAACAAATCAAAATGTTAACAGAAATGTATTTAATCATTGTTTCTTTCCACTATATTCACATTTATGAGCAGAGGCATTACACTTGGACTGGACGTGGTTTTAAGTTACTATATATAAAATTTGAGCATCCCATTTTCTTCTGTATTTCTGAACTCACCTCAGAAATATTTTTGTCTGTTTCTTTCCTCTTCTCCTTGATCTTCCTTTCAATGCCAACAATCCCCACAGCACGCGTTCTTCCTGCCTACGTGAATGGCAAAGGAAAAAAGAACACAACAATCAATACAGCAAGGAGGGAACTCCCTTTTGTTAGAAGCTTTTAAGAGCTACAGGTGAATATTAAATAATTGTAATCATAGCATTAATTTACTTATTTAACCCTTATTTAGTCAGATAATGTCCCATTGAATTTAAGAGTCTAGCATTTATACAAATCTAGAAGAAAGGACTAAATATTAGTGTAGCAACTGCTGACCCAACTATACAGCTGTAGGAAACCAATTTTGATGATGAAAAAAGTAAAAACACCACCATCTAGTGGAAAACCCTTCAAACTGCAAGTAAACGCCTATTTTATACAAAAATGCCTAAAATATCAGCATTCAAGATGAACAGCGTTGTAATAAATCAACAAAGCAATGAAATGAGAAATGTTGTTAGTTCAGCCTCAAACCTGAGTCCCAGTTCCTGTGGAGATGGGCTGTGAAACTGGTGTATTCTCCCACCTTTTCTGAGTCATCTCTTCATTTAGTCTCCTATAAAACTGCAATATAAACACCACTGTATCAGTTCCAGGTATCCAACAATGACAATAAAATCATGTGAAAAGAAATACTCTTAAGGTCTGTGTATTTATGGCACTACCTCAATCTGTCCATGTTCTTTAAAAGACAGCTTGATGTAGGAGTACTTGCTGTTCTGGAAGGGACCTGGCTCCTTATTGGCAGATGAAGGATGCAGGTGGATAACTATTTTTGCACTTCAGAGTAAGAAAAACAAACAGTTAAATTTTACTCTTGTTAAAAATATGATCCTACTCATTAGTCATGTCTGCTCCTCAAAACCGTTGCTGCAGAACCAAACTAGATATTTTAGTTTATAAAAATACTGCTACTAAACACAAAGTATTTTATTTGGATTCCTGTTAATATAGGATCCATATACCTCTTTCCTATTCCTGCAGCCTGCTCCTCAAAGAAGATGATCTGAGACAGGGGCATGGAAAGGCAACATTCCTGTAAAAAATATAGTCAGTAATTTAGCCCCATGAAAGAATTTCTTTATGGTAAATTTAAATTTGAACAATGCACACTAATAGACATGAGTACACACCGTAAATGTGACACATTTAGCTATACAGGTTAATTTTGGTTCATAGTCTGTTGCAGGACAGTGGCAAGACACTTAAAACATAAATTACACAAACTTAGAAATTTAAAAAATCTTAAAAATGTAAAACTAATGAACAAAGTCAAGATACTGCAAAAGAAAACGAAAAGTAAAATTTCATTTGCACACATTTAAACATTGACAATTAGACAAATAGCCACCAAATCTTTAATACAATATAATAGGAAATTTGGTCCAATATTAAAAACTGTTATGTTTAGATAAAAAATATCTGTTCTAGCATAACTATGTCACCATTTCCATTAAAATCGTTGTTTGTGTAGGATGTAACAACAAAATCCAAACTGAATCGAATGCAAATAGGTGTGACTTTTATTTAGACGTCAGGTTAATGATGTTTTCCCTACGCTGTTACTTTTTAATTTCAATCTGTTTTTTAAACTGCAAACAAGCATTTCGCATGTTTAAACAGGCCTTGTGACAATTTCAAATTAGTATGACTAAATTCATGATTAACTATATTTAGGTAATTATTGTGTTCTTACATGATTCTTAATGTCCCTCCAGATCAACCGATGAGTGCTCAACAAAGCAAGTCCCATTTCCAATTTAACCTGTTACAAAGACAAACAATAATTGACAATAATTTAAAATAACTTTCAAATTCGTCTTTTAATAAAGGATAACTCTACAAAACACATAAAACTACCCAAAATCATAAAGAGGCTTCCTGACTTATTGAGTGTGTACAATCAACTGTAGGGTTTTGCTAACAATCCCAAACTACTTGCTGTTAAACAACAAAACTATACCTTATCATCTCCATCATACAGCCTGACACCTCGCTGCTGTACTACCAAAGTTTCATTTATTTCTAAAAGTCCGTTTGACCACGAAAAACGATCCATTTTACTTCTGCAAAAGCCAAAACGTATTTCGCTTCGCTGCTAACGCTTCATTTCATATTTACTTCCGGTAAGCTGTTTAGGATTCGCCTGTTGAAAAATAGTGAAATTGCACAAGATTTAAAATAAAAAAAACAAGTAAAAGTTACTTTAATTTTTAATGTGTTAGCTATTTTTGCTTTATTTAATTTTTGTAAACTGTACTTAGCCGTAAAGTTTTTTATTTTGCATATAATTTTGCTTCACGGTGTGTTTTGTTTAACAGCCTTCACAGAGAGGTCCTTTTGTTGTTGACGTTCTAAACTGTCAGGAGCTAGCTAAGGTTTTATCTTTTCTTGGACGCGTTATTGACATTTAACAATTTCTAAAAAATAGTCTCGCTTTTCGTTGTAATTTCATCCTAACACATTTGAGCCACACTTGAATTTACAGCAGTGAAAATAATTTTAAAATCTTTTTTTGTGTAATTTTGTCGCGTCGTAGCGGATAATTGACTAACTGTACCACGCTAGCTTGTTGTTAGCTGCAGCTGAATAGTGCGGACAGGTTCCCTTGTTTGGAAATCTTTGTTCACTGTCGGAAAACGGAGGTTTTAAAGTACTATAACGACCATGCAGTTTTTAAACCATTTCCTGCATATATATATTGTTATAAACATGAGATTTTGCAAAATATACGTTTAAATGAAATTTGTGTGTCAGAGAAAAATACATAATTACTTAGATCTGAATGCGTTGTATTTTAGTTGACTTCGTCATTATAAACAGTCGATTATTTTCGTCATAGAGCAAGTTTGCAGATAATTTTAAGAAATAAGCGTTTTGTTAAGCCAAAAAGATGGATAAGAAGTCATTTGACATCGTCCTGGATGAGATCAGAAAGGTATTAAAAGGTTTGATGAGTTTAGAGAATTAAAATTTTTTTATTTTCTGCAGACCTAACTAAATATGTATGTATGCTGTGTTCCAGTGCGTACTGACCGACCAGCGGGTCAGAGCCATCGAGCAGGTGCATGGATATTTTTCCAGTGAACAGGTATTATGCAAATACTTTTTATGCGACATTTAATCATATATATTTTTCAATAAGAAGCGCAGTGTTTATTGTCTACTTCAAATTAGGGTGAGTAAATAAATGAGTTATAAAGCATTTATGTGTGAATTCATTCTAATGACAACACTGAACCTAACATTGTTTTGTGTAATGATTACAATTTGTAGTTTTGTTGTTATTTGATGATGAACAAATATTAAAGAAAGTCCTATTATGTTGGAATGGTTTTCGTCACTATTTCTACAGCTGTAGCTGTAATATTAATTGTAAGCTGTAACAAAACACTGATTGTTTGCAGGTGATTGAAATCCTAAAGTACTTCTCTTGGGCAGAACCTCAGATCAAAGCAGTGAAAGCTCTGCAGCATGTAAGTATTAGCATATTTCATCAGACTCCCTGTGTTTAGAAACAATTGTCCCTTTTCACAATGATTTATTCGTGTGAAGTTAGTGTTCTACTTATTTTGTGATATATTTTGGATTGTTTGATGTGTTTTTCTTTCTGTTACCTTAAGAAAATGGTTGCAATCTCTACAACCAAAGTTGCAAATATCCTGAACTGCTTCACCTTCTCAAAAGACAGGCTTGTTGTCCTGGAACTTATAGCTTTGTGAGTACATTTTTAGTAATACCATTAAACGTTTACCAGATCTTAGTTTTAAATTGTTCAGTGGAATAAGTAGGTACTCATTTTAAATGCCTGTTGTTATACAGGAATATTTCAGATGCTCAAAATTATCGTCCGGTGGAGGATCTGTTTCGAATACACCAGTCTGAGAAGAAACGAGCTCGGCGGATATTGGAGCAGGTATATAAACCTTTTTTAAAAAACAACAACACATTCTTATTTTTCATTCATGCACAAACAACTTAACACATTTCCAAAATGACAAACTGTTACGTGAGTGTGAAAATAGACATTGATAAAAACATAAAACAATCTTTAATCTAACAGGATGTATTTGGTATTGATGTATTTGACCTCTGTTGTTGAACACTGCTTATAAAATACGTATTTTTTTTGCCTCATTAGGTGTGTAAAGTTGGCTGCAAAGCTCCTGTAGCCATGATCTCATCCTGTGGAATAATACCAGGAAATCCTTATCCTAAAGGCAGACCCAGTTTGGTCACTGGCACATTTCCTGTAAGAACTTATCTAATTCTTATGTATGTGAGATCTTTTTGACAAAGCTGATTTTTCCATTATCTGATAGCATAATAGTTCAGTTTTATATCCCACACCTTGTGTCATTTCAAAAGTTTTTTTTTTAATTCCCAGCTGTTTAATTAGGTTGGATTAGATTTCAAATCTTTTTTTTCTCTTGTGAAACCACTGAGTAGATTGTAAAAAGTGTGTTTTGTTTAAAGCAAGTTCAGCTATTTTCTAATAATATATTTTTGTGACCACAGGGAATCCCTCCTGTTAAAAAAGAAGGCGACAAAAAAGACGACGCCTCAAGCAGCATGGAGGGAAAAGGAATTGCTTCGCGGATTATTGGCCCGTTCAAACCAGTGAGTATCATCCCAGTCAGAATGCCTCAAGAGAAATCTGAAGTGATGAACCTAATAACTACCTCACACGCAGTGATTAAGCCTTGTCTTGCATAAAGATAGGAGTTCTACATGGGTTTTATAAAAGTGACATGTTGAAAAATGAACATAGAAAGCAGTTTTTTATGTTTAGATTAAACATTTATACTAAAAAACAGTTCATTAAAGTTGTTAAGTGTTTTAAATATTTTCTCTCTTTTAGTTTCCTTCAACCTACAACCCCCACCGACCCGTTCCTTACCCTATACCGCCGTGCAGACCTCATGCTACCATCGCACCAAGTAAGAAACACCCTTTCAAAACAGATACTGCAGAAAATGGTAACAAATAATTAAAGTGGCAATCTGGAGCATTTTTCTCTGTATCAAAGTTTTCTAAATGTTTTAAATGATATTTCAGGTCTAAACTATGATCTATGGGTTGAGTTCCACAACATCTGTCATTCTGATGAAGATCCTCCTTCCTCCTAGAGACCCCTTTCCATTATTTCTTGCCGCCGACATTTTTTAGCCAATGAAATTCAAATGTCTGCATTCTCTCAACATGCACGCGCATCGACCAAACCTGTACCAGTAGGGGGTGCTGTCGTACAGGACGCTCCGTGTGTTTCTCTGTTTGCGTCTGTTGTGCACGCACGCACACGCGACCGGACGCGCACGTCGAGATGTTTTGAGGAGGAGCCTTTGGACGCTAGATTCAAAAACTGCTCTCTTGATGAAATCCTCCAGATTGCTGCTTTAAGCTACTCTTATCTCTAATTAATAGCATTCTTTCTTGTCAAAATCAATTATTTACTGGTCCCATTTAATATTAAATATATAAAAAAATAACCTTTGTACTAATAAAAGTCATATTTTTATATCTGAAACTGGATCATGAATGAAAAATGTGACTGTATTTGTCTTAGGAAGAATTATATTTGAGATATAAAATGATGAATGTGGATAGGAGGAAAAACCTTACGTTCATTTTGACTAGGAAGAACTGAATTATGGGACGTAATATGTGGGTTTATAATGACATGGGTCATGTTTTCTAACTGTGATCTGGGATTTGTAGAGTGAGTTAGTCAGTTGTGGGATGTGTTGTTTAATTTTGTTGCATGTGTATGAATGTATTGAGGACACCTAAATCAATTGCAACTGCCACTCAGGTGCGTACAACAACGCAGGCCTTGTTTCTGTGGGAGGGGTAATAACAGCCAACGTGCCCCCTCCCCCCTACATCTCTTCCTACAAAGTAGCAGGTATGATCCAAACCAGGCGGCTGTGTGGCGACAAATAGATCTTCTTTAAAGCTTGCAGCTAAACTTGCTGGCATGTTGCTTCCCTGTGCTTCTCTGGTTTATGCCCTTTATCAGGTTTGATTATTATGGGTTGGAGTGCCCTGATTGACCAGAACAGTGCACTTTACTGTTATATTTTTAGCAAAGTGACAGTAAATTTACTTTACTAATAATTTCAGTTCATGGATCATGTTTCTGTCCTTCAAAAATTGTGGTTGATTAAATGGAATTTCATGTTGAAATATGCAGTTTGCACACTTTAAAAAGTGCAATACAATGGAGTCAATACAACTAAAACAACACAACTAGAGTCAATGTTGCTTTTCCCGTGCTTGTGTATTATAGACCATCCTACAGATATTTCTGTTGTCTGGTTGGTCTGTAGGTTGTTTATTTACATCTTTTCATCAAGAGGCTTCTGGGGTTTTAAAGACAACTAATTCAAAATAATTATATTTCTTTTGCTCTCTGCTGGCATTTAACACGCATTGCTTGCAAAAGCCTTTTTTTCCTTACTGCAGCGTCTGATTGTTTTTATTCCAGAACTAAAAACTTGTTTCAGAAAAAGCTGTCATGGTTTGTAACATGTAAAATGACATTGCAATTATTTGCAAATATTAAACCACATGATTTATTTAAAATCTGTCTTTGCAAATAAGATCACAGATTTAAATATCACTGTAAGCAAGTCACTAAGAAGAAATGGACAATTAAAGAATGAACGAGGGGTTTAAAAAGTTGCTAAATTTTGTTTCTGATCTATAAACCATCACAGCTTTTTTTTTTAAGATTTAATTTTATGTTTTATATATGGGGATTTTTATGGTCATTTTGAAGCTTGTCCCTGTGTAAAAGTTATAAATAATTACTGTCTGACGTGCTGTAGAGTTTTCTGCCTCAGTTCAGAGAAATAAAGTTTACATCCTTCAATGTCTGAATGGAGCCAAAACCAAAGTGAGTTTCTGCTGTTTATGAGAAAACTTCTTTTATAAACGTTTAGACTGCAGTCATTTTCACATTAGTTATTTTGTCAGAGAAAAAACTCTATTTCTCTGAATAGAGGCTGTTCAGGAAGCTTAACTACAATGGGAAAGTAACTATAACTTTTACACAGAAGCACACTTCAACATATTTAAACAACTCAAATCCCTTTAAACTCTTTGGGGAAATTTAAATCAGGTTTAGTTAAACTGACAAATGTCCAAAATCAGACCCCAGTATGAGAATGGTGTTACCTGATGAAATTAAACAACTAAATACATGAATCAAACATTTCCCCAAAGGTAAAAAGGCAAACCTTTTTATGTTTAATGTTTTTGCTTCATCATGCAGTAGGCTGCTGCATGTAGGAATGCTCTCTGGTCTTCACTCTTTGTCTTTTTTAATGCTGGATGTAAGTTTAGCATTTCAGTGGTTTGTTGGACTTTACAATGTTTTTAACAATGATGTCACTTTTTCACTAGAAGTTTCAGAAATCATAATATTATTTACAGAATCAAATCTGCCTTTATTTTCAGGTTACACCAAACCTGGAAATCCACAGAACGCCACACCTGGAGTCAACAGTGGACCCCTTCACATCCCTCATGGGTCCACTCCTTCTACCCCCGTCCCACCCCAGTCTTCACCCGCTCCACAGCCTCCCACTACCCCCATTACACCAGTTTTCCCTGGCATGGTGCCCTCCCATAACGCCAACGCCGCCTCTCCTGCCCCGGCCCCGTCTCCATCTGTGATTAAAGCAGGACCACAGACCCCTGGTGGTCATGTCACACCTACACCTTCATCTGTTATCAAAGCCCACACCCCCTCAGGCACTCCCTGTGGAACTCCTGTCCCCGGCAGTGGTGGTTTCCCCTCCTCCCCCTTCCACGCTCTCTCTCGACCAGGCACCCCAGCAGCAGCATCCCGCAGCAGCACCGACTCCCAGATGAACTCTATGAGCTCAACTCAGCAGAGGACTTATTCCCAGTCCTCAGACCAGTCAGGACCTAACTTCCCTGGCATGCACCCCCAAGCAGGTAACCCTTCTGGGTCAGTGATTAGAAGTTACACCCCGTCTGCGACATCATCTCTCACTCCTGGAACTTCCACTCCGGTTCTTCCTAACTGTTCCACCCCAGGTCCTAGTCCGAAGCCCTCCCCAGTCCATTCTGCTCAGTCTGGATCTCTGAACAGACACTCTGGGGGTACCAACAGTGGCAGCAACAGCCCCGTACCCTCAGCTTTTAAAGGCACTTCTCGTTCTGGTACACCATCTGTTAGCTCACTGGTGCCACCAGGTTCTGCTCAGGCTGCTCTGGCACGTTCTTTAGGTCTGTCACACCCCTCTGGCTCCCCTCAAGTCTCTCTCCCTAGTCCGGTCGCCATCACCGCCCTCCAGGCAATGTCTTCCAGCCCGGCACCATCTCATTACTCAGGACTGTCTCCCTTTTCCGCCCTGTCATCTTCTCTTCCTTCTGCTACCGTCCCTTCGTCCGTGCCCACAATGACTCCCACAACAAACATTTCCACCCACCCATCCACCTCCATTTACCCAGGCTTAGCTCCCAGTGCCACTCCTAATGCAGCCTCACCATTTGGGCTGGGCCTCACCTCTGCCCCCTCTATATTCCAAGGCCTTCCACCTGGGGCTAGTCCCACCACTTTTCCTGGACTGGGTGTGTCAGGTGGGCATGGTACCAGGAGCCCAGTGTTACCTTCATTCATGGGACTCTCAGGAGCAGCTCCAGCTTCAGTGGCATCAGTGGCTCCGCTGCAGGCCGCCGCCGCAGCAGCTGCAGTTGGAGTTCCATCATCATCACCAGTATTACCTGGTTTTGCCTCCGCTTTCAGCTCCAATTTCCAGCCTGGGTATGTCTGAATTTCACTCCCCTGCATTTAAACCCCGTGAGAAATTATTCTAGACAACATTTCTTATAAAGTTCATACAAATATAGATAAAAGTGACTTTGATAAAACCACAAATACATTCCTAGTAATGAGAAATAAGTCTAGATTAGCTGAAATACATATGACTGATTTCCACTTGCTTGTAAAGTGGTTATTAGTCTCATAAATCAGAGCTATGGATTTTTCCACCTATGGTTTTATCTGATCAATAAAACGCCACACCTGTAAGTTCCAAAGTCCTGTTGTGACGTTGGACGTTGGTTTGTGTCTCCAAGTTGTTTGACTGGATTTCTGTCAGGTACATATAGTTTATCTTGTCGAGGTTGGAGTAATAAGTCTCACTTTGTTGACATTTAAAGGACTCAAAGTGCAGGTTTAACCTCATGAGTCAGTTATTAAATAAGACACCAATTTTTTTAAAACATGAAACAAAATCTATAAACTAATACCAACAGTTTCCCACTGTTTTATCAGTATTTATGTTGACCTTATAAAGCATCAGAAGAGATATTTTCATAAACAAACTCAGGTTTATTGTTCACTTTACCTAACAGTGTAATGTAACATTATGTTTAAGTGCTAAAATATTCATTGGTTGACCTGATTTTAAAGGGATAACGACCATCTGAATGTAGGTAGGTGACGTATATCAGCTCATTGAAACGTTTTTAAATTATTTTTTCCTTCAGGCTAAGCGGTGCTCTCCAGCCTCCAGGAGGAAGTGGGTTCCCAGGCTTGCTGTCCTTCCCTACAGTACCTGGCTTCTCTCCCTCTGCCTCCCCCGCTGCCCTCAGCGGTCTCCACAACCCAACCATGCAGTCCGCTCTGCTGCAGGTAGAACACACACCGTACCTCGACTCAGCTCGCAGCTTGAGAAGTGTGTAAAAACTCATCTGATGTTCCTCTCATTCCAGGCTCACCCCTCATCTGCTTTGGAGAGTTTTCCTCCTCAAGCCAACAGTTTCACCAACTACCCCCCAGGCCCTGGAAACCCCTTCCCACTCCAGCCACGGCTACACCCACAGTTAGGCTGGCAGTGAAACCTTCACACATTAAGACTCACACACTCTGACTTTAAGGAGCCCAGGATTACACAGCTTCATCATTTTACAGCAGGAGTGAAATGATAACTTCACAAACACTATTCTGGTTATATTCCCTCTGTAAATACTAGCCGTTAGGTTAAATAGACTGTAACTAGATATAATGTTAGCCTTGACTTGCCTGTTTTTAGGAATACGTTTAATAATGAATTATAGAAAATATGAAAATTATGTCGGATAGTAATTCACAATATCACGATTTCTATGTACGTACTTCCAGAGCAGGTGGAAGTCTATGAATTTGTTATTTTAGTGAACTCCTCACTGACTTGTGCTTTATGACATGAAGTCACATAAATGCTGTGTTTTGAAATACTGTAAATATCAGCAGCTCATTCAGGTTTTGGGTCAGGAGTGATTTTTGTTTGTTGCATTTGGCAGCTCTGATCATGTTTTTGTTACCGTGTGTGTGTGAGAGCGGACTGATGTGACGCTCAGCGCTGTCACTCCAGTGTTTGACGAACTGAACTGTGAACATTCTGCTACACAAAGCATCTCGGAGGATGTTTGTATTTAAAACATCCAGCAGCACATCATTAAATTTCTCACATTTCTCTTTTTTTAATGAAAACTACTTTTATTGAATTTGTTGCACACTTTTAGCATGTTCCAGTATTTTTTTTTAGCTGTTACTGTATTTGTAGTCTAATACCCTCACAGACAGAAACCTGATAAATCAAATGACTAAAGCTAGTTATATTATAAATAGAGAAATCTTTTAATAGAAAAAAAAATACTAAAAACCATTTCATATGTTTCAGGCTCATAATTGGATACAATATAAAATCTCATAGATATCTGGTATGGATTCCTTTGTGCTGAAGTTTATTTTCACAGATTTAAACTTTTATTCTGATTCTGGTTTTCCAGTTTTTATGATTCTTATCACAAACATTGATATTGTTGCTCAACACAGATAAACAGTCACATGTCAAATAGTCATAAAACATCACAAGACTTCCATGATTGCATTGCCACCTATACAAAACCAATAAAATCATCATGTCTCAAAATATTACAAAAGTTTGCTAATTCTCTTTTTTGTAGTTGATTTCTTTTTGAATAATATTTATATCTGATTTAAAACGGTTCTTGTTGCTATCTTTATTGTGTGATTACATTTAAAAGCTCAAAAACTTCATTTGATAAAACATTCTCGTCATTTACTACTGAGATTATTCGTTGAACCATTTTAAGATATTTTAAAGGAAAATATGTCAGAATTTAAATGTCAAAAATGTGTTAAATGAATTTTTCATTCCAAATAAACACATATTAGTTGCTAATATTTTCTTTTCTCTCCTGTTTGTTCTTCCTTTCATATTTCCCTGTTTCTGATTTAATCTGGATGCATCCATAAAATAATTTCTCCTCATCACTGTAACAAAAACACTACAGAAAATTCATTTTATTTTAATTTAGTTCAAGAATTTGAAGATATTCCCCTCAGAGATGGCTACCTCTATATGAATAATGTATTATAAATATCTTTTTATGTGGTGCATTATACATATTTTAAGTTACTTTTTTACATAAGATGTTGATATGAATGATTCCAGAGCCTCTGAGTTTATTATTTAACTCTGTTGATGATCAGCTCAGACTCGTGGCCACTCCCACAGTTTATGGCTGCAGCGCTGCTTTAAAAGGCAGGATCACTTCCTCTTGATCTGATCAACAAACCCTCTTCACGTTTCCGGGGAATTCTCTCATTTCCAATCTCTGCATGGAAATGGACGACCAAATGGAAAGCCAGAGGAGGAAAGGTGGAGTCAGCAAAGATAACCTGATATGTGAGTTTAACTTTAGTATTATTATTATTATTATTTAAAGCTCGGTTATGTGTTACATAGTGCTAACAGATTTGGTTTTATAATAACACTTTTTATCTATGATGTTAAATGTTTTATAAGTCGGTTACGTGAGCAGGAGTTTATTGTGGACAGATAAGAGCTCACCTGGTGAGGTGTAACTCCATCGTCATAGAGACAGAAATCACATGCGACAGATAAACGGTCCCAAAAGCATGTGACTAGAAGAAGTGTGTACGTGCTTCTCTATGGCTCTGTGTCTGCAGAACAAAAGAAAAAGGATCGCTTCAAGTCCATAGTTCCTTTGCATTTGGACTTTGTGAAGCAAATTCAAAGTTTTGTCAGAGCAAATTACTTTTTTTTATAAAGTGCAATGGATGATATGAACCAGTAGAATTAATTTTTCACTGGAAATGATTTGTGCAACTGTGAAAAGTCCCTCGGCACAGGAAGTTCCTTTTGCTGAATGCCTCTCACCACAGAAAGTGGTAGAATGATGTGGTTTTGGACTGGGTGTATTGTGCACAGGAAACAGTGCATTATGGACTTTGCACAAATTGAGATTTCCCATTAAAGTGTCATTACTGCTTCATTCTGCTCTAATATCAGCTGGAAATCCAACCATCTTAATAGCCTTTTCACTGGAAAACACACTGATGATGGAGTAGTTAGAGTTGAAAAACACACAAACCCTCTCCCTGTTTAATTACTTTTCTATTGTTTTGAACAAAGCTGTATTCTATGGTAGAGAGCGCAGCTCTGTAAATATTTCACTGTTTGCACTTTGTGAGGGAGTCTGCTGCTGATCTGACAGGACAGGGAAAATGTAGAGACACACCTTTTATTTGTCTGCTTTCTATTGTGTAATTTAATACTTTTATGCAGCAGAAAAACACAAAAATATAAAACTCCTGCCTTGACCCTCAGTTTTAAATGACCTTAATTGATATTTAAAAACCAGTTTTGTCTCTTCTGTAGCCGAGGCACGAACAGGGTCTCTGGGATGCGTCGGCTGGTTCATCGTCATCCTCTCTGGCCTCTTCACGTTTCTCCTCTTCCCCATCACGATCTGGTTTTGTTTGAAGGTGAGTTGAGCCATCTGACAATCAGGTACCACTACTTCCTGCTCTGTGAACATGAGCAGAGTGTGTGTGTTGGTTGCAGATAGTTCAGGAGTACGAGCGAGCTGTCATCTTCAGACTGGGCCGCATCACAGACAGGAAGCCAAAAGGACCAGGTGCATTTCTTCTTTCGTTTCTAAAGTTTTGCATCATCTTAATGAAAATATGATAATCATGTATATTTCCTTTTTTTATAAACAGGGATTTTCTTCATTTTGCCGTGCACTGATTCCTTTGTGAAAGTGGATCTGAGGACCGTTTCCTTTGACATCCCACCACAGGAGGCAGGTGCCACTGAACACGTTTGAGAAAAATGCAGTTTTATAAACTAAATGATGTGATTTCCTCTCCAGATTCTGACTAAGGACTCTGTCACCGTGTGTGTTGACGGCGTGGTGTACTTCAGAGTCAGTGACCCCATCGCCACTGTGGCCAACGTGACTAATGCAGACTTCTCCACGCGGCTGCTGGCTCAAACCACCCTCAGAAACGTTCTGGGTACCAAGAACCTCGCTGAGGTCCTGTCTGATCGTGAGGGCATCGCTCACAGCATGCAGGTACAGAATCGCAGGTCAGACTTTAGACTTTAGGGTTTATTTTTAGCATCTTTTCCCTGATAGATCAAGTTTTAATTTGACCAAGGCTTATAAAACTCTGAATTATCTTGCAATTCTTTTCAGAGGCTATAATTCCCTCGTAGATAGTTACTGTTGGTCTCACCCACTTTTTTCTACATCAAGATTCGATTTATTTTTCTAGTTTTTCTGCACTGAAAAAATACTGGAAGAAAGCTCCATCTAGTAGTCTAGTTTTTTATTTTTCTATCTCTGAGTTGCTGCTTTGAATTGACATTTTCTCTATCAGTGTTGTGTGGTAAAGTCTTTTTTCCTCTGAATGCAGAACAGAAACCCAATTTAAATCATGCATTTACTCTTTAATGTTTGACATTTGAAATAATAGCCAGATAATTAAAACTGTTAATGGAACAGTTTAGTTTTTCTTTCAAAATTTGTTTTTAGTTTGAAATAAATCGATCATATCCACCTGCAGTACTTAGATCTTCCACCAGAGGAAGATAGGGTTCCATACATCGAGTTTCAGATGAAAGGACTAATCCTGTTAAAGAGGTCTTAGAAATAGGTGATGCCCTTAATGAAACTATTTTCCTCTTCCTGTCTTTTTCAGTCCAATCTGGACGAAGCCACAGACAACTGGGGCATCAAGGTGGAGCGAGTGGAGATAAAAGACGTGAAACTGCCAGTTCAGCTGCAGAGAGCCATGGCTGCTGAAGCAGAGGCAGCACGCGAGGCCAGAGCGAAGGTCGTGACCTGAATCACATCGTCACATTAAACATGTTATCATGCAGTGTTCTGATTTCTGTTCTCTCATGTTGCAGGTGATTGCAGCAGAGGGTGAGATGAACGCGTCCCGAGCCCTGAAGGAGGCGTCCCTCGTCATAGCGGAGTCTCCATCAGCTCTGCAGCTTCGCTACCTGCAGACTCTCAACACCATCGCAGCAGAGAAGAACTCCACCATAGTCTTCCCGCTGCCCATCGACGTCATGTCTCACTTAATGCGAAAGTGAGGTGGCTGGCCCAAGAAAACAGTGATGCTGCATGGGGAACATTCTGTGGCTTAAAGAAAAACAGCATGGCTTTTAGTATGAGCATTTATACAGATGGCTTCATGTGTTGTAGAGTCAAACTGTGACCTTACTGTCAATTTTGTGCCATTTATAATAACCAATGCAATCCTAAGTATCTGAAAGTGAAATGTTCAAAAAACAGAACTATTTTCTAAGAATTTCTAAGCTTCTGATGCATCTTTGTTTATGAATCCTCCTTTAACTCCTGACATTTATGTTTTGGTTGCTTCACAGGCTAATTGCTGTTTGCAATTAAGCTTTCTGCAAGTTTTTGACATAAAAAAAAATGCTCAAACGGGATGGTTATCAATAGTTTTCAGGAGCCAAACAGCTATAACTGGTCATTTTTAACATATTTATGTATTTTGAGCACCATCAGGAAACCGATTTACCCTTCAAAAAAACACAAACTGTTCCTCCATTTTCTTAGATGTTTTAATATTGTTGTCCTCTGCAGAAACTACAAATAAAAGCATCAACATTCTGCGATTACGTTACATCGATGGACAATTTTATTCCTCGTCTTCTAAGTCTCCCACGCTACAGTTACGTCTTAACCATGAAAAGTACAGAGAGTTAAAAGAAGAGAGAGAGAGAGAACAAGAAACAGCAAAAGGCAGAGAAAACATGCTTCCATTTCTCTGTTGGTGCACAGACACAACTCATGTTGTAAATGTATTTACATTCAAACATACAATCAGCACCAGAGAGCTCGTCTCGGGACCAAAATCCAGAAAGACTAATTGTGTAATAACCTCTACAAGTTCAGATTCTAGAGGCGAGGATGGACAACGTTTGCTACCGTAGCATTTAAATATCAACACGGGTGTTTTAATGAAGATATTAAACTACCCATCATGTTATTCTGTGGGTAGGTCCAATCAAATGCTACATATTCAATGGCTGCTACAAAGTGGTCCAACAACAGGTCCCTCAATTTTAAATAAAACCACAAGAAAGACTTGTTAAAAAATGCACTCGTCACATTTTTGACATTCATAGCGAGACACAAATGTCCACAGGACACATTGAAGGGTCGTTACCAGTTTAGTAGTCCACTCTAAAGACTTCACGTGAGAACTTTGCGCTGTCGCTTGTAAACAGTGGTTTGTTGCATCTTTGTTGACTGTAGTTTTTGCACCTGAGGTGATGAATCCTTCAGTGACGGGTGAAGAGTTAACCTAATCGTCTGGAAACACAGTGAATTTCTGACTGGTATAATCTTACAATTTATCAAAGACATTCTCAGAATTATCAATGAAGATATATATATATATATAAAAGAAAGATCAAGGACAATTTCGATACATTTCTCCGTTTGACATTCTTCTGTTTTAACCCTGTTTACGCATCATACAAAAATGCCAAAGGTTAATGAAAAGACCATCAAAAGTGCTGGTAGAGCAGTTACAGACCCATTTAAAGGGTCTGCAGCTGGAAAACTGGCCATCCTTTACAAGCCGCTCACCTGCTGGGCTGGAAACATTCAGAGCAGGTGTGCTGGTGAATCTTACTATCTTCTCAGAACGGGTAAAACGAGAATTCCTATGTGCTGTAATGGAACCCAACCAAGTCCACCCACTCATCCCTCATGCATTCATTTACTAGTAAACAAAACTACTAAATCTGCTAAACCAAAGACATGCTTCCTTATCTGATGTAAACAGGCGTACTCTCTTCTTTTTTCAAACTCTGGCCTTATCTATTGACAATTTTACCTATCGTGTAAAGTTAAAATAACATTAAAGTAATAGTTCAGCTTTTTAAAGTGGGTTTCTGTGAAAGTATCACACCAGATGTAGCTCTTTGGAAAAAAAATATTCGTTCTGACTGGATAATAACAGCTATTCACGATAGACGCTTAAAAGAAAATCTCAAAAATATCTCAGTTTGTGCTAATTCTGTTTATAAAACATTACATGATGTTGCTCTCTATTTATTTAGAACACTTTTCTGCTCAGTGCTCATTAAATGCAAACATTTAACTCAAGAGGTCAATCTGATGCTTAAATAAAGCTTTTAATCAAATAAAAACAAATTAAATAGTGAAATAACTTCTATGCATCTCTCTCGGGTCAGACAGCAATGACCTGGTTTCTTCTGCTCGCTGCGGTCCGACTCACAGCTGCAGCAGGTGAGGAGGCGTGACGATCAAGAGGCTGCTGATCGCTCCTGACTAAACACCGTTAATATTAACGTTCATTAGCTCACATAAAAGTCCAACACAACATGTTATCTTAGACAGAAATGGATGAGTCTGGTTTCTCCATCAGAATAATGATGCGCGCGCGCATCAGAGAAGTGATCAGTTATCGATCAGTGAGCCTTTGTTCTGGTCAACTAAAATGACTGAGTCTGATAGAGAGAACTTGATATGTGAGGACAAAATGAACGCTTTTCTCAGCAGATTCAGAGCGCGAGCACTGGATGTCCGGACGATTCAGCAAAGCGCGAGCGCTGCTGGATCCGCGAACTGTGTCCCTAACCACTGAGGGCGATCTGTGCGAATCACAGATTCATCTGGTTCTCATGCGGACTGGCGGGCTAGTTGTGTGCACCCCTGACCATAGCAAAGAAACCCACTGAAAAGATCTGAAATATCCTTTTAATTTTCTAAATGTTCATTAGAAAGTTTTATAGCTTTTAATGGTATGTTGCTCAGAGCCAGGTAAGAGATTGAGAGTCAGCAGATTACAGTACAGGAAGCAGCTATGACATAATAATGCAATAATAGTATTCTTTATAATATATTCAAATGGTTGGTCTCTCTATTGTACTTTACAGAAGTGAAAAAAATATTTTGGGAAATCCCTAAACAGCTTATAAGTTCTGATGGGCAACAATTAGGGATGCACCGATACCATGTACTCATACTCGTTAAAGTTAACTGATACTGATATCGTACATCCCTAGCAACTATAAAATCAAAAATAAGTCCAAAAAAAAATCAAAGTTTAGAGCAGATTTCCCTGAAAAATTCTTGCACACCAAGAATTTAATGTATTTTGCAGATAAATAATAAAAAATAGTCTAATTCATATAAACAAAAGATATTATGAAGAAGTTAATATAGGTTCAAAAAAGTCTAGTCTAATTTAGTACATTACAAAGAGGTAAACAGAGGGTTAACCTGCCTTTTTCTTTAAACTACGTAGCTTATAGACACATATTATATTAGAAAGTCCTCTGAGAACACAGTTATTAGCAGAACTTTGTGCATCCAGAGGAAATTACAGTTACTGACCAAGTTCTTTTGTTATTCATGGTATTAAATAATAATGCACAGATGTTTCAAGGCTGGCTAGTTTTCTGAAGCTGTTTTCAACTTCAGAAAGTGGAGCCAGACTTTAATAAACACTTGAAGAATTTCTTTTTTACTCTTGGGGTTCGTTACATATTCCACTTCTGCTCCACGAGAAATACATATATATTTATATGTGTGTGTGTGTGTGTTATTTTGAAGTTATAAACACTGTATTTTCTTCACATTTCAAGCTTAATAAATAAATCACAGCAAGTTTTACATTTAAACTGGAAGACTTCCACAGTACATGCCTGCTTAAGAAGCAAAACACATGTAGAAATGAAATTAGACATTTAAAAAACAAAACAGTGATTCCTGTGCTAGGTTTCCCTCTTAGCTTAGAGCTCTCTGTTAGCTGCGTGGTTTTGTTATTACGGTTTCTGCTGACAAACAGCAGACTGAACCTTCCTGCTGAGGTAAATAGAAAACTTAGGTTTTGCAAGTTGACCTGAGGGATCCCAGAAGTGAAGAGTAGCTCGTGTGTTGAAGGAAGACCTGGCAAAGGTTTTTAAAAGACATTGAGTTCTTTGTATGTTGCAGGTAAACATGGCTGGGGTTCCAAAGAAGGATTGTTCCACGATAACTATAAGCTAATTAGAAAATGTGACCGCGAGGAGGCTACACAACACACGTCGCTTTGATTTATGAACCAATTCTCGAGTCCTGTCGAAGTCAAACATTGGTCGCTCTGTGCTGGTGTGGTGGCAGGACCAAGTATAAGGCGCTTTGTTTGGGATTTGTTCAGAAAAAACACAAGATCCGAGGATAAGAACCTGATCCGAATGACTGAATAGAGTCCATCTTATTAACGAGGTGATGGGAGTGTGTGTTTTTACCACACCAGATAATTAGATTCTGGTGAAATCAATGTGCTAAATTCAGACTCTACTGTTACCCATGCAGGGAGGTTTAACAATCAACACTTCCTGTGCCACTTTTAGACAATAAGTACATTTAAATAATCTGTTTTAATACAAATCTTAAACAAAGGATGAGTTCTAGTCAGCTGTTTTGCAGTTTACATCCATTTTTTGTGTGTGTTTGTGTGTGTTTAAAACAAATGGCACCACTAGCTGTAACTTCAGTGCTTTCACAGTGTCTGTACAGTTTAGTGAAGTCGAGGCCACAAGTCTTTTTTTTTTTTTTTTTACTCCTTCATTTGCAACAATTTATGATCGGAAACGGTAAAGAGCTGATTTGAATTCTGCTAAGAGGCGTTTGAGTTAAAGCGCCCCGCTGACGCTCTGTGTGTGGGTGTGTTTGAGCCGGGGGAGTAATTCTGATTGACAGCTGCTCTGTGAGTGGGCGTGGCCGGTCCCGGTGACAGATTCTGATTGGCGGCGGCTCTGTGGGAAGGAGAGCAGTACTGAGCTTGCTTCGGGCAGCCGTGACAGTGAGTGGGGGAGTCGCACCCGGCGAAGGGTGAGGAGGAGGAGAACAACGGGGACGAGGGGACGGGGGAGTTGGAGAAGGAGCGGTGCAGAGGGGAGGAGGCCGGGGACACGAGAGGGCTGGTCTGGAGGAGCCACAGCAGCTCCTCGTTGTTCCGGCTCAGGCGCTTCTTCTCGGTGCTCTCCTTCTCCACGGACTCCTGCAGGTTGGCGTTTGCCGCTGACAGCTGCCTGTTGGGGGACAAGGTGGGAAACATTTAAACGGAAACACAACAAAACCAGACAATGATTCATAATGCAAAATAAAAAAAAACAAGATCCCATAAATACATACTTAATAATTCTCTGTCGTTTTCTAAATGTGTTTATTTACTGTTTGCATTGGTTTTCGTTAGCCGTTAGCTCATCAGTCCTGCAGGTTGTAAACTCTATTTCTCTGAATAGAGGCTGATCAAGAAGCTAACTACACAGAAGCACACTTAAAAAAAAATCTCCATAGTTTTGTGAAATCTGGTGTTTGTTAATGCATTACCTTTTTGTTCTTAAACATATTGTGTTGAATTTATATGATTAAAATAACTCATTTCACTTGTGTTTAGTCACTTTAGACTAAATTTGTTTCAGAATGCCGTTATATTTCAGAATCTTTTTGAATAAATCCTACCCTGTAGAGGTTATACGAGGTCGTCCAGACCATTATCCCCATGCACATTAGTATCCAAAGAATGTTTATGTTTTAATCAAGGAGACACTTTACAAAAAGGGTCAGACATTAAGAAACCCCACTAGACTTCACTACATGAGCAACATCGTATAAAGCAGTGAAAGTCTGGAACACGGTGACATCTTACTTCGACGTGGCGAGGTTCATCTCAATACGAGCTTTCATGTCTTCATTCTGCTGCTGCAGAACCTGGACCTTCTCCTCCAGGAACACGTTCTTTTGGGCCTGCTCAAAAGCAGAATACAACAGCAGTGGAATATTTAATTCACAACACGCTGATGTGTCCAGAAAAGCGTGCTCCTTGGTGATGGTGATTGTAATTAGGCGGCTTTTTTGAGCCTACCACTTTCTCCAGATCGGAGATCTTTTTCTCCTGCTGGTGGATCTGCTGGTTCTTCATCTCAACAACCTCCTTCAGGCTCTTCAGGTCCTGCTCGATGTGTTGGTACGGAGCTAAAGCATCCTGGTGTCGACGTGGGGATTGACAGAGAAAAAGCCGCTGATCGTATAAACACTGGCTGGAACACAGCTGTTTGGGTTTAATGTTTTTGTTTTACCCTGATTTGTTTTACTCACAATGATTTGTTCGTCTGTGCTCCTCCTCAAAGCGTCCTCAAAGCGTTTGGCTTTTTCCTTCAGACTCTCGTTTTGAAACGTGAGAGTATCGACTTGATCCTGATCAAATACAGGCAACAAAATCTCGTTTTACACATTTAGACAAATGTAGGAGTAAATTGGATTTAATAATTACAATACCTGTAAAGACAGCCTGAGTTTCTCAAAGTCCTCCTCTAGAAGACTCTTCTGTTGCTCATGAGCTTTCCTTAAATCTGCAGAGATGCAGACAAAGAGAAAGAGAGCTGGCGTTATTTCCAGCAGAGCCTGCATCCTCCTAATTTTGTTATCTAAATGAAGTTTAGCTCCGTACCTCTCATAGTACGGGCGTGCTCTTCATGCAGTGTTGCCATGGTGATATTATGCATGTCTCTGAGCTCCTGAATGGCCGCCTGGTGGCTGCCTGTCATCTCCTCCATCTAACATTTCCACAAACGTCCACAGAAATGAAGTATTCTGGTGACGGCTCTGATTTCACATAAAAGGTTTTTACACCCACCTGCTCCTGCTGCTGAGTCCTCAGCTCCTCCATCTCCGACCGATGCTCCACCTTCATGTGCTCCACCTCCGCTGTGTGACACTTCCTGAGCCCTTCCTCCACGGCAGCCAGCTCTGCCTCCTGCTGCAGCTGGAGCTCCTGCAGCTGGAGCTCAAACGCCTCCTCCAGCGCCGCTTTGTCCTGCTGGAGTCGCTCCCAGCGCAGAGACTGGGATGCTGTGCACCAAGGACAATCAGTCTTATATATTAGATATTATGCAATGCATTTATTGTTTTATTCTATATATTGCAGTTTAATTTTACAATTGCAATCAGAAATGTTACTTACTCATCTCTTCTTTGAGTTTGTGGACTTCTTGGGTCAGTTCCTTTTGAATTTCCTCAGTAGTTTCATTCTGAAAATGATAACTTATTTTAATGAAGTGATAGAGCAGAATTTGACCTGAATACAAAGCAAAACGAATTTACAGCAGCTGCTGTGTCCGAGTGCTGCCAGCAGAGGGAGCTCAAACCTACTGGACCACCTGTCCTCTCCTGTTTTTCTGCTCAGTGCAGCAGAGACTGCAGACAATGACCATAAAGAAGTCAGACAGTTCCTCCACAGACGGTCTCACAGCCTTCAGGCCTCGGAGGCTAAATGTTCCCATCAGGCGCGGCGCCGGATGAAACCAGCTGGGTGACACACTGAACTCTCATAGACCTCCTCCTCAGTCATCATCGCTCTTCCTCATCGTGCTGAATCTCACCTTGTGGTGTTAAATATTGCATCCGTCCTTCAGTTCATGCACGGTGTGTCATACAATCTGGGCTCAGAGTAAATGGGGAAATACTCCAGGGGGTCATGGTGATGAAAGTGACAGTGATGAACTCTCCACTGGGAATTATTTAGTGGTTTTATTCCATAGTTAGGAATACTGTGTTCTTCCGTTTTGCTCACCTTGAGGCAATAATGCTGACTGGTGATGATGAAAGCTTCGAGACCTAAAGACATCTTCTTCAGCTCGTCTCTCAGAGCCTTCAGCTGCCTCTCCTGCTGCTCACAGTGTCCCTGCAGCCTCTGAACCTAAACAACAGCAAAATAAATAAACCAAAGGCAGCAAACTTCAAGTAGGGAGGCTGATTTCCTCTTCAGCCTACCTCCTGCCTTTGCTCCTCCTTTTCCCTCTCCTCTGCTTGTCGCTCTCTCTCTTTCTGCTGAGCCTCCTCTTTCTCCCTCTGCAGGTTCTCCTGGTGTTCCTGCTGCAACTTCAGGGGGGCCACACGGCGGGGAGACCCTGAGGGGGTCGAACCTCGCACTGCTGCTGCAGGCCGCTGACCAGGATGGACTGTGGGAACAAATAAAGCAAACGGAGAAATAAATGATGGCACAAAGATGTGTTTTCAAGGTTACTTAGACTTGATATAAATACATCTGAATCTCATTAATAAGCCGTGATCTAAATCCTGAATCGGTGTAATAATGAAGCTGATGAGGATTAAATCAAATGAGATTTGACCCGACCTGCTGCTAATGGTGACGTTCACAGTGATAAATGATTGTAAGCTAATTGGATCTTCTCTGCAGAAGAAGCCTGGTCCTGGTGATCTAATCTCATGATGAATGCATTTGGTAACAAATGTTCAGAAACAATCTATAGACGGCGCTACAGTCAAAATGTGAGCATGCGTTTGAATTTCTGTAAAATCGTTAGTCTGAGTAAAGGTTCCGTCCATTAGCGGTGGAGGTAATTTAAAAACCGAGCAAACAAGAACGCTTTAAAGTCATTTCTCCCTCGAGGGGCGTAAACATTAGGCCGTAGTTGACTTACAAGCGAGCCTGTTAACCTCTGTGTGCATCGCCTTGTCGTGTAGCGTGAACAAAGACACACAACATCTTTGAGAAGTATGATTCTCCTCCTTAAATCACCCTCAAGCCTCATCCTGCATC